>OZ035997.1:21063294-21120794 GCA_964035015.1 Corallium rubrum
AGGCAGTCCGGTTTCCGTGCAATTCATTTGACAGCGCTACTTGACATGACAAACCAATGGTGTTTTAATATTCACAAGGGAATGGTCAACGGTGTAATATTTTTAGACTTAGAAAAAGCTTTCGATACTATCAACCATGAAATTTTACTGATGAAATTGGCTTGTTATGGATTAAACGAAGGAAGTCTTGAATGGTTTAAGTCCTACTTGTCAAATAGGACACAGGTTTGTTATGTTAAATGGCGTTTACTCCAAGGAAGAAGTCATTACATGCGGCGTCCCTCAGGGTTCTATTCTGGGGCCAATCCTGTTTTTACTATATATAAATGCCTTACCGGAATGCCTGGAGAATAATGTTGGTAGACTATTTGCTGACGATACTAATATGACCTTTACTGGTTGCAATTTAGAAACGATTCAAAAGGAAATGACTTCAGACCTGGAAAATATATTTGAATGGCTTTGTGCCAATAAATTAACATTGAATGTCCTCAAAACTGAATTTATGTTAATTGGTTCTAGACAAAGATTGGCGACCTTTGAGGCCTCTATTATGTTGTCAGTAAATGGTATTTCACTAAGTCAAGTTCATTCAGTTAAATGCTTGGGAGTTGAGGTAGATGAAAATTTAACGTGGGATACTCATATATATGCTATTCGTGTAAAGGTTTCCCGTAATCTTGCCCTGAGACGGGTCAAAAATATTTTTAATCAAGAAAACCTAATGTCTCTATACAGAGCAATTATAGAACCATAGTTCGTATATTGCTCTATTGTTTGGGATGGCATTGGTGTTACACTAGAAAAAAATCTTCAAACCCTTCAAAACAGAGCAGCCCGCATTATTACGGGAGCTCCAATATCAACACCATCCGCGCAAATTCTAAAAGAGCTAGGATGGATGAATATAAAAGAGATGAGAGAGAAACAAAAGGCAATTCTGATGTATATAATAGTAAATGGTATTGCTCCATCATACTTACGGGAAATCTTTACATATAGCAATAGCCTAAATGACTATAATCTTAGAACCTTTTTCTGATGATTTAAATAGTAATTTATAACCTGTTTCCTTGCCCATTTGCAGGTAGCTGACCCACAAATTGGGTCAGCACCTGCACACAGGCTAAAATTACATATTAATTTGTTTGTTTACTTTGTTTTTATTGGCTTACATGTGTTCACGTGATTCCCATTGTGGCTCTGCTATAAATACGCGTGACCACATGTGAGTTGTTTACTAATTTCTCCTGACGAAGGGCCTTCGCTCGAAACGTCGAGAAGATTTTTCTCTGTTTTTCAGGCCAACGTGACTTAACCTTGGTAATATTTATAATCTTAGAAGGTCTAAATTAAACCGTGAACTCCCAAGTAATAGAACAGATTACTATAATTCAAGTTTTGCCTTTACCGGTATTAAATTATGGAACTCTTTACCCGATCAAGTAAAAGAGGCACCATCATTAAAAAGCTTTATAAAAAGATTTCAATCAACTGACCATATTATCTGTGCCAACTGAAATGTTCTTTATTTATAAGCAACTATAAGTATTTGTATATATATTTTCTAATTAGCACACGGCTTTTAGGAAGAGCAAGTATATAATATTTATTGTATTTATACTATTGTGTTAATACTTGATAAAACAACCGTGTTTAAATAAAGATCTCAAATCCAATCCAATCCAATCCAATCCATCCATCCATCCATCCATCCATCCATCCATCCATCCATCCATCCATCCATCCATCCATCCATCCATCCATCCATCCATCCATCCATCCATCCATCCATCTATCCACCCATCCACCCATCCACCCACCCATCCATCCATACATACTTCCATCCCATCCCATCCCATCCCATCCCATCCCATCCCATCCCATCCCATCCCATCCCATCTCATCCCATCCTATCCCTATTTGAGTAACCGTACCCAGGTTTGTAAAGTGGGTAATATATGTTCTTCTAAAAGGTATATAAAAACTGGTATGCCTCAGGGATCCAAACTTGGTCCATTGATATTCCTGTTTTATATAAACGAGTTGCCAAATTGTTTGAACGAATCGATGCCTGCCATGTTTGCTGATGATACTAACGTAACGACATTTGGTTCTTCCATGGAAGATATTCAAATTAAATTAAATAACGAATTGGAAAATGTACATCATTGGTTGTTGGCAAGCAAGTTATCACAGGAAAAACGGAGTATATGATTATAGGGTCTCAACAAAGATTATCACAAATATAGTGTTAGACTGAAATTTCAATTGGCTCACAAATTATTAATCGTGTGACTCACGCAAAAACGTTAGCGGTTTTAGTAGATGAAAATATATCCTGGAGGAATCATATTGACGTTACATGTAAAAAGATTGCAAAAGCAATCGGATTACTCAGAAGATTCAAAAACGTTATTAGCATTGAAAGTTTAAAACGTTTATACCAGGCATTAATATTACCACATTTTGACTATTGGTCCATAGTTTGGGATAACTGCTCAAACAATTTAAAAGACCGAATACAAAAACTTCAAAATAAAGCCTGTTGTGTAATAACAGGCGACAGCTATTATGTGTCGACAGCTACAAATACCCGAACAAAGCGGGTTCTTACCTGATGTCGGAGAAGTTGGATGTATTGAAACGCGTGGAATTGTTGAAAAACTTTGAGTGGGTCGTATTTCTGCAAAGAAAAGAAAGGAGAGAAGAGTTATCTTTGCTTACTTTGTTGACTTCAACGGATTCTTTTTTAATTTAAAATATAATTAAAAAGGTAGAAGAAAGAAAAGAAAAAAGAAAGAAAATAAACTAAAAAAAGAACAAAAAGTGGAAAAGAAATAACATTAAAAAAGCAAATATAAAAAAAGAAAAAGAATAATAAATGTAAAAAACAGAAAAGGAAAAAAAACAAAAAAGAAAGAAAAAAAGTAAAGAGAAGAAAGAAAACAATAAAACAAAAGAGAAGGAAAAAAAAGAAAAGGGAAGGACGAAACAAAAAGAAAATAAATTAAAAATAGCAAAAAAGAAAATTTATGGAATGGAAACGGTGAGGAGAATGCGGGAACGGGCACGGCATGGCAAGAGAGGAACGCTGCAGCAAAGAAAAGCAGGACACAAAAAAGAAAAAGAAGAGAAAATATAAAAAAGAAAAAGAAAAAATAGCCACGCCCTATAGCTATACTACAGTAAAAACAATGATGCAATTACAGTATGTACTTGTTGCAACCTTCAGAGCTAAACAAGATTTTTGAGAAAATTGTCTATGCTGGTCATGCTGTGTGCTAATCAATGAAGACGAGAATAATGTGCCATCAAGACACAGGAGGCTAAGCACTAACAACTCTAGGTGGACAACTGCAGGATACAATTTAATTACTCCATTAATATATAGACTTGACAGTTCTGACACGCTCTGTATATAGGTTGTAACTGACATTTCATTTGACTTTTCGTCATTTATATCGACAATATGCTATTATGCTATTTAAAGGCCTGTTTAAACGGATCCAACATTGTCCAACATTGTTGGTCCAACAGTGTTGGACCATTGTTGGACAATGTTGGACAACATGTTCAAACGGATGCAACAACATCCAACACAAGTGCTATTAATTAAAATAGAAGTGATATTCTTTACAGGACACATCCCAAAAGCAAACCCGCTCCTCAAGCATTTCAAGAAGCTCGTCTATTTTCGCATCAGTCCACTTCCTTGACTTAATTGCCTTTGATAGACATGCAGTCTTCTTTTTTTTACTTGAGGTAGCTTTTGCTATCTCATCTTCCTCGGAATTCTCGACATTTTCATTCTTATTATTCAGAGGAGTTTTAGCGAGGGGTTGCTCACGTTCCTGCGTCAAACTCTCGAACAAACTTTCGTCACTCCCGCATTCCGCCATCTTGAATGTTTTTACCTCGTTAAATGACTCAAATCTCCATGGAAACGATGTGGATGAACTCGTTTTCCGTCAAATGTTGGACGATGTTGGATGAAAAGTTTGAACGGAATCAAACTTGATCCAACAATGTCCAACATCATGCAACATTATCCAACATGGTGTTCAAACGAATCCAACATGTTGCATTCAACATTGTTGGATGATGTTGGATCCGTTTAAACAGGCCTTAATACCATATTTCGCTCGTGGACTATACCATAGGTTTTTGACATTGTTGCTTTACCATGGAGCTAATTTTGTTTTCTTATAGCAGAATGTTATCCATTTCCGTTCGGCAATGCACATGAGTAGTATAGAATATGAGGGTACCGGCGCACTTTTTATTTTTTCACCAAAAACAGCCCCCAAATGATCAAATTCAACGAGGAGGGTTACCCAAAACGGTAAGCTTTTTTAAAAAATTTTTTAAGTATAAGCAAAAGGGAGGAAAAAGGACCAAAACCAAAAAAAATAATTCTGGAATTCATCAAGAAAGGATGTTTGAAAGGGGAAAAAAATTTTCGCGCCTCTAAAAACCCATTTTCGTCTGCTTATACTTCAAAAAGTGAAAAAAAACAGCCCACCCTTTCCGGACGCTCTTATCGGATTTGATATAATAAAACACAACAGATCTCATACGAGTGGCCGGGTTAACTACGGCCGTATGTAAATTTCATATGTCAGGTGACAGGGGACGGCCAATCATCTTCTAACCCATAAATTAAAGTTCTGGTTTCAGTTTTGGTTTTGGTTTTGGTTTTGGTTTCGGTTTTGGTTTTGATTTTGGTTTGCTTTACCGGCTACGGTCGGCTTTTGTTATTTAGCTGTCACTTTTCGACTGAATTTGCATATTTTCTTCGGGTGACCGATTTTCGCTTATTTTGTGTCGCCAGATATTGGAACCATGGCTATGACCGACTTTTGTTGGCTACGATAAGTTACTGATAGCTATAATCGGCTTTTGTCAGCTGTAATCAGTTTTTGTTGGCTACAATCAACATTCGGACTGCTTTGTTTACTATGGACTGTCGGTTTTCGTTAAATATTCTTGTGCCCATACGCGTATGAATTAATCCCATTTCCTAGCAAATATCTCTTATCGTCGAAGCATGAGAGTGACACCTTATTTATCTCATAACTACCTAACTCATGTTTCACACTTCGAATTGTTTTCATTTTCTGAAATACCTGCTTCTTACCAAGTAACACGTCTTTGTAGTTCTCATGTCTGATTTTTTTTTGGTGACACTCTTCTTAATTCCCTTCGCGGTTTTACCACCTGCTCCGTTGTCTTTCAGGTAAGAATACATCTTACTTCTAAGACCAACGAATTCGATTATGGGAACGCCAACCGCTTCGTCTTTCATCTTCCCAATAACTTTTTTGTACGACTTGTTGTGATACGGCGAGTTTTCTGGATAATCTGAGTTGTCGAAAATATCTTTGTCAGCCCAGAAGTCTTTATAAACGTCTTCCGCTTCGATCTCATATGTCAGACTATCCGTATCTGTGAACAACAACTTAGCATCGTTCCCATATTTCTTTAGTATGTAGTTGTAATGGAAATCGTACATCAAGGTTTTTGACAGATCCAGAATACACATACCGACGTAAGCCGGTCGGTTTAACGTGAGAACTTCCTTAATCTTATGAACAGCAACAAGGTTTTCGTTGAATATTTTAGCGGATACAAAGGTTGGTTTGGAAGCCAACCTCAACATCTTTTCCTCACACGTGACCAACCGAACGTCTACACGCTTTCTCAGGTTTTCCATCGTCTTACCGAAGACGCTGTTGTTCATCAGCTTGAAGAAGTCCTTTTCAAAGGCGTTCCTGGCGGCGGTTCTCTTCACCGTGTTGAAGTCGATGTACTGCTTTAGCCAAGCCGATTGATCGAATAACAGAACCCGGTGAACTTTCTTCACCTTTATCCCAAGTCTGACGTACAGCTGTAGGTTTCTATAGTGGACGACGTACCTTTCCTTTCCCATCAGGTTGGTTACAAGCTTACTGACACCACCAACGCTGACGCCGAACTTTTCCTTAATCTCAGAACAATACTCCGACAGCATATCTTCCCGTATTTCCATCTTCTCAGGGGCCAACGGATAGTCGTTGTGTAGGTCGTGGAGTTCAGGAGGGTACTCAAGATCAACCTCAAGTATCATTCCGGTCCGACTGTCATTCTCCGGAAGTTCCCAGGCTAGGTTCTTCAGCTTAGACTCACCCATCCACCTGAATCCGCCAGTCGGAAGGCACTGACTCATGGCCCAACCATACAGATTGTTGGCGTCCAGATACATTATATACTTCACAGCCTCATCCTCACTGTACCCTTTCATGTATGGGTTGTTCGCCTTCCCATATCTGTTGGCTATGTAACTGACTCCACCTCTCAGTCCTTTCTCAATGAACTGAAACATATCGATGTCAGTCATCAGCTCCAGCTCAATCCCAGTCATTTTCAGCATGGCGTCCCATGCCAGCCCAGGTGAGGTGAAATAGTGACAGGGGTCCAGCTTGTAGTACTGAACACAGGTCTTCCTAAAGTTCTCAAAAACGTCAGCTAACAACAACACATCCGATTTCAGGTACACGTCATGGTAGTCCCCCATTGTACCCATTCCAAACTCTCTCCAAACCTCCAAAGCATGGGAATACTGTTTATCGGTTATCGGTTCATCATTCAACACACTATAAAACTCATCCTTTGGAGGCAACTCTGTTTCCTCGAACCGATTGAACGCGTTCATGTAGTCATAAGGATAAACACCTTTTGCCCTCATAAGATACAATTGGTCACCAAACTCCTTGGCTGTGTATTTGAAGGCGTCCCCCGGGAGATTTCCCACCAACCTATCCAGGGAGCTACTCATGAACTGAAAACTGTCCAGAAACACAAGGTTCTTACCTAACATGAAAGCCATGTACTTTTCCATATTATTCGGAATAACATTAATCTCCTGTCCGAACTTTCCGATTTCCCCCATAATGAGATGACTATCATAACCCCTCAGGTTGTGTAAGATGACTGGTATCTTATCAGTCATTCTATGATTTCTATTACAAAGCTGATGGGCAGATCCTCTGTACCTTCCCGTCACATGACAATGGTCCCGGACCCTAACGTCCCTTTCCCCATACTCCAAACCACAGATGTGGCACCCGTTGGCGTCCCTAAAGTCTGCCCTGTCGGGGTCAGTTAGAATCATGTCCTGGTTGAAGTGCTCTTTCCGAATACCCTTACAATACTCCACTTCTTCCAACATCTTTCCGATAAACTTGTTGACAGCACCAGGGCCTCTGTACACCTGAACATCCTTACTGTATCTATCATCGTAACAACAGACAACCTTATACCCATAACCACAATCAGTATGTTTCTGGTACTTCTCCATGTATGGTTCTCTCTCTTTCTCCTCTAGGTCTGACTCCAACACCTCCGGTCTGTTGACCTTTTCCGTGATCGCCTCGAAGTCAGCGTACACAACAAACGGAACGTTTAACTGTTTGTGGAAATTATTGTACTTCAACACGTTCTTACCGGGGTCAGGCATCCTAACAGCTTGTTTACCATTCACACTGATACACACAACCTTATTCCTATCCAAGACCTCCGTTGAACTGAAACATTGGAGGCAGTAAACACAGAAGTGTTTTTTCCTCTTGTGTTTTGTTTTGTTGTACATAAACCTGTCAAAGTCCCTGATGAGGACGTAATGTCTGTTGTTTTCGTTGGTTATGATCAGGAGGTTCATGAGGTCGGTGAATCGTTCCTCTGATACGTAAACCGAAAAGGTTAACCCGTCCTCATAACCGAAAACGTTGATACGTATCTCATTCTGTTTCTCCACCTGGTTGTACTGTTTCTGACTCACTGGGAAGCTGATTCCACTGTAATCCAGATCGTTAACATGGTCCCGGTACTTAGACACCCTCTGTGGGTCTTGTGGGACGGGAAACTTGTGAGCCAGATGACACCACATAAAACACCTGTCATCATTATTTTTAACGTTGATCAACCCCTTCCGACTATTCTTCAGCTCCTTAGGGAGGTCGACGTATGACGAGCCTTCCAGTGGACTGTACACAGTCAAATTAACGTAGTGACCGTCTACTGAGTCTACTGTCCAGCCAGATCCCTCGCTTATCCATCGGACTATCCTAACCACCACCTCCTCATTCGCGGTGTCAACGTCCTGACCAATCTCACCTTCGTTGATTATAGTCTTGATGTGGCTGTTGAAGTGGGCCGTCTTATAAGTTGTACCGCCGGGCACGTCCTTCTCAAGCGTCACAACCAGCGTTTCGGCGAACTTCAACCCCCTCATCTCAGCCAGCTCCCGACGTAGCAGCCGTACCACATCATTCCTAAGGGCGTTTACCTGTTCCAGTGGGTGTTGGGACACCACAGCACAACTGAACGACTTAGTCTTACCCCTCAGGGCTATGTCTAACTGATTTATGTCGTAACCGATTAGTCTCTCGTAGAGACGGGGGTCTATGTCATCGGGATAATCAAACATATCAGGGTCTAAGTCGTCGTCCTGGTGGATCATAACACCTGGGTCCATCGTTATAACGGGGGTGATCACATTCCGTTAGGTGTTGTCTCAGCCACTTGGTGTAGAACTTGTCCGGGGTACGGTCCCAACCAAGTTCCTTATACACAATCCCGAACAGATTGCCGTCAAACAAGTCCTTCGTTTTCCCCTCCCTAAGATCCTTCAAACCACCCAGTAACCCAATCCCTCTTCTTGAACACAGTCTGATGATGTAATAATTGTATCTGGACACATTACGACCTCTTATCAAACCCTTACTTCTCATCACCCGAAGAACCTTGGAAAAGTCGGATAAGACAGCGTCAACGGCTGTGTCCCTGACAACTCTGGTAAGTCTCTTCCTCATCCAACTATTTCTCGAATGCTCACTTCTACGACCAACAGCCGCCCGGTATCTCCCGACGACATATCCATACTCCGTATCACCACATCCTGGACAGGAATACATCTCAGTACTCACCTTCACACGAAATCTGGAACAATCTCCACACCACAGTTTCGTACTAAGCCTGGGTGGATCCCAAGCCGGGGCTTCGATCCCCATCTGCTTACAGACCCATTCAACGCTTGAGGGTGACAAATCCTTCAGCCCCCTCGGTAAATCCGACCAGGAAACAGACATTATAACTAAACCCTAACGAATTCCCTTAACCCCCTACAAAACAAACCTAGATACCAGATACCCACCAACCAGACCAACAGATCCAACGAACAGGGTTTGATACTCTTTCATCTCACCCGATGGTTTGTAATAGTCAGACAACTCAGGCTTTGGTTGGAACGACCCGACGGCCTCAACCTGCCTCAGCCTATCCTTCAGCAGATCCAGAGCATGGTTCGTTGTGTTGATGTCAGCGTTGGCGTCAGACAGTTCCTGTCTCAACCTCTGTATCCTGTCCTTCTTATCCACCTCACTCTCATACCATTTCTCCTTCGCCCTGGCCAGCTGCTCAAGGGCGTGGTTGTGTCTCTTAATCTCAGCTTCATATCCGGTGTGATTTAACTTCGAAAACAGGAATCCAGCGCCCGCGAAGGCCAAGGCGTTAAACAGTCCACCAGCAACCACACTAGCCATATATAATCACACATAACACACTCCGTCACAAAGATCTGATAATAGAACGTATGTTACGTCTTTCCCAATACGGAATTCTGATTAGGTAATGACCGTTGTCCTTGGCGTACTCGTCTTTCATCCGATCGTGTATCTTCTGTACCCTAAAACGTCTTTCTGCCTCTTCCTGAGTAAACTTACCAGACCAAGTGGAAGGAGCAAAATGTTGTTCACCATCATACTCAATCAGTAAGAAAGTACCATCGCTGAGAGGCTCCGCGAAGTCATACCTCAAAAGGCCGCCACCCAACCCCACTAACCCATCAAAGGTCTTCTCCCTAACCGCCTCAATCCCAATAGCGCATAAGGCATCCCACACATTCCTTTCTCCTCTGGACATAGGGGGCAGCCAACGTGTCTCAACCTCCACGCTCATAGTAACCACCGGATACGGAACCCCCTTAGGCTACTTGAGCTTTGAAAAAGGGTCAACCGGCAGGTACCCCTTCGACTGGGCATATTTAATTCCAACTGTACTAATTCCAACGGCCAGAGCTAGCTTGACGGTACCCTTTACGGATTCAGGAGTACCCAAAGGTTCCCTCAGGACCTTCTTCGAAGCCATGGAGACCGCCACAGCTCCACCCGTAATCAGGAGGGCGTCGTAGAGCTCGTTCATCAGTTCTTTTCGGTCGGTCATTATACACTAACACATATTTCACTCATCGAAGGTGTCTAAGACCGGGGAGGTCTGAACGGGGTTCTGTGGTTCGACAGTTCCTTCCATTACCTTCTCCTCATCAATGGTTTTCAGTCTCTGAACCTCCCTTTTCTCCTGCCTCATAGTGTAATAAAGTGAGGCCCCACCGATAACCAACCCAACGGTTCCGATGATGTAGCCATAATAGGCTGATCGACCACCACCAACTCCTCTCCTTGGCTGCCTTCGATATCTGAGCCAGTCGTTTACCAGCCTCCACCCGTTTTGGGTCCTTGACTCTTTCCGTCTTGACCACTGATGTCACCTTAGGGACTTCCGAGGTTTTTTCAGGTACTACGTCAGCCATCTATACACTAATCTATGTTTCATCTGTGAGGTCATCTGTAGGAATCTCTGAGGTCGTCTCTGGGGAATCTGTGAGACCGTCGGCTGGGATCTCTGGGGTCGTCTCTGGGAAGTCTGTGAGACCATCCGTAAGGATCTCTGAGGCTGCTTGTGGGAAGTCTGTGAGGTCATCTGTAGGGGTTTCTAAGACCGTCGGCCAGACAACAACAGACTCAGTCACGTAGTACTCTCCCTCACGGTTCCTCCTAACACAACGTCTCATCACCCCGATAGCTCTTCTGAGTCCGTGGAAGATAATCAGTATGGGTCGTCTAAGTCTCTTCGGAATCTTCATATAAAATACGGGAGGTTTAAAGCTGTACCGTATACCTGGGGTATAATGACTGAGACAAAGCTCGGTGCTCGGCTGATCACCCTCGACGGAAACATCGGTGTGGGAAAGACAACGTTCGTGAGACCATTCGCTGAAAGAAATGGCTATTACCTTGCTGAGGAGCCAGTTTACGACAATCCATACCTCGAAAGGTTTTACGCCGACCCTGGGAGGTGGGCGTATGAGATGGAGACCTGGTTCCTCGGTGAGAGGGTCGACACCTACCTAGAGGCTTTGGAGTTAATCAACGAAGGGAGGAATGTGATCGTAGAGCGAACACATCACAGCTGTATGGTTTTCGCTAAAAACTGTTGGCGTAATGGGTGGATAACTGACGAACAGTTCTCTGAGTATTCCCAGGTCTTCCACTCACTAAACAATCTACTCCCAACCCCTGACGCTCTACTATTCCTGAAAGCCTCGGTTGACACCTGCCACGACCGAATGCTCAGGAGAGGTCGGGAGTGTGAAGCCGGCGTAACTAAGGACTATCTCGGGTGTATACAGAAGTATATGGAGGAGATGACTGAGGACATAGCCTCTGGGGGGACCAGGGTGATTACCCTCGATTGGGAGGACTTCGGTCCGGATGAGTCTGAAGTGGTCGGTACCCTCAGTGAGATCCCTAGCGGATTTCACGGCTGGATGGCTCGTGTGAACGGTCGGGACGTCTACATACCAGAGATCGTCAGAACCGTTAGCCAGGCCCGGCAGGCTCAGCTGAATCGTGGGTCCAGGACGCCAGGACTGGTTATGGTTCCGAGGATCAGTGGGTTAGCTGTAACACTACCGGATATCCCCCCAACCACAGTCAGTCCAACAGAGACCGTCTCGGGGATCATCTTCAGTCTCTTCAGTCGGGTGTGTTCCCACTTGTAACAGGTCGGAAATGTGAAGCCGGTGTTACTAAGGATTACCTAGAGCAGATACAAAGGTATATGGAAGAGACGGTTGTAATGGTTTGGAAGAAGGGGACCAGGGTGATCACCCTCGATTGGGAGGACTTCGGTCCGGATGAGTCGGAGGTAGTCGGTGCCCTCAATGGGATCCCTAGCAGGTTTCATGGTTGGATGGCTCGTGTGAACGGTCGGGACGTCTACATACCAGAGATCGTCAGAACCGTTAGCCAGGCCCGGCAGGCTCAGCTGAGTCGTAAGTCCTATGGTACCGTGTGATCATACTGTCGGAATGTGGGCAGACCTCAGTCACAATGTCGTCGAGTACACGGACATCGGATAGGAAGACCGTTTCGTCGTACTGGACCCCCCGTAGGAAGCTTCTGATTTGTGTCAGAACCTTGCGGTAGCTGACGTGAGCGAACTCACAGTTCTCCAGCCTACCAGGCATCCCCGACTTGGTCAGGTACCCTTGGATTAGGACGCCAGGACTGGCTATGGTTCCGAGGATCAGTGGGTTAGCTGTGACACCACCGGCTATTCCCCCAACCACAGTCAGCCCAATAGAGACCGTCTCGAGGATCATCTTCAGTCTCTTCAGTCGGGTGTGTTTCCACTTGTAACAGGTCGCTAGCCTATGATAATACGAATAGAGTCGGGTTAGTTTGTCCACTTCAGCCGATTGGAGGTTTTTACCAATGTGGTTGAAGCTAACGACGCTTTTCCTCTTTTTCCCCATTCTAATCACAGGTCATATTCAACCATGGTCCTGTTACAGATCTTCTCAATCTCAGGATTCCCTAGACGACCCTCTACGATCTTCATACCGTAAAAGTTGATGTCTGAATAATACTTCTTAAAACTGTTTAGCCCGAAGACATCCATATAAGATGTTCCTATCTGATCGATGTTACTGATGAAAAATGAGTCTCTTAGTATTTCACCATTTATTCTGACGTGTGACACTCTAAGTCCGGATAGCCAGTGGGCAGATATCAGAACCTTCTTCCCAATGAACTTCGCCGGAATTGTACACTCATGAATCCTATGTGGTGACGACCCATCTATAAACAGTTTGTCATTCACCCCAGCTTTAAACCCAATGCTCTTACCGAGGCTGTTGTCATTATTGGAAACAATCATTTCCCAGGTACCTGACGCCGATCTCATACTATTCCTCTTTACCACGACGAAAACCGAAACATCGGTGAACATGAATCTTGGTATGCTAACGTGGAAGCTTGTTCTTATTGAGACCTCAGGGTAAAGGAAGTGGTGGTCGCCAGCAGTGTTTAGCTGTGGGTTGATACTAGGGGGTCTCCAAAACATGGTTGAGTTGGTCCCGCTGTCCCTGTCTTCTATGTAGTCAACAAAAGATAGTTTAGAGACCGCGTTCTTACTGGATCTGGTTACGTTCAGATCAAAGATAACTCTGTAGTCAGGGGTTCTCGTGTGGGCTTTCAGTCTGTCGTTGAGTTGTTTATTAGTGATTGGTCTGCTGTAACCATAAAACAGACTCATATACTATAGGACAGATACCCAGACGCGGCTACAGACCGTACTCAGCCATAACCTCCTTACAAATCCTCCCAATCTCAGGTTCCCCCAAACGACCCTCCACAACCCTCATACCGTAAAAGCTGATGTCTGAGTAAAAACTTTTTAAGCTGTTCACACCAAGGACACTCAGGTAGGGTGTTCCCAGCTGCCCGATGTCACACATAGTGTATGAGTCCCTCAGTATTTCACCATTTATCCTGACGTGTGACACTCTAATTCCAGATAGCCAGTGGGCAGATATCAGAATCCTCTTCCCGATGAACTTTGCTGGAATTGTACACTCACGAAACCTAGACGGTGCCATCCCACCGAAAACCAGTCTATTACTCACCCCAGCTTTAAACCCAAGGCTTCTGCCACCGTTAACATTGGCATTGGAAACAATTGTTTCCCAGGCACCCGACGCTGATCTCACACTGTTCCTCTTTACCACGACAAAGACCGAAACATCGGTGCCCATAAATCTGGGTACGTTAGCCTGAAAGGCTGTTCTTATTGAGGACTCAGGGTAAAGGAAGTGGTGATCACCAGCGGTGTTCAGCTGTGGGTTAACACTTGGGGGTCTCCAAAACATGGCTGAGTGGATCTCACCGTCCCTATCCTCTATGTAATCAACAAAATGGAGTCTGGAGACCGCGTTCTTACTGGATCTGGTTACGTTCAGGTCAAAGATGACCTTGTAGTCGGGCTTCGTATGAAGGACTTCTCTCAACCTGTCGTTGAGTTGTTTATTAGTCACTGTGTCCAGTCTGTTGTAACCATAGAACAGACTCATATACTATAGGACGTATTTACTGAAGAGATACCCATACACAGCTGTGAGGACCAATAGGATTCCCAACTCATTGTCTGGTCCCCCGTCCGCGACCTCTGAGTCCTGACCGGCGGGACGTTGTGCCTTCTTCGGGGTTGGTGTGGTTGTCTCTAGACTTCGGTCGGTTGGTGTGGGCTCCAGGGGTTGTGTGTTGTCTAGTGAATCAAGATGATTCCCACCATCCTGATGAGTTTTTTTTGGGTCTGGTTTGGTGTGAGCCGTAAAGTAATTGATACCATGATTCACACCAAATTTCATACTGTCATTTGCAACCTGTAGTTTGTTGTTGTAGCCAGCAATCGGATTTTTAAGAATTATAAGGTTGGATGGTAACAGCCAAAGACTTGGTGAAACTGCTAGATTTAGGACGACGTTCGTGTCTGTCACCGCTCTATTCATATTGTTTATCCATGTAGCTGTGTTGTAGTTGATAATACTATCCTCAACCAGTTGCCTAAACACTTTCTGAGTCTCCAATGCACTCGCCCTATCACCATATATACTTTGTTTTGTCTTTGCCTGAGCACCAAGAATGGAATAAATAAACGCCTCTATGCTCTGATTTAGGAGTAGGAGGCCATTTGAGGTTAAACCATCACTCGTCTTTGGTACGAATTTCTTAAAATCTCCACTAACGTCTCTTAACCTCCTGGTCCCTTTCCATTTTGTTACTGAGTGCTCGGGGTCTTCCGTGTGTTCTACCTCCTGCCACGTCCATCTCGGCGCCTTATCTTCCTCCATCAGGAATGTTGCACCATAGCTTCTCATAATGTCACTTATTTCTGAGTCTGATTTTACATCGAATTCTCTCATAATTCTTCTTATTGTGAAATACAGATGAAATCTCAAAAGTGACGTAACTTCCGGTGGAACGTCATCACTGGGTGTTAGATGAAGTAACGACACCCCAGAAGCATATGTAGCGACGTACGTCCCCACAAGCGCTTGGTAATACTTCTCTTTTAGGTCCCATTTAGAGTATGAGGAAGTTTTTATATCTAACGATGGGAGGTCACTTTGAAAATACTCTGTCTCATTCACATAAACCCGAAACTGATTGACTGGATAATTCAGGACATACTCCGTCGGAAAATTATCATAGTAATAATATGACCCATGTGTTTTGTACATCGATCTGTGTTGTTTTCCTTTTGGGATTGTCTGAACGTGACCACCTAATAACCATATTTTTGGAAATCTGGGTGGTGGCTTATTTATTGTTAGATACTTGGTGTAGTCTCTGTTGTTCTTAAACTCCGCGTCACCAGTGTAGATGTACGTACCGTCAATAGGTCCGAAGAATATACCAGGTTCTGATTGGCCAAACACTGAATCAGTTATGAACTTAGTTCTATCGGCGTATGGGTATTTGGTGAAAAACTCTCTCAGGGTCTTATCCATATATCATAGGTTAGGTTATATGGACGCTGGGGTTGGGCTGGAACAGGAATTGAGAGATATCTACTACAATCCGAAAACGGGATATCAGTCGGCTGAACGGTTGTATCAGAAAGCATTGGAGGAAGGTCTTGATGTGAGTAGGAAGGCAGTAAGGGATTGGCTGAAAACACAGGACACGTACACGAGGTATAGGCCGGTTGTAAGAAAGCATAAGTTCAGACAGACGTTCGTCAGCCACCTTGGTGAGCAGATACAGATGGACCTGGTTGATATGGGGAAGTATAAGAATCAGAATAAGGGGTATTACTGGATTTTGACGGCTGTTGAGATTCTGAGTCGGTACGCTTTCGCCGTTCCCGTTTACAGGAAGGACACGAAAAACATGACCGGGGCTGTGGATAAGCTGTTGGAACAGTTCAAAGACCGCTTTGGTGACTACCCCGACCTGGCTCAGTTCGACGACGGGAAGGAGTTTTACAACGTCGGTGTGAAAGGTCTGCTGAAGGAACGTGGTGTTGAGTACTTCAGTACGTTTTCGGACAAGAAAGCAGCGATCGTCGAACGGTTCAACAGAACACTTAAGACTGCTATGTGGAAGTATTTCTATACCAAGGGGACTTATAGGTGGATTGATGTTTTGGATGACCTTGTTGAGGGTTATAACAACACAAAACACAGTGCCGTTATGCTGAAGCCTAAGGACGTAAGTAAGTCAAACGAGAATCAGGTCTGGAATACGTTGTTCGGTCATCACTTTGGTGATCATCCTTTACCCAAGTTCCGGGTTGGAGACACTGTAAGGGTGTCAAAGTACAAGAGCATATTTACAAAGGGTTATGAGGCTAACTTCACTGAGGAAATCTTCAGGATAGTGAAGGTCATCCGTGGTGATCCAAACGTTTACGAGATTGAGGACGCTGAGGGTGAACCGATTATCGGAAAGTTCTATGATTCAGAGCTGTCGCCGGTGGATAAGAAGGATGACGTTTATAGGGTTGAGAAGGTGTTGAGGAGGAAGAGAGTCGCGGGAAAGAAGATGGTGTTGGTTAAGTGGTTGGGTTATGGTGATAGGCACAACTCATGGATACCTGAGAGTGACGTACAAAACCTGGGTTAATGTATACCCTGGTAATGAGGTTAACATTATTCATTGAAAACGGTGAGAAGACTGTCTACTTTGAACAGCCTATCATGGTGACAGGTCCAAGACCACAGGTGATGCTGAAAAAAGCTACGGTATACTGGAACTATAACAATGTGGTGTCAGGTCTGAACGACTCGGTGTCGTTCGATGGTAAGGAGGCATCCGCTCCTGAAGGTTATTTCGGCTTTGACGCGTTGGAAACGTTCGTTAAGGGTTTGGCCGGGACCCACAGTGGGGTGGTTGAGTTCGGAAAGAATGTTTACAACGGAACTTCTAAAGTGAAAACGTCGGAAAAGCTGAAGCTTGGGAAGATGGGTCTTCTTTTGGGGTTTGATGAAAACGATGTGATAGATGTCGGTGGTGGTGGGTGGACGAACAGTCCGAATCAGGTGGATATCAACAGGGGATTGAGGTATGTTGGGATTTCATGTGACGCTGTTGAAAGTGAGAAAAGTCTGGACAATGGGAGGAGGAGTAATCTGATTGGGACCCTCCCGATAACCTCTGAGCAGAGTTTGAAAGGAAGTGTACAGCACTATACTGACATTGAGTCGAAAGCTGAGATCCGTAAGGGTGTTTATGGTAAGATGACCTTTAGGGTCCGTGGGAATAATGATCATTCAGTAGGTCGACCGGCTGGGATTGGAGCTGTTCTGCTTGAGCTGTACATAGGTTAGTATATAATGGCTGAGGAAGGAGTTAATATTGAAATGGGTGAGCGTGGTGAAGATGGAGAGAGGGAGGAGGATGACATCAACGAGACGAGTTTCATAGATGATGACAATGAGGACTCCGGATCGGACCACTCCCTATTCAGACCCTCTGACCATGTGACCCGTGTTGGAGATGGAGTGCCCGACATTGGTAGTGATGTCGGGTCAATAAAAAGGTCTGTTACATATGATAAAAAGGAGATCTTCCGGACAAAGTTAGGTATCAGAATAAATAAGGGAGATGGTATATCATCTAAAAAAATAATAGAACAAACTGAGTTCACTTTTGACAAAAAGGGTCGCGTCAACGGAGCATCTTTTAATGGTGTAAAAGTTTTAGTGTCTAAAGGTGGTGAAATTAGGTACAGTAAAAACAAATCAAAAAACGTAGTCGAATCCATCACACTTTTCAAAGAACTGTTAGAGAAAGCCAGAATTGAACATTACAATACGGCTGAGGGAGCGGTTGAGGAAATCACCGGCGACTCAACACTTCCCAAAGAAGTGGTGGGTGACATACTCTCACGATCCAGCTCAGCGATCAACGGTTGGGTTGAAGAAATGGAGGAAGAAGTGCAAAAACAGGTGAGAGAAATATTTATATCCGAACAGGAAGTAAGAGAAATCTCTGGGGTAGTCAACATACAGGGTACAGATGCGGATAGGATTGAGTTTCTTGAAATAGAAGCCGACAACTACAAAGTGAAAGCGGATAATGAAGCCGACCCTATTAAAAAACAGTTCTACGAAAACGTCAGAAAAATGGTGGAGTTAAAGGCAGACAGTATAAGAATTGAGATTAATGAAAGGCCTGAACACACAGAAGCCATGTCTATCCTAAGCGATGAGGCGGAGAATAATGACCTAAATAGGTTGGAACGTTTTAAGAGGTGGGCTAAGAAAAATATGGTTGGCCTGTCTGCCATAGCCATCACCATAGCTGGGACCATAACCACAATAGTTGTTGCCGTCAGAAGGACTGTCTCGGGGGGAGCAAGAGCTGTAGGTGGTTTCGCTAAGGCACTCGCTAACCTGGGTAAGAGTCTGGGACCTCTGTTAGCACCACTGTTCAGTGTGATAGCACAGGTTCTGACCTGGGGAGCAAAAGGAATAGCGTGGTTGGCCAACAATCTGTGGGTTCTTGCCATAGCTATGACGTGGTTCTTGTATGACTACTGGAAAAACCGAAAATAAAACCTGTTATGTAGTATATGACCAACAGAAGTCAAACAGAGCTGTCACCTGGATTTAGACGGGCGAGAATGTCGGAGATTAAGGGACTCCGGACAAGACACACAATCACCATGAACCCCAACAAAGTCAACCCTGGTGAGGACCTCTACATCGACATACCAAAGCTAAAACCTGATAGCTGTTTGGTCCCGGGTAGTTTTCATCTATTGTTCGACTTTAAGAACATGAACACCAAGTCGTGGTTCCTAAACAATCTCTCCAAACTTCTGGTTGAAAGATTGGTTATTAAGCTAGCCGGCGAGACTGTTTACGACAACACGGGTGAAAGTATCCTCGGTGTGTACAAAGATCTCTGGCTACCGAAGAGTGTGAGAGATCAGATGGTTGGGTATGGGATTGGTCCAGAGAACCTGAGAAAGTTGATGTCTAAGGACGACAGTGGGGCTTCCTCCGGGGACGCTGAGAAGGTAGCTGACGCTCTGATGCTTACAATCCATGGAGTGAGGATGAAGGTGAGATTGGATAAGATCCTCGGGGACCACGGACTTTACGCTCCCTTTGAAATGTACAACAACTTCCGCTACGTCATTAGCCTACCGAAAGCGAGTGACATCATGATGACCCAGTCAAGTGAGTCTGTTGACGGGTATACACTGGAAAACCTTGAACTGGAGTATGAGACGATTGATAACACCGACATCGCCAGTGAAATAACGTCGCTGTACACAGCTGGTCGGTCGCTGTCCTACGAACACATCACGTTGATGAAGTCAACTGAATGGTTGGCTGGATCAACCCTGATCAACGAACATATTAACCTCCCACGAAAGTCTATGAGAGGGATTGTGATGATGTTCACAAACAAAACCCGAACTGATAGTGAGAGATACGTCTATCCGAACATCGAAAGTGTTAAGCTAACAATCGAGGGCGTACCCAACGCTGTCTTCAGCCAAGGGATCCCAAAGAGTCGGTTCTATGATGAGGCTAAAAGACTATTTGGTGGAAAGGAAAACACGGATCAGTTTATGACAATCCAGAAGTTCTACAAGGACGCTTTCGCTCTGGCGATTGACTTGAGAAGTATTGAGGACCGCGACAGTGTTGGAACTGGGAAAAGAATTGTTAACACACAGTCTGGAGTCCTGATTGAGATTACTAAGAAGGTGACTGTGGCTAACGTAGTCTGTCGGATCTTTGTGCTGAGTGATGGTTTGGTGAACATGGTAAACAAAAATCTAAAATCAATCCAATATTAAATGAACCACCCATTCAATATGCTGATCGTTGGTATGACAGGTTGTGGGAAAACCTGGTATCTCCTGAAGATGTTAGAAGATGAATACTTCAGGTTCTTCGACTACATCGTTCTACTCTGTCCAACGTTTAGCTGGAACAAAACCTATGGTACTTGGAAATACACCTCCGACCCAGACTTCATCGCTGTGGATTGTAGTCAGGACGACGTTGAAATTGTACTAGAACACATCGTTCGGATATTCAAGGGATCCAAAACACTGATAGTCCTCGACGACTGTGCCAGTGGACAACCCGTAAAGAACAGAACAAGTGAGTTGGTTAAATTAGCCTTCAGCGCCCGGCACTACAATCTCTCAACTATCGTAATCACACAACAGCTAACGGCTATCACAAAACCTTATAGGGAGAATATCAGTAAGCTGGTAACGTTCTACAACCCCAACAAAACCGATATGAAGGTCATCACTGATGACTACCTGGGTGGCTCAGACCGTGATGAGGTTATGGGGATAACTGAAAAGCTAAAAAAGAACAAATACGCTAGGCTTGAGATTATGTTAAGGCATCCGTACGCGTATAAGGTGGTTGTCCCAAAATCTGATCTATAGTAAGATGGCTGAGAGGAAAACTAAAACGGTGAAAGTTTGGAAAAAAATCAGAGCACCCGCTGCAGAACCAGCCGAGACATCTGTTGGAGAACCAGAAACGGAAATACCTACTGAAATCCCCAACCTCGTCGATGAGCTCGTCAATGATCTAAAAAAGACTGAGGAAACCAGTCCAACGCCCCCACCAACTGATGACACCAACAAGAAAAGAAGTGAGCTGATAAAACTGTCAGAGGATGGTGAAATAACTCAGTCAGTCAGCTACATCAGAAAAGCGTCGGTAAAGGTTGTGGATAAGCTGTACGCTGAATATGAAACCAAAAGAATGGAAAAAGCTAACGAATTCCTGACTGATATGCTAATCAGTAGGTTCTCTAATGTTCTCGGTGGTTTGGACGCTGTGGAAAGCTCTGAGATGTTAGACAACGAATTACAAAAGGACAAACTGTTAAAAAGTGACGTTGGTAAGGTTGTAGCCATGATCACACCGTACATACCATGTCTAGGACTGCTATCTGGTGGTATAACTGTGGGAAAACATGTGTATCAACACAAGACAAAAGTATCTGAACAGAAACCGGGGAGCAAGTAAGGTGTGTCAAAACCACAACCCTGATCGCTTTAGGACAAATCCAACAAAAAAGCGTCCGGAAAGGGTGGGCTGTTTTTTTCACTTTTTGAAGTATAAGCAGACGAAAATGGGTTTTTAGAGGCGCAAAAATTTTTTTCCCCTTTCAAACATCCTTTCTTGATGAATTCCAGAATTATTTTTTTTGGTTTTGGTCCTTTTTCCTCCCTTTTGCTTATACTTAAAAAATTTTTTAAAAAAGCTTACCGTTTTGGGTAACCCTCCTCGTTGAATTTGATCATTTGGGGGCTGTTTTTGGTGAAAAAATAAAAAGTGCGCCGGTACCCTCATATTCTATACTACTCACATGATCCTTGTCAGTTTACGAAGTTCAATCAGATTTCTGAACACATGCATGTTGGCATATAAATTGCCTTATCGGAATATTAAGTCGTCCATGCAACGTCCATTAAGAAGCTTTCAAAAACTTTGATCATCATTCCAACAACGTCTAGTACACAATTAAGAATTGACTACGATTCATACTCAGGAATTGGACTATTTGAGCTTATAAGTATTTTTTGTATTTATACTGAAGAAGCTCAAACAGGCAAAACGTTAGTAATAAAATTAGATTGATTTGCTTGGAGTTTAATTTTATACATATAGTCCCAATAAAATGGCATCCAATTTTGAATAGTGGATATAAAGAGGGGAAATATTAAAATGAAAATTCTGCTAATTGAGTATCTCGCCTACTATTTGCCAACCTCGCTATTTAAGCAACAGCGATTTTCAAATTATTTACTTCCTTATTTGTTTAAATCAGGTATACTAACGATCTGCCAAATGGCTACTATCGTTTGTCACTGTTTAAGCCTCCTTCAATCATGGCGAGTTTAAAATGCATATTGTCTTGTTGTCATTACGAGTCGGGTAGTTGTTGAATTGGAGGTATACAACTTCATCCAATTTGGTCAATATGTAATCTATTACATGCAAGATAAATGTTCCTCTATCAACTCTCGAACATTTACCAAAGACGATTTGGAAAGTATCAAACAAAATCCTACCGCAATCCAGTGGTGCATGACTAGCTTATTTGTTTACTATTTTCAACACAATTTGGCAGATCGTAGATATACCTGATGCAAATAAATAGGTGGTCGGCAAATAGTTAGCAAGCTACTTAAAAAGCAGAATTCTCACTTTAATATATTCGCCTTATATATTTACTGTTCAAAATGGGACGCCATCTTCTAAGGAATATATGTAAATTGGCTTTCAAGCGGTGTCCATTTTGTCATTAATTTCTGGTAATGTGTGCAAAGATTGGAGTTTCAAGAAATTAAAAATATAATAAAACAGTCAAAAATAGGATTAGATAACATCATCTCACATTTAGCCCTAAAATACATCTTACCTGAAGATGGAAAAGTTGGATGTGTTAAAACGCGTGAAATTGTTGAAAAACTTTGCGTTGCTCGTATTCCTATAAAGAGATAAAAAAAGATCTTGCTCTGTGGACGTCAAAACAAACTTACTGTAACTACTAAAAAATATAAGATAAATTTAATAGATAAATTTACACCAAATAACAGTTATTATAATACAGGCAGTTCATCGTTTAAGAGATTGATGTATTGAGACCATCCTACATGTTTACTTTTTTAAAAAATAAACTATTAACGTTCAACTTAGTTTTTGAAAAGTGATGCAATTTTTTTCTTGCTCAAACATGATGTAGGATATTTTTTTTCTTTGTGATTCAATGCATGCTTTTTCCCCGTCCCAAACCACCTTGCACGATTTTTTTTTTCTGAAATCGTCCTCGGTGATCCAAATAATTCACAAGAATACCGAACCATATGACGACTTTCGAAAGACGGCAGATTAAACTCCGAGCAAAGATTTTTATCCTCGAGAGTCGGCTTTTCGCCAACTGAATTATTTGCCAAACATTATCGGAATCCGCCACTAAAAGTATAAGAACAGATCAAACTATAAACGTGGACGCTTAATGTAATGTAATGTAATGTTTTATTTACCCATCTTAGGCATATAGAATTATAATGGATTTACATAAAAATATAGGAAATTACAAATATATTTATATTTGGACAAATATTAAAAATTTTACAAAAAAAAAATAAAAAAAAAATTGATAGGATGCTAATAATAAGAAGCTATAAAAGTCTATATAGGCTGCAATTAAACTGAGAAAAGGTAGTCCACTAAAAGTATGTTAAGTTATTTAGAGGCAAGCACATTGAGACATGCTCTGGGAATAAAAGACATTTTATGTCTATCAGTTTTAGATAAAAGTTTGGGGATACTTTCGTTTTTCCTCCTTAGAAAGTACTTTGGTTTCACGGCATTAGATAGAAAACGGTTACACGGGTTACTGGGATCACCCTGAATTCTTTTCAGTTCATTTAATGTTGCCTTTTCTCTTCTTTCTTTAGGGGTTGGAAGGGCATCTTTTTTTACGCCTAGGATTTTCAAACTTCTTTGTTGTACTCGCTCTAGTTCCTCTTCGAGATATTTAGGGATTCCACTCCACACAGGCGAGGCGTACTCGAGCAAGGGTCTAATCTTTGTCGTGTATGTTGTTAACCCCACCTCGAGCGGCAAGAAAGAGTTCCTACATTCTCTAAGGAAGTATAGTCGCTTATTTGCTTTCTTTGTTATTTCGTTAACATGTGTATTCCACTTTAAATCGTTTTGGACCCATACTCCAAGAAGTTTAAACGTTTTTACCCTTTCTAATTCAGTATCTCCAACTCGTACGGGCGGAGGCTCTGAGCTGGATTGTGCGAAAGAGATCCACATGTCTTTAGTTTTCTTTGCATTGATCTTCATTTTGTTTTCAGTTGCCCAGTTTATCATGGCGTTTGTCGACTCTTGCACGTGACTAGAGGATCCGCTTTCAATGACTTCATCTTGGGTGCAGTCATCCGCGTACTTATTTGTGTTAATCATTAGATGGTCTGGTATAGAATCTTCCAGGTCATTTATATGGACGTTAAACAAGGTTGGAGAGATGACGGAACCTTGAGGGACTCCAGCTGGACAAGGAGCAATTGATGACATCACACCGTGTAAATTTACTTGTTGGGTCCTCCCTGTTAGGAAACACTTTACCCAAGAGCAGAAGGCTCTGGATACGTTCATTTCTGCTAGTTTAGTTAGTAGAATTTTGTGGTCGACCAAATCGAAGGCCTTACGGAAATCCAGGAACATAGTATGAACTCCCTTTCCGCCAGATTTAGAGTTATCCGTCACATCATACCAGTTTTGTGTTATAGAGATTAAGGCAGAGACGGTGGATCGGCCTTTAGCAAAAGCGTGTTGGTTGTTCTTTATTTCCAAATCGTGAATATTAAGTTCTAACTGCAGTTTCTCCAGTACCTTAGCTAACTGGGGAAGCACAGAAATCTGCCGAAAGTCATTGTTATGAGCTATTGTCGAATTAAAAGTTTGCATTAATTGTATTTGCGAAGAATATTTAAGAAAAGCGATCAAACAATGAAAACGCAGAACCCATCAGCCGATGCCAGGGCCTTTTCGCGCTGCCCCTCCGCAAAAGGCCCTGGAGACGAGGTTGTGGAACACCCACCTCAGTGCAGTGGCGGATCAGGAGTTTTTTAAAAAAAGGGGAGGGGCGCACATTAAGATTTAGCAAATATCAACAAGTTGTGGTGAAAACGCCGCTAGTGGGGTCCGGGAGCATGCTACCCCAGGAAAACTTTCAATTTTGCAAGGCCCAGAAGTGCTTTTCCGGCGATTTCTGAAAAGACTTTGTGCGGAATTAGGGAACCAAGCCATTGCTAAAAATGTAAGCAGATTAAAAAGTAGCATTGATACATGAAAGGTATTAACTGACAGCTTTTAAACGTTGTTTTATAAAAAACTGGTCTCGGCACTCACGTTAAAATAATTATGACAGCAAACTGGGGTTTCACTTTGGAATAAGAATTGGATAAGCTAGCCAAACATCCTGCTTATAATTGGTCATATCTTGCGTTTCCAATTTCGTGATTTTCGTCCTGACACGGTAACCCCCCCCAGAAAACAAGTGTTTGTCGGGGGGGAGGGGGGGGGGGGTGCCCACTGATCTTTATATAACTGGATTGCTCTTCCGGCTCCAAAAATGAGGCGAATTTGGAGTACCAAGATGGCCGCCACGAAAAATTGTATGTTTTCGTAGCAAGAAAAGAGACGAAAAAAGCCACTTTAAAAATATTTCTGCCATTGCTTTTAAACAAAGAACACTGTAAAAGGTTTAGAAGCTTAGTTTTGGGATTTGTTGGAATTATTTAGCTGTAAAACGTGTTATTTTGTAGTTTTTCATTCTGACCGTTAATCGATAAACTTGCCTATATTACAAAACTCGTAAAAACCGACGAAATCAATCAATAACTTCATTATAAAACTATCTATATACCTTTGGTATTAAAGCATAAGTCTTTACAAAGCCTTGGAGTATGTAGTTGACAATTTCGGACTGTATCTGCTTGTATTTCCCTTCTGTTTTTCGGTACTAACAGTAAACTGCCATTTGAGAATTGTTTTACTGCTTTTCCGACTCCCCCGGTAAACTCTTACTACTCTTAAGCCTGCAAGGTACACTGGACCTACAATCTTGGACAATAATAGTTGTAACAGTCAACCCCTCCCCCCGATTCAATGTTGTTATATGAAACTCCATTCTAACATTGTTTCATTTCGGTCAACATTGAATCGGGGGGAGGGGGTGTTACAACATTATTGTCCAAGATTGTCTTTGACTGATTTTTCTTAATATTGTATAAAATACAGCTAAAATATGATTTCTATTTGTAAATTAAAGTCAATAAACAATGGTGAAGTTTGAGACTGTTTCGTGCAATTAGTAGAAAGATATTTGCATTTAAAAATGTATAGATTGCGCTCTACTACGCATGCTTCTCCGCCATATTTCTCTGCCTGAAGCCCTTTCTTTGTCACTCAATAATATCTACGTCACTAGTATTGCGAGAGAAAGTGTGGGAGTTGGTAACTTGGATAGGATAACTGTTGAAAGAGAGATGTATTAATAATATTACTATTGTTTAGAGATGACGCTCATATTTCAGCCGTTGGGTGATTGATATCCGAGCCCGCTTTACTGAATCTATATCTGACATTGTGATGATTGGGGAAAACTAAGCACGTACGGTGTATTTCATTTCATAATAGAATGTTTTATTTAAGTTTAAAAATTATTTCCCCAGCTAATACTATCAATGAATTGTTAATGGGAATATAATTATTTTTATATTAAGATTAATAAGCTTCAAAAACTAAGAAGACCCGCCGCTACCTTGTCGTTGAAATTTGAGAAATTATCGTATTGCCGCACGCGGTTTAGACGAAGCGAAATCTGGAAGAGGTTGAAATCATTCAATAAATAAGTGTAAAGCTTAAACCTCTTTTATAGAATGCTTGTAAAGCCACATTTATTCATAAGCAGTTGGTTTAATTTCCCCTGCGCAACTATATACCGCATTATGCAACGGTCTACCACGGTCTACCACGGTCTACCATGGGTTTCAAAGGGATTTACATGTATATTAATTTTGTTATATTGTAGTGGTAGACCGTGGTAGACCGTGGTAGACCGTTGGTGAATGGTTCAGATAACTATTTATTATACAAATTATAAAAACACAATGAATACGGACATAATTTTAAGATATAGTTTAATGTCCAATCGTCTTACTGTCGTGGCAATAGAAGCGTTCCTAAAATAATTGTGCAATTCGTTTGTTCAAATTGATCAATTCATTTGATGAACTTCCTGTTTATTATTGCTAAACTTCCTGTTTTGAATTTGATTGGTTCCTGTTTTTTGAATAACCAATAAGAAAAAGGATTATTTGCCAAACACCAATCAAATTCAAAACAGAATTCAAAACAGGAAGTTTAGCAATATTTTCATCAAATGAATTGTTCAACGTGAGGAATACAACTGCACAATTATTTTAGGAACGCTTCTATTGCCACGACAGTAGTGTTACTCTACATGTCAATACTTCAATCTCTGGCCTTTCCTTTCCCTAATATTTGTTATTCTTTTGCCCATGGAAGAGATTATGTTATTTATAATTTGGATGTCCAAACTACGGAGGGTATTTAATACTCGATATTGAAAATTTGATGCAAACTAATCTTTTAATGCTGTATCACTACCGTAACATAAAAAAACTAGTTGTTTTATCAAAATTAGGAAAATTGGGTCTTAGACAATCTTGGACAATAATAGTTGTAACAGTCAACCCCTCCCCCCGATTCAATGTTGTTATATGAAACTCCATTCTAACATTGTTTCATTTCGGTCAACATTGAATCGGGGGGAGGGGGTGTTACAACATTATTGTCCAAGATTGTCTTTGACTGATTTTTCTTAATATTGTATAAAATACAGCTAAAATATGATTTCTATTTGTAAATTAAAGTCAATAAACAATGGTGAAGTTTGAGACTGTTTCGTGCAATTAGTAGAAAGATATTTGCATTTAAAAATGTATAGATTGCGCTCTACTACGCATGCTTCTCCGCCATATTTCTCTGCCTGAAGCCCTTTCTTTGTCACTCAATAATATCTACGTCACTAGTATTGCGAGAGAAAGTGTGGGAGTTGGTAACTTGGATAGGATAACTGTTGAAAGAGAGATGTATTAATAATATTACTATTGTTTAGAGATGACGCTCATATTTCAGCCGTTGGGTGATTGATATCCGAGCCCGCTTTACTGAATCTATATCTGACATTGTGATGATTGGGGAAAACTAAGCACGTACGGTGTATTTCATTTCATAATAGAATGTTTTATTTAAGTTTAAAAATTATTTCCCCAGCTAATACTATCAATGAATTGTTAATGGGAATATAATTATTTTTATATTAAGATTAATAAGCTTCAAAAACTAAGAAGACCCGCCGCTACCTTGTCGTTGAAATTTGAGAAATTATCGTATTGCCGCACGCGGTTTAGACGAAGCGAAATCTGGAAGAGGTTGAAATCATTCAATAAATAAGTGTAAAGCTTAAACCTCTTTTATAGAATGCTTGTAAAGCCACATTTATTCATAAGCAGTTGGTTTAATTTCCCCTGCGCAACTATATACCGCATTATGCAACGGTCTACCACGGTCTACCACGGTCTACCATGGGTTTCAAAGGGATTTACATGTATATTAATTTTGTTATATTGTAGTGGTAGACCGTGGTAGACCGTGGTAGACCGTTGGTGAATGGTTCAGATAACTATTTATTATACAAATTATAAAAACACAATGAATACGGACATAATTTTAAGATATAGTTTAATGTCCAATCGTCTTACTGTCGTGGCAATAGAAGCGTTCCTAAAATAATTGTGCAATTCGTTTGTTCAAATTGATCAATTCATTTGATGAACTTCCTGTTTATTATTGCTAAACTTCCTGTTTTGAATTTGATTGGTTCCTGTTTTTTGAATAACCAATAAGAAAAAGGATTATTTGCCAAACACCAATCAAATTCAAAACAGAATTCAAAACAGGAAGTTTAGCAATATTTTCATCAAATGAATTGTTCAACGTGAGGAATACAACTGCACAATTATTTTAGGAACGCTTCTATTGCCACGACAGTAGTGTTACTCTACATGTCAATACTTCAATCTCTGGCCTTTCCTTTCCCTAATATTTGTTATTCTTTTGCCCATGGAAGAGATTATGTTATTTATAATTTGGATGTCCAAACTACGGAGGGTATTTAATACTCGATATTGAAAATTTGATGCAAACTAATCTTTTAATGCTGTATCACTACCGTAACATAAAAAAACTAGTTGTTTTATCAAAATTAGGAAAATTGGGTCTTAGACAATCTTGGACAATAATAGTTGTAACAGTCAACCCCTCCCCCCGATTCAATGTTGTTATATGAAACTCCATTCTAACATTGTTTCATTTCGGTCAACATTGAATCGGGGGGAGGGGGTGTTACAACATTATTGTCCAAGATTGTAGCAGTACACGTCGGGCACCCCCATTGATCTCTATGTACAACTGGATTGCTCATCCTTTATGGTCAGCAGTAAACATTTTGAAGCCACTGGCGGCCATATTGGTACTCTACAATCTTGGACAATAATGTTGTAACACCCCCTCCCCCCGATTCAATGTTGACCGAAATGAAACAATGTTAGAATGGAGTTTCATATAACAACATTGAATCGGGGGGAGGGGTTGACTGTTACAACTATTATTGTCCAAGATTGTCTAAGACCCAATTTTCCTAATTTTGATAAAACAACTAGTTTTTTTATGTTACGGTAGTGATACAGCATTAAAAGATTAGTTTGCATCAAATTTTCAATATCGAGTATTAAATACCCTCCGTAGTTTGGACATCCAAATTATAAATAACATAATCTCTTCCATGGGCAAAAGAATAACAAATATTAGGGAAAGGAAAGGCCAGAGATTGAAGTATTGACATGTAGAGTAACACTAAGACGATTGGACATTAAACTATATCTTAAAATTATGTCCGTATTCATTGTGTTTTTATAATTTGTATAATAAATAGTTATCTGAACCATTCACCAACGGTCTACCACGGTCTACCACGGTCTACCACTACAATATAACAAAATTAATATACATGTAAATCCCTTTGAAACCCATGGTAGACCGTGGTAGACCGTGGTAGACCGTTGCATAATGCGGTATATAGTTGCGCAGGGGAAATTAAACCAACTGCTTATGAATAAATGTGGCTTTACAAGCATTCTATAAAAGAGGTTTAAGCTTTACACTTATTTATTGAATGATTTCAACCTCTTCCAGATTTCGCTTCGTCTAAACCGCGTGCGGCAATACGATAATTTCTCAAATTTCAACGACAAGGTAGCGGCGGGTCTTCTTAGTTTTTGAAGCTTATTAATCTTAATATAAAAATAATTATATTCCCATTAACAATTCATTGATAGTATTAGCTGGGGAAATAATTTTTAAACTTAAATAAAACATTCTATTATGAAATGAAATACACCGTACGTGCTTAGTTTTCCCCAATCATCACAATGTCAGATATAGATTCAGTAAAGCGGGCTCGGATATCAATCACCCAACGGCTGAAATATGAGCGTCATCTCTAAACAATAGTAATATTATTAATACATCTCTCTTTCAACAGTTATCCTATCCAAGTTACCAACTCCCACACTTTCTCTCGCAATACTAGTGACGTAGATATTATTGAGTGACAAAGAAAGGGCTTCAGGCAGAGAAATATGGCGGAGAAGCATGCGTAGTAGAGCGCAATCTATACATTTTTAAATGCAAATATCTTTCTACTAATTGCACGAAACAGTCTCAAACTTCACCATTGTTTATTGACTTTAATTTACAAATAGAAATCATATTTTAGCTGTATTTTATACAGTATTAAGAAAAATCAGTCAAAGACAGTCTAAGACCCAATTTTCCTAATTTTGATAAAACAACTAGTTTTTTTATGTTACGGTAGTGATACAGCATTAAAAGATTAGTTTGCATCAAATTTTCAATATCGAGTATTAAATACCCTCCGTAGTTTGGACATCCAAATTATAAATAACATAATCTCTTCCATGGGCAAAAGAATAACAAATATTAGGGAAAGGAAAGGCCAGAGATTGAAGTATTGACATGTAGAGTAACACTAAGACGATTGGACATTAAACTATATCTTAAAATTATGTCCGTATTCATTGTGTTTTTATAATTTGTATAATAAATAGTTATCTGAACCATTCACCAACGGTCTACCACGGTCTACCACGGTCTACCACTACAATATAACAAAATTAATATACATGTAAATCCCTTTGAAACCCATGGTAGACCGTGGTAGACCGTGGTAGACCGTTGCATAATGCGGTATATAGTTGCGCAGGGGAAATTAAACCAACTGCTTATGAATAAATGTGGCTTTACAAGCATTCTATAAAAGAGGTTTAAGCTTTACACTTATTTATTGAATGATTTCAACCTCTTCCAGATTTCGCTTCGTCTAAACCGCGTGCGGCAATACGATAATTTCTCAAATTTCAACGACAAGGTAGCGGCGGGTCTTCTTAGTTTTTGAAGCTTATTAATCTTAATATAAAAATAATTATATTCCCATTAACAATTCATTGATAGTATTAGCTGGGGAAATAATTTTTAAACTTAAATAAAACATTCTATTATGAAATGAAATACACCGTACGTGCTTAGTTTTCCCCAATCATCACAATGTCAGATATAGATTCAGTAAAGCGGGCTCGGATATCAATCACCCAACGGCTGAAATATGAGCGTCATCTCTAAACAATAGTAATATTATTAATACATCTCTCTTTCAACAGTTATCCTATCCAAGTTACCAACTCCCACACTTTCTCTCGCAATACTAGTGACGTAGATATTATTGAGTGACAAAGAAAGGGCTTCAGGCAGAGAAATATGGCGGAGAAGCATGCGTAGTAGAGCGCAATCTATACATTTTTAAATGCAAATATCTTTCTACTAATTGCACGAAACAGTCTCAAACTTCACCATTGTTTATTGACTTTAATTTACAAATAGAAATCATATTTTAGCTGTATTTTATACAATATTAAGAAAAATCAGTCAAAGACAATCTTGGACAATAATGTTGTAACACCCCCTCCCCCCGATTCAATGTTGACCGAAATGAAACAATGTTAGAATGGAGTTTCATATAACAACATTGAATCGGGGGGAGGGGTTGACTGTTACAACTATTATTGTCCAAGATTGTAGGTTACTTCTGAGCAGTACTCATGGCCTAGCGAAGCTGTCTTTTGGTCCGGTCGACACTTGGACAATCGTACCCAGTCAAATGGAAATTGTGATTTCGACTATACGAAGTGCTTACGAAGCTTCTGATGCAACTCCCTATGCTGCGAATACAGTGATGCAGTTAGCGCGTACTATCTCATGTGACTCAGTTGACGTCATCATTGACGAAATTAGATTTACAATAGGCGCCTGCAGGCGCTACTTTCCTCCCCGTTTCCCATTTCCCAGCGCCGACTACGCGGGGCACAAAACAATTGGGTCTTTTTGGAATTGTCCAGACTAAATTAGTTGATTAATAAGTATAAAGTGTATTGTTATGTTAAAATATTTTAAATAAGCTATGATTAGATGTGTAAGACATCCGAATTGCTATTATTAAATCATTTTATTATATGGCTGTGTTACGTGAGCAGTCTTAACGCGACTTTCTTGCAATTTGCTTCAGTGGTTCCTGAGCGGTCTTTACAAATTGATAAGCCTGGTTTCCATATAATCGCCACGATCGCTCAAAAATGAACTTGGCGATCGCAGCGATCATATGGAAACCATGCACTGACGCAACGATCGCTACGATCGCTGCGACCGTGATCGCTACGATCGCCGAGGTAGGAAATGTTCTATCTCAGCGATCGTGGCCATTGTTCCGCTTTATATGGAAACGGTGATTTTGCAATCTCAGCGATCTTGGCGATCAGTTATGCATCGCAGCGGACCATGAAAAACAATGGCCGCGATAAACCATGGCTGCCTTAACGATCATATTGAAATCACTGATATGGAAACAGCAACATGATTGTTGATCGTAGCGATTATATGGAAATCAGGCTATAACCGGTCATTACAAAAAATGAAAAACAAAATCAGAAAATTACGCCAGTCAAGGTGAAATAGTGTTCAAATAACTACTGGACCTCGACTGTTATGCAATCAGAAGATATGAAATTCGATCCCGACTGTGACACCATACATTTTTCTTATACACAAAATTACAGTTACCTGGCTTCGGATCCAAGGGGTACTTAGAACATGTTCTGTTCAACTGAACAGCGACGTCATCAATTGCTATATCTCCTGTAAACGACGAACCTGCAACACCTTCAAATATTATCTACAATTCAACAAATTAAATGAAGTAAAATTAAAATTACGAAAAAGAAAATTAGTGACACATGACAGTGGTTAGCACACAAGCCATGCATTCGCCTTTGCAGCGAAGGACTGTCCTGATTAAAGATTAATTGTGTGCATTGCGTTGCATTGGATGGTTACAATTGACCAATGCTTGAAATCCGAATCCATCCCGAAATTCTTAAATCAGAATCGAAGCTTGATAAAGCATTGTTTTGCATCGATCCGAAACACTCCAACAAACTCAGAGTTTGTTTTATGACTGAAAACGCATTTTAAGTTTGTAGAGTTACTCTACAATATTAAAATGCTTTTCAATCATGTCAATCGGCATTTTGTCTTCTCAGATTTTTAAAGTAACGTTAAAATTTTAGGCAACTAATTGTCAAATGAAATCTTGTCGCAGATACAGCCCTACCGCGTTAATAACAAAAAATGACCAAGTACAGATAAATGAACGATACTTTTGTTCAATTGAGTTCAATTTATTGCACACTATTTTTTTATCTATTACATCGTGAAGATTAATTATAAATAAACGTAGTATACATATTGTACAGGGAAAATTTTGAAATATTTTGAGAATGTGTACGGTGGCCAAAGTAGCATAGGCTTTCGAGTTGACCACCATCTACATTTGAATAAATCAGCTAAATAATTGAGTTAACTAATAGATAAAGTCAATCAATAGAGCTCTCGGACAAAAGAAAAGAGGGTAGAGAAAATTATCATAATCAAATATGCATACAGTATATATATATATATATATATATATATATATATATATATACACACAGATTGGCTGATTAATCAACGATTTACTTAACCAATTAATCAGCCAATCCTTCACATGACAACATGACAATTTACTCAATCAATCAATTTAATGGAGAGGTTTTATTCTTGAGTTGAGATTAAATTAATTTTACATTGCCTTTTAAAACTACTTGTCGTTGTTAATTTTTTCAAGTAAATTGCAATGCTTTCCCATAACACTGAAGCAGATTACGTAAATGTAAATTTTCCAAAGTTAGTTCTGATTTTTGGCCGATAAAAATTGTATCTAGCTGCATGCCTGGTATTATAGCTATGAACATTTATCACAGGCAATAAAAAATTGTGAAATATTGAGGGAACACTTTGCGCTATAGTTTTAGTAATTTTCAATTATTTCAAATTCAGTAGTCGTGATCCGATCTGCCGGACAACTTTTCCAATCCGAATCGATCAGAAATTACGATTATTGCTCCGAATCTGCACGAATGGATGGAATTAATGTATTCAGATCGGATTGGATTCCGATCAGATATCCACATCTCTATTATTCAAGATCTTGGAGTAAACCGTGATAGCAAGAGCGAATATAACAAAATGATCCCAATAAACTGATGGGGCATCAAAACATAATGCTTACTTCAAAATCCACTTCCAAAGTAAGTGGAACTGATGCGAATTTCCATGAATTTCCTTTTTCTCCAGATAATGACCAAACATTAACTGTATTCAATGAACCAATCCCTCTTAAATAAACATTAAGAGAACCAATAGTGCTTCCATACATGTGATAGTAGAAACTTAAACAATTGGTTTGATTTCTGGAAATTGTGGGAGAAACAAGCCAGGCTTTGTCACCTCTTGTTCTTGGCGTGACTTCAATGTACATGTAATAACCTAAAAAATAATTATTCACTATTTTAATTTTATCATCACAAGAATATTTGTTTTGTTTATGTACATGCATGCAGGTTGAATAAAGTTTAGGGCCGATCACATTCGTGGTGGCGTACTACTCAAGCCCTGGAATTCTATTGTCAGTTGCTAAAGAAAATTCACCACGAGAAGATAATTGCTTGTCACTTTGTCAGGAACGCTATTTAACAGCATTTCATGAATTGTACCGTACAAGGTACTGTACTGTGATAAGTTGAACGTATACATTAGTGCATGTGGTACGTTTGCGAGCTTCGTCAAGCTCAATTAGCCAGAAAAGATTTTTGAGTCCCTGACAACAACTTTATATCACTTTAAAGTGCTTCTGAAGCGAAATTAAGTTTGTCTTATTTGAAAGTACTTTTGAAATGACAGAGTAACATCTTTTGCAGTTTTTTTTGTCGTTGTTGAGATATTTCAGTTTGTTTGATATGTGAAACTAACCAGTGACATCACAACGTGCATGATGACTTACTGGGAAAGGTTATATCTTTGCTATTATTAAACGGAATCAGTTGAAAATGTATTTTTTTGTTGTTGTAAGGGAAATACACACACGCAATTGCTTTGGAGTGATTTCGTTTAATAATAGCAAAGATATATAACCGTTCCCAGTAAGTCATTAAGCACGTCGTGATGTCACTGGTTAGTTTCGCATATAAAACAAACTGAAATATCTAAAAAACGAAGCAAGAAAACAAAAAACAGCAAAGGATGTTAGTTTGTCACTTCAAAAATACTTTCAAATAAGACAAACTTAATTTTCGTTTCATAAGCACTTTCATAAGCAAACGCTACCACTTAGGAGCACATATGACTATGAATTTGCAACCTTAGCTCTCCATCTGAGCTTAGAGCATCTATAATCGGTCAGATCATTAGAAAGTTGCACGTTCAAACCCTGTCTGCGGTCTCAGAATTTTTTCTGAGTAATTGAGCTCGCAAACGTATCACATCCACTACATTTATACATACAACTTATCACATATCACTGATACTGTTACTGACACTGACACTGACACTGACACTGACACTGACACTGACACTGACACTGACACTGACACTGACACTGACACTGACACTGACACTGACACTGACACTGACACTGACACTGACACGGACACGGACACGGACACGGACACTGGCTCGGACACGGACACGGACACGGACACGGACACGGACACGGACACGGACACGGACACGGACACGGACACGGACACGGACACTGACACGGACACTGACATTGAAACTGACGCTGACGCTGACGCTGACGCTGACGCTGATACTGATACTGATACTGATACTGATACTGAAACTGATACTGATACTGTACTTATGAACTATAAGCAACTTGGATACACTCTCGATCAAGGCATTTGCACATGATCGATTTCGTTATTGTCCATATATAGTTGTGATTTGCAGGATGTGTGCAAGGTTCGGGCTATGCGAGGTGCAGAATGGTTCGACTGACCATCAGTTGGTGAGAGCAAAGGTCGAGTTTGTTGTTAAGCAAAAGAAGCGTTATGGTAGCAATAGGTATCCTAAACGTATTGATGTCTCCCAACTCAAAGTAGAGGTTGCTAAGGAGTTAAAAGGTAAGTTGGACGACTTGGATTTGGATGGAACATAGAGTGATTTCAAGAGCAAGGTTTATGAGGCGGCTGCAACCACGTTGGGTTTTAAGAAGCGAGCGCATCAGGGCTTGTTTAATGACAACAATACTGAATTAGTATAATTTCATAGTGGAAAAGAGGCTTTCCAGCCTTCTGATTGGTCCGCTCAGCGGTGAATCTGAGGTGATAGTCACCGCCTAGCGCGGTGACTATTACATCACAAGAAATTGTTCTTCAAAAGTAGTTTTGGAAAAGAGACTGGTACTTATTCAACACTGCACTGACTTTACTCGTTTGAGTCTCCCCCTCGGAGTTGTCATTTTGAAGTATGACATTTTAGAATTTGTCGATTAATTTGTCGATTAATATGACATTAATTGAAGTGTTGATTTTTTTTTTCAAAATGGGGTCTGTAGTTTTTGAGACAAACAAAAGAGCATAATACTGAAAACACTTTAATACTGAAAACACTTATCACTGAGATGTTGTACATATCAAATATCGTAAAAACAAAACTTTATAAAGGTAAGGAAGTATATTTTCTATATTTCTTCGTATTTTTTTGTATGTTTTGGCTAGGTTTTGGTCGTAGCGATGTTTTCGAAAAACTCGTCATGAGTGAAGAACATGAATTAAGTGCAAAAAAGCCGTAACACAGGATCCAAAACTCCAGAATAAAAGTCTTTTTAGCATATACTTGAATGTATGTACAAGTTCAATTCCAAGTAGGATGTTGTTTACTCTTTTTTTGAAATTATTTACTGACAAAGACTGGGGCTTGCTAACATCGTCTGTGAATAAACAGAATCACCACTATTAAAATGAAAGCAGTTGTTTAAAAGTTTTTGTTTCAACGTTATTGGGTTTTTTATCAACCTCTGAAATTATACTAAAACAATTAGTCACCTCAGTCTCGGTGACTATCGGTGTATTTACCTCGCCGCTTCACGGCTCGGTAAATATTCACCGATAGTCACCTCGATTTCGGAGTGACTAATTGTTAAGTAGAAGCTATGTGCTTAAGGATAGAAACGCCTTGTTTGCTAAACTCCTTCAACCAGATATATCGGAGGCGAATATCCCAGTTTGTTACTGTCAAAGGGAACCTTCAGCGTGAGCTTAGGATGTTGAAAATAAATGGTGGATAGAAAAGACTGCATCTATACAGGCAGCATCAGATAGGAAAGATTCTAGAAGCATGTATAACTTGTTGAAGCAGGTATATGGGCCGGCCACGACGTTCACATGTTATGCCTATGAAAGATATATAAGGAAGGATCAAATACAATCCGAGATCCAAATGGTATCATGCATGAAACGATGAGCCGAACATTACACGGACCTTTTCACAAACCCATCCTATGTGGATGAGGACATCGTCAATGCCTCAAGCACAGATCAAACCCTGAAGAAGTGCAGACTGCAATCAATCAAATAAAGAGTGGAAAGGCTCCTGGTCTGGACGGAATTCCCTCGGAAGTCCTTTTATGAGGTGGTGTAAAGCTTGTATAGAGGCTATCCATGTTCTCATTAGTGATGTTTGGATGGGATTGCTTGTTCATCAAGACTGGAAAGAAGCCATTATGCTGCCTCTAAACAAGGGCAAGAGTAAGAAGGACGAATGTGGGAATTACCGTGGTATTTCGTTGTTGTCCGCCGTCCGAAAGATGCTTTCAAGAGTTCCGTTGAACAGGCTTCTCCATCATATATGTCCAGCTTTCATCCCAGAAAGTCTGTGCGGTTTTAGAGTGGGAAGAGTTGCAATTAACAGACATGATTTTTACTACACGGCAGATACTGGAGAAATGTATTGAACAACGTGTTGACCTCTATCAAGTGTTCATTGATCTGATTAAAGCGTTTGACATTGTTAATAAGAAGGCATTGCGGACTGTTTTGGAGAAGATTGGCTGCCCACCTAAGTTTGTTGATATCTTTAGACAGCTCCATGATGATACAAAAAACGTTTACTCAGTATATCGTGGAAGAGTATGACTCCTGACACTGAAGTTCTAGAACGTTTTCAGAGCATAAGCATCGAGACCCGCCTTGCAAAAAGAACCTTATCTCCCATGCCAGCTGCTTCGAGCAGCACGTAAAATGGAGGATATAGAACTTCCTCCTGGTCGAGGTACGAAAGAAGAACAAACATGTATGCACCGTGGTCGTATTCTCTTGTCGAAAGCAGGCCTGATGAATTATTTGAGAGCCCATGCTAGGCACCCGCGGGTATGGTCATGTCCGATTTGCAATCATGCTTGTCGATCTCAGTAAGGTTTAACAAGGCATATGAATGTCAGCCATGGCAATCGTCAAGAAGAAAATGCTGTGCTACCCAACACCTGCATGGACTGTAATAGAACCTGCAAGTCAGTAGCCTGTCTTAAAAGTCACTTGAGGTAATTCCTCAGTTTTGCATTGCGCAGTTTTTCTGCGCATAATTCTGCAATACTAATTCAAGATGTATTCAAGTGTTAGTGACGAAAATACATAAAAACATCACTAAGGAGGCTAAATCAGCTAATAATAACTTTGACAAGAAGACACTAACTTAATTTTGGTTTTCGAAAAAATTTAAAAAGTTGTTGCGTGCTTTCGTCTATAGATGAAATGATAGCGAATAATGCTCCATGTTCATGCTTCAAGCTTGTGTAGCTCACGAAGATGCTCAGTGACCCCACGTTTTTTCAATTATTTATTTCCTCCGCCAGCTATAGAGCATATATGAAAGAATAGGAAAAAATCATTTCGAGAATTTGAAATATGGTACGTTTCTCGTTCTTATGGCTTTCTTATATCGCAAAAATATTTGTCAATTGTTATTTTCGTCAAATTTTCTCCCATTATTTGTTGCCACTAAATAGTTCACATATAAGTGCATCTAAAATATCAAATATTTTTCCAGTTAGTATAAACTAAGTGCTTTTATGAAGGATTTTTTAAGATAACAAGACGAAATCAAGAGTTAACCAAAATGTGTATGTATGTATGTATGTATATATATATATATATATATATATATATATATATATGTAATGTTTACAACACGAGCGGCCGTGTTGTATTGAATATACAATTACGAGCCGAAGGCGAGTGATTGTATATTCAATACAACAAGGACGCGAGTGTTATATATATATATATATATATATATATACATATACATATATATATATATATATATATATATATATATATATTTATAATATAGCTACTAATGATATATGAGCTATCTTGCAATCTGATTGGCTGCATTACTAACTGTATATCAGCTCATATACAGCGAGTAGTGAAAAAACAAAATGGCGGCGTAGTTTTCTTAAACTATTGCAGATGAAACTGGCTGTTTTTCTCAACGTATAGCTCAGAAAAACTTGAGCTAAGAAGGGGAAACTAACGTTTAACACAAAATACATAACCCAAATGCACAATTTACAAAGTTAAGATGGTAAATCCACTTTAAAAATCGTCTTAAGAGTTTACAAAACCTGTTTTGAATTGTCAGGTTGACAATAATGTTTTGTCAGACAAATTAAAATCCAAAAGAATTGAACTAACAACACATATTTATAAGTACAACCATTATTACTCAGCAAAGTGGGGTTTTGAAGTAATAAATCATTCAGATGGATAAAAACTGTGTTATTCTTTCAGGTTAGAAATATTGAAAAACAACGCGTAATTTTCGCCATTTATAATGATATTTTTAGCTTCTTTGTCCATTTAAAAAGCCAAAGATTCACAACCACGACAGATTAAGAAATAAACCACCCACCTTTTGACTTTTCAAAGCTGTTTTTATTCTTCATTCAATCTTTTCAACGTATTTTTTGGCTCTGAAGCTGTTTTCAGCTCAGCAAGAAACTTGAAAACATAAACTACAATACGCATGACGGAAGTTCATACGTGGCGGATATTCAATTAATATAATTTATTGCAATAAATCAACAATTTTGCATTAATTATCATAACATATTTTGCTATATTATAAAACAATTATACCATTCGCTCTCGTCGTATATGAACTCATAGCCAACTCGGCGAAGCGCCTCGTTGGCTATGAGCTCATATACGACTCGAGCTCATGGTATAATTGTTAAATATATATATATATAAATATGCTACAAATTGGGAAAACATCATGGTTTACTGGCAGCTGTATTTTCTAAATGTGTTCGGTGACCCCAACTTTTTTTTTTATTTTTTACTATGAACATATCTTGTTAAAAATATGATAGCCGAGCAAATAGCTTTAAGTAAAGGCATAGTGAACACATAATATATAAAATGTTTATCACAAACTTTTCGTTACCTAATCAGTAACATCTTCAGAGTGAATATTTACAACGATGAATCGGCTTAAATAGCTTAACTGTTACAAAAATAGATAATGATGAAAGTGACAAAAGATGTGACAGAAATTAGAGAAGCGAGACGGTGGAAACAGTGAGTTAACAAACAGATGTGCCACAGAGGAAGGGGAAAAAAATTATAAAAGTGCTAAAGGAAATGATCGAATGTTGGCGTTGAGAGCAGGTTTGATTTTGGAAATGAATAGGCTTTCTCGAATGAGAACGTCAAATTGAGTGGTACCAGAAGGTAAAATAGAAAAATCATCAAAAGAAGCAGTATGTCCAGTTTGTCTTAGGTGTGACAGTACACCTGAAAGTGCACTAACTGACACTGTTTTGCCAGTGTAGGCCGAAATACCCATGTGCTCCGAGATTCTAGTGTGCAACAGTCGGCAAATTTCACCAACATGCGACACCTGGCAGCGTCGGCACGTAAATTTATAAACAACACGAGATCTCATTGTTAGTGGTAATCGGTCCTTAAAACGAAAAAAATTTGAAAGTCGACATACTGGCCGAAAGACAACACGAATTTGGACATGCGGAAAAGCTGACGAAATTAATTTTGTTACTTGGTTACGAATTTGAAGACGATGAATTCCTGTGTACGGTAAAACCAGAGAGAACATTAACTTCGGAGCCGTAAGGGCTTTGGTTAATGGTTGTAAAACTTTGTCTAAAAATGTGCGGAAGCAATGGGCAACGAAACGTTCAGCGTATCCGTTTTGTTTAAGTAAAGTTTTGAATTTCTCAAGTTCTTCATGAAAAATAATATAGGATGAACATAGATTGAAATAACGAAAAAGGAGCGAGTAGATAAAACATTTTTTGAAAATGATAGGTATAAAGCTCTCAAAATTAGTGAAAAGTCCGGTGAAGGTTGGTTTGCGGTAAGTCGAAGTCACGAAAGAACCATTAATGTTGCGTTGAATTTTAATATCGAGAAACGGAAGCGTCTTGTCAGATTCAACCTCGAAAGTAAAATTTATGCACGTAAGTTGGGAGTTGAGGTAATTCAAAAATGGAACAATATTTTCTTTGGATCTGAATAAAAACGAATCGTCTACAAAACGTCTGTAATAAACCGGTTTAAAATGAGCAGGGCAATTATCAAGCCATTTTTTTTCGTGAAACGAGAGGAAAATGTTCGCAAAGAGAGGACCGAGTGGCGAGCCCATGGCAACACCATCAATTTGGTCATAAAATTTACAATTGAAAACGAAATGACAATTTTGACTGCTAAATTGAGAAAATCTTTGAACTGATCACGAGAGAAACCATGAAATAATTGTGCCGAGGAAAATAACTGATTGAGAATAATGTTGATGGTTTCGTCAATGAGTATGTTGGTAAAAAGCGAAGTAACATGAAAGCTAGCCATTATCAAATTATCGGAATTAAGTATAAGAGAAAATAAATCTTGAATGAAGGAGAAGGAGTCATGAATTAAGTGAGAGCCTAAAGAAATCGGACGGAGTAACGGAACAAGAAACTTAGCTAGATTATAACTATGACTTCCAATAGCCGATAAAATTGGTCTTAAAGGAATACTATTCTTGCGAACATTTTCCTCTCGTTTCACGAAAAAAAATGGCTTGATAATTGCCCTGCTCATTTTAAACCGGTTTATTACAGACGTTTTGTAGACGATTCGTTTATTTTATACAGATCGAAAGATCATATTGTTCCATTTTTGAATTACCTCAACTCCCAGCACACGTGCATAAATTTTACTTTCGAGGTTGAATCTGACAAGACGCTTCCGTTTCTCGATATTAAAATTCAACGCAACAATGGTTCTTTCGTGACTTCGATTTTCCGCAAACCAACCTTCACCGGACTTTTCATTAATTTTGAGAGCTTTATACCCATCATTTTCAAAAAATGTTTTATCTACTCGCTCCTTTTTCGTTATTTCAATCTATGTTCATCCTATATTATTTTTCATGAAGAACTTGAGAAATTCAAAACTTTACTTAAACAAAACGGATACGCTGAACGTTTCGTTGCCCATTGCTTCCGCACATTTTTAGACAAAGTTTTCCAACCATCAACCAAAGCCCTTACGAGCTCCTAAGTTAATGTTATCTCTGGTTTTACCTTACACAGGAATTCATGGTCTTCAAATTCGTTACCAAGTGACAAATGTCCAAATTAAAATTTAAATTTAAATTTAAATTAATTAAAAGCCAGTATGTCGACTTTCAAATGTTTTTCGTTTTAAGGACCGATTACCACTAACAATGAGATCTCGTGTTGTTTATAAATTTACGTGCCGACGCTGCCAGGTATCGTATGTTGGTGCAACCTGCCGACTGTTGCACACTAGAATCTCGGAGCACATGGGTATTTCGGCCTACACTGGCAAAACAGTGTCAGTTAGTGCACTTTCAGGTGTACTGTCACACCTAAGACAAACTGGACATACTGCTTCTTTTGATGATTTTTCTATTTTATCTTCTGGTACCACTCAATTTGACGTTCTCATTCGAGAAAGCCTATTCATTTCCAAAATCAAACCTGCTCTCAACGCCAACATTCGATCATTTCCTATTTTTTTCCCCCTTCCTCTGTGGCACATCTGTTTGTTAACTCACTGTTTCCATCGTCTCGCTTCTCTATTTGCTAAAGCTATCATATTTTTAAGACTTCGTTTTCCGCCGGGCTCCTCAATCGCAACGATTATGAACATATCATAAACTTTAATACTGGGGAGTTTCAGCAACTTTTCATTTCTGAAAGGAATTACTGGGGAATTACCTTAAGAACCCACCAAATAGAGGCACAACATTAAAATCAAAATTTATAACTAGAACTATAACTTTAACTCTTCCCTGTCCGAATCAGTGTTTAGTATTTTGTTCTGGCTAACGTGGCCAGACGATTTTATTTACCTCTGGGGAAAGTGAGTTTTGGTTCACGAAATGTTAGTGCTCAATACCATATAGATAGAGCAAAATATAAAGCATGGAGTATAGTTACCTTAAAGTCTTCGCTACCAGAGGTTTCACCCTAAACGGGATCATCCCGTTTAGGGTGAAACCTCTGGTAGCGAAGACTTTAAGGTAACTATACTTCATGCTTTATATATATATATATATATATATATATATATAGAGGTAAGCGAAAATCTATATATATATATATATATATAAATCAACAAAATGACAACCAAAACATAGAAAGTGTATGCTATCAAATGTAAATACCGCAAAGTTAAATAGAACAAATGTTTAGTTTACAGTTCAGGTTTTGGCAAGATAGCCATATAAAGTTTACCTGAACTATTTCCAAATGTATGGTCTGTATTTGGACCTGTACTGGTGCTTGGGGTACTTCCACTATGTCTTGTCCAATCAAAGTTGTCTGCAGTAAACATGTTTCTCCATGCGCATAAACCACTTTCAAAGTCGCACGAAGGTGCATTTGTACCTGTGAAGACATTTTATTATAGTTTAGCTCATCTTCAGATCAATTTAAAACAGCAACGACTCAACTTTCTTGCCATAAATTCTAATAAAATATATTATAAGCTCGTATTAGCTACATATTAATGTTTGAATTAGCACTTAGAGCGCTTGGGGGGCAAGGCTAAATGTGAAGGATGCGCTAACTTGGATAGTGTATGGTGCTTATGTAAAATAATAACATTTTGTTAAAATAAGAAAAACAAGAGAAAGGAAGAGAAAATGTCAGATGAAAACCAAGAATTAAAATTACGACAGAACGTGCGCTACGTACTCTAGCCTCCCCCGCAGACGTATTTTAAGTGTTTTCGAGATGTTTTTCCTATAACTTGAATGTCGCTCCTCGATATCTTTTTGGTCAGATATTGTAAAAATTGCCCGCTCACGTATGCAGCCAATCAAATTGCAGCATTACCTTAGACTTGGCCCACACGCAGGGGCGGCGCAAGGGTATTGGACATCCTAGGCCGATCTTTGATTCTGCGCCCCTACTCAAACTTCTTATGAGTTCGCATTTTTAGTGGGTCCGAGGCATTCCCCGGGAAATTTCGGAAATTTTTGAAAATGGCATTTTATGCATTCTGACAGCACTTTTGAGCCAGATTTTTAAAGTTTTAAAACATGTTTTTAATGGCACATTTGAACTGAACTGAAGAGGAAATCACGAAAGAGAGATGGAAATTCGCAAATGAAGGAAAATAACGCAAATACGGTAACACGAAGTCAACACAATTTGTGATGACAACAGGCACACATTTTCGAGTAGCCATTGCCGCCAAAAGCCCACGACGCGTGTGGTACAGCGGATTTTAAAACTATAGTTACCAGACCGTTTTCTGCTAATGATAGCACAAATAAAAAGATTCATTTTAACTTTCATTAATATTCAAATGTAAATTAGGATTACATGAGCAAACCCCGTGCAGGCGTGCATGCTTTAAAGTTAAAACAAAGATACTTCGTGTTTTCAATCCTTGTATTGAATTTATGAACACTTTTCAGAACATTTTGGCAGCCCCCGTATTTTGTCGCCCTAGGCGGCTGTCTAGTTGGCCTAGTGGTTGCGCCGCCCCTGCCCACACGCGATTGATAAAAAAAACAAGACGCCTGCTTAGATGATCACTCGGGCAATCGCACTGATACTCTGAAAGCTATTTTGATTGCACGGATAGAGGTACTTATAATTGTCGATTTACTTTGCGAGTATATGGATCGTTTTCACTCACGTGATCAGTGGCTCGTTAGGGTAGTGAAGCAGTACGAGATGTTTGAATAAGAAGAGTTAAATAATAAGAGGTAAATTCTCATAGCATAAAGAGTGTGCACCAATATGGCCGGAATTTCATTGTTTCGGTGCACCAATGTGGCCGCCGTGAAGTCAGATGAAAACTAAGAATTAAAATTACGACAGAACGTGCGCTACGTACTGTACTCTAGCCTCCCCCGCCGACGTTTTCAGACACCACAAAACACGTCCCCACTAAGGCATATCGGATAGGCCTTCTGTTCACACACGAAACGTCTGATCGGGCACAATTTCTGTGTCGGAGCGCCGCTGCGCCGCTGCGCCGCTCCGATCTCGAAAGAGGTAGATCTTGTATCGGATAGGTTTTTGTGCCGTTCCAGCTCCAGTGTGAACGGAGTTCGAAATCGTTTCGGAAGTAAATTAATAGAATAGAGCGCGGAACAAAAGCTATCCGGTATAGTGTGAACCAGGCACTTCGACACAATATCGTGCCGATCGAGTCTGTTCACACTATACCAGATATTTTTTGTGCCGGCACGAAAACCTATCCGGTATAGTGTGAATGGGGCCTAACGTTTGCTTTGTTGGAGAACAATATTGTGTTCCCTTTGTGTACCGCGAACCAATCAAATCAACGCTACTGTACTGTGCCAAATATAGATCAGCCAATTACAGGGACCGGGTGTGGGAAAATAATTAACTTGCTGGAGAGATAAGCAGTAACTAACAGCTTGTTAGTAAGTAAACATTATATACGTTTTTTGATGTACTGTGGCGTTTGTTTCTTGTATCTATTCAGATCAAGCTTCCATGTAATGTTTACAACACGAGCGGCCGTGTTGTATTGAATATACAATCACGAGCCGAAGGCGAGTGATTGTATATTCAGTACAACAAGGACGCGAGTGTTGTAAACAACTTGTGAAATGAATGAATAGTAAAAATCCCTTTGGGATATTGAGATGTTAATTAGTTACAAGCACTAGTGGTTGTATCAGAAGAGTTTTCATCCACTAGTGGTTGTAACTAATTAGCATCATTGGTTTTAGTTTGTATGGGGTTTACAGGGGTAACATGTGACGTAATTTCTGAAATTGGATTGGCTGAAAAACTCATGAATTAGTAATGAATTTCACAAATATATTTATAAATGCACTGGACTCAGAACTTGATGGGGCAAGCATTCCTGGAAAACCCACTCGGTGCAGTGGCAGATCAGGATTGTTTAAAAAAAAAGGCGGGGAAGGGCGCGTACATTAAGATTTATCAAATGTCAGCAAGTTGTGGTGTAGACGCCGCTACTTCCTCCAGGAAAATTTTCAATTTTGCAAGGCTCAGAAGTGCTTTCCCGGCGATTTCTGAAAACAATTTTTGCGGAATTAGGGAACCAAGCCATTGCTAAAAATCTAAGCGGATTACAAAGGAGCAGCGATCAGGGGCGTAGATAGCGGGGGAGGGGCAGTTGCCCCTGCTGAGAAAATCCAAAATATGATTTTTATAATGTTGATTATTATTTTTTATTGGTATTCAAACAGTTATATAGTCATATTTGCGCAAAAATATCACATTTGTTCCCAGAGTCACAGAATAAAGAACTAACTAGTCGTTTAATATCATACAGTAACTCTGACAATGAGTTTTCGCGTTGCGTTCGCGCTTCCCAACGAAATTGCGAACTTCGTAACGAACTTCTGAACATTTTGGGGAAAAGTGACAAGTGAGTTGCAAATGACTGTCGTTGTCTTTGTAAAAATGTAATACTGTAGTTTTAGACAAAATCTTTTGTAAAAATGAGAGAACGTGTCTTAAAAATATGTTTTAAAATGTTCAAAATGTTGCTCAAATATGATGTCAGATCGCGGTAAATGCCATTTCAGAGACTCAAATTTCAAAACATTTACCGGGGGAGCATACCTCCGGACCCCCCTAGAAATTGGGCACTCTTAATGCCCCTGGCTATGGCTCTGGCAGCCATACATGAAAAGGTATTAACAGACAGCTTTAGAACGTTGTTTTATAAAAAAACTGGTCTCGGCACTCACGTTAAAATAATTATGACGGCAAACTGGGGTTTGGAATAAATTGATAAGCTAGCAAAACATCATGCTTATAATTGGTCATATATCGCGTTTCCTATTTCGTGATTTTCGTCCTGACACGGTCAAAAAACCCAACCAGAAAACAAGTGTTTTAAAGGGGGGCGGGTGCCCCACGTGCACTGTTAGGTTACTTCTGAGCAGTACTACTGGCCTAGCGCAACTGTCTGTTGGTCGGACCGACACTTCGACAATCGTCTTTGTTGGTTTGGGGTTATTTTGCACAATATAGGGTCTACTGAGTCAAGTGGAAATTGTAATTTCGACTACGAAGTGCTTACGAAGCTTCTGATGCAACTCCCTATGCTGCGATCGCATGCATTGAAGCAGTTAGCGCGTACTATATCTCATATGACTCAGTCACGTCTCACGACGTCACCATACAGTGACAAAATAGAATAAGAATAGGCCGGCGCCTACAGGCGCTGCTTTCTTTCCAGTTTCCCCTCTCCAATTGTTTTTTTCCCGTAATTGTCCAAACTAAATTAGTTGATTAATAAGTATAAAGTGTATTGTAATGTTAAAATATTTTAAAGAAGCTATGATTAGATGAGTAAGACATCCATCGCTATATACTATAAAATCATTTTATTATATGGCTGTGTTACGTGAGCAGTCCTAACGCGACTTTCTTGCAATTTGCTTCAGTGGTTCCTGAGCGGTCTTTACAAACTGGTAAATACCGGTCATTACAAAATGAAAAATGAAAAAAGAAATCAGAAAATTACCTAAGTCAACATAAAATAGTGTTCAAATAACTATCGGACTTCGACTGCAATCAGGAGATATGAAATTCCATCCCGACTATAACACCATACATTTTTCTTACATACAAAATTACAGTTACCTGGCTTCGAATCCATGGGATAGTTAGAACATGTTCCCTTCAACTGAACGGCGACGTCATCAATTGCTATATCGCCTGTAAACGACGAGCCTGCAACACCTTCAAATATTATCTAAAATTCAACAAATTAAACGTATTAAAATTACGAAAAAGTAAATTAGTGTGTGTGCATTGGGTTGCATTGCAAGTTTACAATTGGCCAATGCTTGAAATCCGAATCCATCCCGAAATTCTTAAATCAGAATCCAAACTTGATAAAACATTGCTTTGCGTTGATCCGTAACATTCCGACAAACTCTACAATAAAATCAATGCATTTTCAATCAAGTCAATCATTTTGTCTTTTCAAATTTTTAAAGAAACGTTTTAGGCAACTTGTCAAATGAAATCTTGTCGCAGATGCAGCCTTACCGTTAATAACAAAAAATAAAAAGGTAAAAATAAATGAACACTTTTGCTATAGTTTTAGTAATTTTCAATTATTTCAAATTCAGTAGTCGTGATCCGATCTAGCGGACAACTTTTCCAATCTGACTCGATCAGAAATTAAGATTATTGCTCCAAATCTGAATGGATGGAAGTAAAATGTTTCAGATCGGATTGGATTCCGATTGGATTTGCACATTTCTATTATTCAAGATCTTGGAGTAAACCGTGATAGCAAGAGCGAATAAAGAGCTCCCAATAAACTGACGGGGCATCAGAACATAATGCTTACTTCAAAATCCACTGCCAAAGTAAGTGGAACTGATGCGAATTTCCATGAATTTCCTTTTTGTCCAGATAATGACCAAACATTAACTGTATTCAATGAACCAATCCCTCTTAAATAAACCTTAAGAGAACCAATAGTGCTTCCATACATGTGATAGTAGAAACTTAAACAATTGGTTTGATTTCTGGAAATTGTAGGAGAAACAAGCCAGGCTTTGTCACCACTTGTTCTTGGCGTGACTTCAATGTACATGTAATAACCTAAAAAAGAATTATTCACTATTTTAATTTTTTCATCACAAGAATATTTGTTTTGTTTATGTACATGCATGCAGGTTGAATAAAGTTTAGGGCCGATCACATTCGTGGTGGCGTACTACTCAAGCCCTGGAATTCTATTTTCAGTTGCTAAAGAAAATTCGCCACGAGAAGATAATTGCTTGTCACTTTGTCAGGAAGGCTATTTAACAGCATTTCATGAATTGTACCGTACAAGGTACTGTACTGTGATAAGTTGAACGTATACATTAGTGCATGTGGTACGTTTGCGAGCTTCGTCAAGCTCAATTAGCCAGAAAAGATTTTTGAGTCCCTGACAACAACTTTATATCACTTTAAAGTGCTTCTGAAGCGAAATTAAGTTTGTCTTATTTGAAAGTACTTTTGAAATGACAGAGTAACATCTTTTGCAGTTTTTTTGTCGTTGTTGAGATATTTCAGTTTGTATTTTTTTGTTGTTGTAAGGGAAAAACACACACACAATTGCTTTGAAGTGATTTCGTTTAATAATAGCAAAGATATATAACCGTTCCCAGTAAGTCATTAAGCACGTTGTGATGTCACCAGTTAGTTTCGCATATAAAACAAACTGAAATATCTAAAAAACGAAGCAAGAAAACAAAAAACAGCAAAGGATGTTAGTTTGTCATTTCAAAAATACTTTCAAATAAGACAAACTTAATTTTCGTTTCATAAGAATTTTCATAAGCAAACGCTACCACTTAGGAGCACATATGACTATGAATTTGCAACCTTAGCTCTCCATCTGAGCTTAGAGCATCTAATCGGTCAGATCATTAGAAAGTTGCACGTTCAAACCCTGTCTGCGGTCTCAGAATTTTTTCTGAGTAATTCAGCTCGCAAACGTATCACATCCACTACATTTATACATACAACTTATCACATATCATATATCACTGATACTGTTACTGACACTGACACTGACACTGACACTGACACTGACACTGACACTGACACTGACACTGACACTGACACTGACACTGACACTGACACTGACACTGACACTGACACTGACACTGACACTGACACTGACACTGACACTGACACTGACACTGACACTGACACTGACACTGACACTGACACTGACACGGGCACGGGCACGGAAACGGACACGGACACGGACACGGACACTGAAGAGTTGCAATTAACAGACATGATTTTTACTGCACGGCAGATACAGGAGAAATGTATTGAACAACGTGTTGACCTCTATCAAGTGTTCATTGATCTGATTAAAGCGTTTGACACTGTTAGGAAGGCATTGCGGACTGTTTTGGAGAAGATTGGCTGCCCACCTAAGTTTGTTGACATCTTTAGACAGCTCCAAGATGATACAAAAAACGTTTACTCAATATATCGTGGAAGAGTATGACTCCTGACACTGAAGTTCTAGAACGTTTTCAGAGCATGAGCATGGAAAAACCAGATTAAGATGGGTTGGTCACGTAGCACGGTTAGAAGACTGCCGGCTCCCTAAACAAACATTATATGGCGAGCTAATGAATGGAAAACTACTACCACACAAGCCCAAGAAAAAAACACAAGGACTGTATGAAGAAAGACCTCAAAGATATGAAGATAAACATTGAGAACTGGAGCACAAGAGCAGCTGACCGTGCAGCATGGAGAAACGGATCTTTGATGGTGGGGCAGAGTTAGAAGCAGAACGTATCTCCCATGCCAAGCTGCTTCGAGCAGCACGTGAAATGGAGGATATAGAACTTCCTCCTGGTCGAGGTACGAAAGAAGAACTGACATGTATATGCACCGTGGTCGTATTCTCTTGTCGAAAGCAGGCCTGATGAATCATTTGAGAGCTCATGCTAGGCACGCGGGTATTGTCATGTCCGATTTGCAATCATGCTTGTCGATCTCAGTAAGGTTTAACAAGGCATATGAATGTCACCCATGGCAATCGTCAAGAAGAAAATGCTGTGCTACCCAACACCTGCATGGACTGCAATAGAACCTGCAAGTCAGTAGCCTGTCTTAAAAGTCACTTGAGGTAATTCCTCAGTTTTGCATTGCGCAGCTTTTCTGCGCATAATTCTGCAATACTAATTCAAGATGTATCCAAGTGTTAGTGACGAAAATACATAAAAATATCACTAAGGAGGCTAAATCAGCTAATAATAACTTTGACAAGAAGACACTAACTTAATTTTGGTTTTCGAAAAAATTTAATTAAAGTTGTTGCGTGCTTTCGTCTATTGATGAAATGATAGCGAATAATGCTCCATGTTCATGCTTCAAGCTTGTGTAGCTCACGAAGATGCTCAGTGACCCCACGTTTTTTCAATTATTTATTTTCTCCGCCAGCTATGCAGCATATATGAAAGAATAGGAAAAAATCATTTCGAGAATTTGAAATATCGTACGTTTCTCGTTCTTATGGCTTTCTTATATCGCAAAAATATTTGTCAATTGTTACTTTCGTCAAATTTTCCCGCATTATTTGTTGCCACTGAATAGTTCACATATAAGTGCATCTAAAATATCAAATATTTTTCCAGTCAGTATAAACTAAGCGCTTTTATGACGGATTTTTTAAGATAACAAGACGAAATCAAGAGTTAGCCAAAATGTATATATATATATATATATATATATATATATATATATATATATATATATATATTAAATAGCTTAACTGTTACATAACTGTTACATAACAGCTTAACTGTTGGCTTAAATAGCTTAACTGTTACAAAAATAGATAATGATGAAAGTGACAAAGGATGTGACAGAAATTAGAGAAGCGAGACGGTGGAAACAGTGAGTTAACAAACAGATGTGCCACAGAGGAAAGGAAAAAAAAAATTAGAAAAGTGCTAAAGGAAATGATCGAATGTTGGCGTTGAGAGGAGGTTTGATTTTGGAAACGAATAGGCTTTCTCGAATGAGAACGTCAAATTGAGTGGTACCAGAAGGTAAAATAGAAAAATCATCAAAAGAAGCAGTATGTCCGGTTTGTCTTAGGTGTGACAGTACACCTGAAAGTGCACTAACTGACACTGTTTTGCCAGTGTAGGTCGAAATACCCATGTGCTCCGAGATTCTAGTGCGCAACAGTCGGCAAGTTTCACCAACATACGACACCTGGCAGCGTCGGCACGTAAATTTATAAACAACACGAGATCTCATTGTTAGTGGTAATCGGTCCTTAAAACAAAAAAAAATTGAGTTTGGACATGCGGAAAAGCTGACGAAATTAATTTTGTTATTGGTTACGAATTTGAAGACCATGAATTCCTGTGTAAGGTAAAACCAGAGAGAACATTAACTTAGGAGCCGTAAGGGCTTTGGTTGATGGTTGGAAAACTTTGTCTAAAAATGTGCGGAAGCAATGGGCAACGAAACGTTCAGGGTATCCGTTTTGTTTAAGTAAAATTTTGAATTTCTCAAGTTCTTCATGAAAAATAATATAGGATGAACATAGATTGAAATAACGAAAAAGAAGCGAGTAGATAAAACGTTTTTTGAAAATGATGGGTATAAAGCTCTCAAAATTAGTGAAAAGTCCGGTGAAGGTTGGTTTGCGGTAAATCGAAGTCACGAAAGAACCATTAATGTTGCGTTGAATTTTAATATCGAGAAACGGAAGCGTCTTGTCAGATTCAACCTCGAAAGTAAAATTTATGCACGTATGCTGGGAGTTGAGGTAATTCAAAAATGGAACAACATCAACATGATCTTTGGATCTGAATAAAATGAACGAATCGTCTACAAAACGTCTGTAATTAACTGGTTTAAAATGAGCAGGGCAATTATCAAGGCTTTTTTTTTTCGCGAAACGAGAGGAAAATGTTCGCAAAAAGAGGACCGAGTCGCGAGCCCATGGCAACACCGTCAATTTGGTCATAAAATTTACCATTGAAAACGAAATGACAATTTTTGACTGCTAAATTGAGAAAATCTTTGAACTGATCACGAGAGAAACCATGAAATAATTGTGCCGAGGAAAATAACTGATTGAGAATAATGTTGATGGTTTCGTCAATGGGTATGTTGGTAAAAAGCGAAGTAACATGAAAGCTAGCCATTATCAAATTATCGGAATTAACTATAAGAGAAAATAAATCTTGAATGAAGGAGGAGGAGTCAGGAATTAAGTAAGGGCCTAAAGAAATCGGACGGAGTAACGGAACAAGAAACTTAGCTAGATTACAACTATGAGTTCCAATAGCCGATAAAATTGGTCTTAAAGGAATATTATTCTTGCGAACATTTTCCTCTCGTTTCACGAAAAAAAATGGCTTGATAATTGCCCTGCCCATTTTAAACCGGTTTATTACAGACGTTTTGTAGACGATTCGTTTATTTTATTCAGATCCAAAGATCATATTGTTCCATTTTTGAATTACCTCAACTCCCAAGACACGTGCATAAATTTTACTTTCGAGGTTGAATCTGACAAGACGCTTCCGTTTCTCGATATTAAAATTCAACGCAACAATGGTTTTTTGGTGACTTCGATTTACTGCAAACCAACCTTCACCGGACTTTTCACTAATTTTGAGAGCTTCATACCCATCATTTTCAAAAAACGTTTTATCTACTCCATCCTTTTTCGTTATTTCAATCTATGTTCATCCTATATTATTTTTCATGAAGAACTTGAGAAATTCAAAATTTTACTTAAACAAAATGGATACCCTGAACGTTTCGTTGCCCATTGCTTCCGCACATTTTTAGAAAAAGTTTTCCAACCATTAACCAAAGCCCTTACGGCTCCTAAGTTAATGTTCTCTCTGGTTTTACCTTACACAGGAATTCATGGTCTTCAAATTCGTAACCAAGTAACAAAATTAATTTCGTCAGCTTTTCCGCACGTCCAAATTCGTGTTGTTTTTCGGCTAGTATGTAGTATGTAGTATGTCGACTTTCAAATTTTTTTCGTTTTAAGGACCGATTACCATGCACTAACAATGAGATCTCGTGTTGTTTATAAATTTACGTGCCGACGCTGCCAGGTGTCGTATGTTGGTGAAACTTGCCGACTGTTGCACACTAGAATCTCGGAGCACATGGGTATTTCGGTCTACACTGGCAAAGCAGTGTCAGTTAGTGCACTTTCAGGTGTACTGTCACACCTAAGACAAACCGGACATACTGCGTCTTTTGATGATTTTTCTATTTTATCTTCTGGTACCACTCAATTTGACGTTTTCATTCGAGAAAGCATATTCATTTCCAAAATCAAACCTGCTCTCAACGCCAACATTCGATCATTTCCTTTAGCACTTTTCTAATTTCTTTCCCCTTCCTCTGTGGCATATCTGTTTGTTAACTCACTGTTTCCACCGTCTCGCTTCTCTAATTTCTGTCACATCTTTTGTCACTTTCATCATTATCTATTTTTGTAACAGTTAAGCTATTTAAGCCGATTCATCGTTGTAAATATTTACTCTGAAGATGTTACTGATTAGGTAACGAAAAGTTAGTAATAAACATTTTATATAATATTATGTGTTCATTATGCCTTTACTTAAAGCTATTTGCTAAAGCTATCATCTTTTTAACAAGACTTCGTTTTCCGCCTGCAGGCTCCTCAACGATTATGAAAATATCATAAACTTTAATACTGGGAAGTTTCAGCAACTTTTCATTTCTGAAAAGAATTACTGAGGAACTACCTTAAGAACCCACCAAATAAAGGCACAACATTAAAATCAAAATTTATAACTAGAACTATAACTTTAACTCTTCCCTGTCCGAATCAGTGTTTAGTATTTTGTTCTGGCTAACGTGGCCAGACGATTCTATTCACCTCTGGGGAAACCCTCGGACAGGAAGGAGTTAAGAAACGCAAAAGGTGGTCATACTCCAAACGAGTCGACAACCAGCACATATATATATATATATATATATATATATATACATATATATATATATATATATATATATATATATATATATAAATCAACACACATAACAACCAAAACATCAAAAGTGTATGCTATCAAATGTAAATACCGCAAAGTTAAATAGAACTAATGTTTAGTTTACAGTTCAGGTTTTGGCAAGATAGCCATATCATGTTTACCTGAACTACTACCAGTTGTATGGTCTGCATTTGGACCTGTATTGCTGCTTGGGGTACTTCCACTACGTCTTGTCCAATCAAAGTTGTCTCCAGTAAATATGTTTCTCCATGCGCAAAAACCACTTTCAAAGTCGCACGAAGTTGAATTTGTACCTGTGAAGACATTTTATTATAGTTTAGCTCATCTTCAGATCAATTTAAAACAGCAACGACTCAACTTTCTTGCCATAAATTCTAATAAAATATATTATAAGCTCGTATTAGCTACATATTAATGTTTGAATTAGCACTTAGAGCGCTTGGGGGGGGGGGGGGGGGGCAACGCTAAATGTGAAGGATGCGCAAACTTGGGTAGTGTATGGTGCTTATGTAAAATAATAACATTTTTTTAAAATAAGAAAAACAAGAGAAAGGAAGAATGGGAAGGACAAGAATGGGAGGGATCAATGAAAGGAAGGAAGGCAAGAAAATGGAAGGCGAGAAGAAAAAATGTATTCTGGTAGCATGGATGTAATAAACTTGTATTTAAAGTAGGGACGTAGCCAGGATTTTGAAAAGAGAGGAGCGAAACTTCTTGGGGGGTCCTGGGGCATGCTGCCCCCGAAAATTTTGAAATCTGGAGTCTCTAAAATGGGAGACGGTTTTACACAATTCTGAAAGTTTGAAAAGTCATAAAATACTAAAACAAACCAACCGTTGAGTTAAATTACGTGCGTGCGACTGGATTAGGAGCCAAGGCCGATGGTACCATTTCATATTATTAGTCACTAGCGTCAGAAGAGCGACTGAGATCCAGTCAATAACCATTGGGTAAATCACCTGTGCATCTGAGTACGAGTGTTCAAAACAGAATTTCAACATGCAAGGGGGGGGGGGGGGGGGGGAGGGAGCGACCGCTTCCACCGCTCCCCCTCTGGCTACGTTCCTGATTTAAAGATCAATGAATATTTATCCCACCTTGTAAACGGCAGATAACACCAGCGTCTTCGCTGTGACTGCAGTCGTGACTCCCAAATCCTGGATGACGACACAAAGCCAGCCTGGTCTCTGTACCAATACATTGAACCTCATCTAACCATATTCTACCAGTTCCATCCGGAACAAGATGACCCTGCAGAGCACTCTGAGCGCCAGCTGTGTAACCAAGTTGTCTGCACGCTACCTTAGCATCAGTAATATCCCAAGAATCATCACAAATTGTTCCCCATTGTCCTTGATAAAATATCTCCAGTCGACCCTCGTGAGGTCTATTTCCAGAAGTCGGAATAATGCGTAGATCTACATGTAGAATTAAAAAGTAAAAAAAGGTAAACAAAAAGATTAAAAAGTGCGAAAAAAAGCTAAAAAAGAACAAAGAGAAAAAAAAGAATAGAGAATAGGATTTTTTTATCCATCCATCCATCCATCCATCCATCCATCCATCCATCCATCCATCCATGCATCCATCCATCCATCCATCCATCCATCCATCCATCCATCCATCCATCCATCCATCCATCCATCCATCCATCCACCCACCCACCCATCCATCCATCCATCCATCCAGATGCGAATATAGCTTCCGGCAATAGACCGCCGTCGTCATGATTTAATGGAGCGTGGGCGCTATTGATGCGCCTGGATTGGTAGTGAGGTTCGGAATCTGCGAACTGAAAACGATCTTGCTCGCTATTTTGATTAATGAATTTGTCATCAATTTGGTGAAAGATTTCTGTTGCGTAAATGAACAAAAGGCCTCTCTTAAACTCAGATCTAGACACAACCAAAAAACGCGTTGTTTGTTGGAGAAAGACCGGTCATACGGTGCCATAAACCCATCTTCTGAACGGCAAAAAAATATATTCTGAAAGGCAAATTCTAGATGTCAGGATAGAGCAAAATAATTTGTTTTACGGTTTCTTACCTAATGTTGTAATTTCATATGCTAAAAAAGGAAGAAAAAGAAAGTTATCTTTCAA
>OZ035997.1:21128294-21138294 GCA_964035015.1 Corallium rubrum
TCTCTCTCTCTCTGTCTCTCTCTCTCTCTCTCTCTCTCTCTCTGTCTCTCTCTCTCTCTGTCTCTCTCTCTCTCTCTCTCTCTCTCTCTCTCTGTCTCTCTCTCTCTCTCTCTCTCTCTCTCTCTCTCTCTCTCTCTCTCTCTCTCTCTCTCTCTCTCTCTCTCTCTCTCTCTCTCTCTCTCTCTCTCTCTCTCTCTCTCTCTCTCTCTCTCTCTCTCTCTGTCTCTCTCTCTCTCTGTCTCTCTCTCTCTCTCTCTCTCTCTCTCTGTCTCTCTCTCTCTCTGTCTCTCTCTCTCTCTCTCTCTCTCTCTCTGTCTCTCTCTCTCTCTCTCTCTCTCTCTCTCTCTCTCTCTCTCTCTCTCTCTCTCTCTCTCTCTCTCTCTCTCTCTGTCTCTCTCTCTCTCTGTCTCTCTCTCTCTCTGTCTCTCTCTCTCTCTGTCTCTCTCTCTCTCTGTCTCTCTCTCTCTCTGTCTCTCTCTCTCTCTCTCTCTCTCTCTCTCTGTCTCTCTCTCTCTCTGTCTCTCTCTCTCTGTCTCTCTCTCTCTCTGTCTCTCTCTCTCTCTCTCTCTCTGTCTCTCTCTCTCTCTGTCTCTCTCTATTCCACGAGTGTGGCTCTCCTAGATGCGACAACTGAATGGCTTAAAAATATGGACCAAGGACGTCTTAACTCGGTAGTATTTTTAGACTTAGCCAAAGCATTTGATACCGTAAACTATGATATTCTGCTTGATAAATTATGGTATTATGGAATAAGTCCACAGTCTTTGACTCGGTTTAAATCATATCTGTGCAATCGTTTTCAAATATGTAAAGTTAATGGTTGTCTATCAAGCAGTCGCGTAATTAAGTGTGGCGTTCCACAAGGCTCTATCCTTGGTCCATTAATGTTTCTTGTATATATTAATGATCTACCGCGTTGTATGCAACATTCCACTGTTCGAATGTATGCTGATGATACAAATATCACAATAACCGGGGCATCACTACAAGAAATAGCTTATCTTGCCAACCAAGATCTAAAAAATGTTAATGAATGGTTGAAGGCAAACAAGCTTAATATTAATGCCACAAAAACCGAGCACATGTTTATTGGATCTGACCATAGTCTTGCCAAAATTAGAAATATTCCTTATTTATTTTTGGATGGAAAACCTATAAACCGAGTTAGGGTTACCAAATCGTTAGGAGTATATATAGACGAAAGGTTATCATGGATAGATCATATTGATCATCTTTCTAAAAAAATATGTGCTGCTATCTCTGGCCTTCGCCAAGTAAAACAGTTTGTTCCACTGGAAACATCGCAAACAATATATAAGTCGTTAATTCAACCATTATTTGACTATTGCGATGTAGTATGGGACAACATGCCAATTACAACTGCTACTAGATTACAAAAGTTGCAAAATCGGGCAGCACGAGTAATTACAAGCCAGGGCTATGAGGTCAGATCTAGTGAACTAATAGATCAATTGCACTGGAAAAGGCTATGCCATTCACGTGCTGAACACATGACAATAATGATGTATAAGGTATTAAATAATATGGCACCCTCTTACCTACGAGACCATTTTAAAATCTATACCTTAGATAATACTTATGCATTACGAAATAAAGAAATGTCACTCGTCTTACCAAAACCACTCACTGAGTATTTGAAAAAGACGTTTATTTATAGAGGCGTACAAATCTGGAACGAATTACCAAGTCAAATGAGATGTGAAATTAGTCTTAATAATTTTAAGAAATCTCTCTCATCACTTGCTTCCTCAAATTAACTTTTTAAAAACTTTTTAAATATCTTCGGCTTTCTTGGAAAGCAGTTTTGTAAAAAACTGAAGAAACTCCGAATGCAAATAAATATTTCTCTCTCTCTCTCTCTCTCTCTCTCTCTGTCTCTCTCTCTCTCTCTCTCTCTCTCTCTCTCTCTCTCTCTCTCTCTCTCTCTCTCTCTCTCTCTCTCTCTCTGTCTCTCTCTCTCTGTCTCTCTCTCTGTCTCTCTCTCTTTCTGTCTCTCTCTCTCTCTCTCTCTCTCTCTCTCTCTCTCTCTCTCTCTCTCTCTCTCTCTCTCTCTCTCTCTCTCTGTCTCTCTCTCTCTGTCTCTCTCTCTCTCTGTCTCTCTCTCTGTCTCTCTCTCTCTCTGTCTCTCTCTCTCTCTCTCTGTCTCTCTCTCTCTCTGTCTCTCTCTCTCTCTGTCTCTCTCTCTCTCTGTCTCTCTCTCTCTCTCTGTCTCTCTCTCTCAGCACGAGTCTTGGAATCAACGAAGCGTCTCTTGGCGAATGTCAACTAAATTCAACTGAGTTTGATTCAACCTGTGTCGCTTCCCAAGATTTTACGTTAAATCAACCTAATTGTGATTGTTTCCTTCTAAAAGCTGATTTAAAAAAAGTTCAACTAGATATTATTCTGTTGAAAAAAGCCGTTGATTCTAAATCGAACTCTCATATGCAAATTGGGGAAGACGATGAGACGAAAATTAAGCTGCGTGACGAAAATGAATTACTTCGTAAAGAGGTCGATCTACTCAAGACAGAGAACAAGAATCAATCGAATTTGATTCATAAGCTTGAATCCGAAAAAGCCAGCTTAATTACTTCTCTAAGAATCCTGCATACCGACTTGAGAACAGGCGACGAAGCTGTATCTCAGGCTGCTCAACATGGTAGTGTTAACCAACAAAATAATAACACTCAGAAGCCTAAATCTAAATCGAAGAAGAACAAAGAAAAGAAGAAGAATGCTCAAGGTCAAGAAGTCCCAAGAGACAACGCCGTTGATAAGTCTCCTGATCAAACGAATGATGATGATTCTGCATTAAACCAAAACCATGCCTCAACTAAATCTGTCATAATTCTTGGGGATTCGACTATCAAAGGCATAAAATGGTGGAAATTGCCGAAAAATGATAAAGGACCTCGAATCAACATAAAATCCTTTCCTGACTGTACTGTTGATGATATGGAAAGCTATATGCTACCATCATTACGTAAAGATCCTGACGAAATAATTCTACATGTCGGAACTAATGACCTTAAATCAATGAATCCCCAACAAGTGGCTGAAAGTGTGGTGAACCTAGCTGACAACATTGTGCAGAATTCCAAAGCGAAGGTGTCGCTATCTGCTATTCTCCGAAGGTCAGATGATCCTGTACTGTCAGACAAGGTACCAAAAGTAAACAAGGTATTAAAAACTTTTAGCACTAATAGGGGATGGTCTTTTATTGACCACAATAACATTGCCCATAAGTCCTTAAATAATAGAGGTCTTCATCTGAACCAACAGGGTTCATCTACCTTATCCAAAAACTTTATGGCGCACATAAATAAGTCGTTTTGATTAGATGATGTTGGCAATTTCAGTGATTATGCAAATCGGAATTGTGGAGTCAGCTCTGATATACCTTTGTTACTACCTAAAGTGAGAGGCTTTAAAATGGCCAGTTTAAATATTGCAAGCTTAGTCTTGCATATTGACGAATTAAGAATCATGATGGTAGATCAAACTTTGGATATATTAGCGTTAAATGAAACTAGACTTGACTCCACAATATCTGATAATTTAGTTCATATTGAGGGATACATAATAATTAGGCGAGATCGAAATCGCAGTGGAGGTGGAGTCTGTATATATCTTCGCTCGAATATAAATTATAGACTCAGAGCTGATTTAAATATCGAGCCTTTTGAAATACTTAGTATCGATATCTTTAAACCAAATAGTGTACCCTTTAATATCACAGCTCTCTATAGGCCTCCTTCTTGCAATGTCGGGTTTTTCTCCAGTTTAGAGAAAATAGTTCAAACTCTAGACGTGGAATCTAAAGAGTTTATTCTTCTTGGTGATCTTAATTGCAATTATATTACTGAAAATTATGATAACCAATTGATCCATCTAAAACAGATCAGTGAAACGTTTCAACTAACCCAAATGATTAAAGAACCAACTAGGATAACACCTTCGTCAAAAACACTGATTGATGTGATTTTTTCAAATAATCCTTCACGAATCATACTCACAGGAGTTGCTCACATTGGAATAAGTGACCACAGTTTGGTATATGCGGTTCGAAAAATTGCAATTCCAACAAAAAATACACATAAGTATGTAACAACAAGATCATTCAAAAATTTTAATGCCGAATCTTTCATTTCTGATCTTAAAGAAGTACCTTGGAATAACTTAAGCCATTGTAATACTTCGGATGAAATGCTAGAGACCTGGCAGGAATTGTTTACATCTATTGCTGACGTACATGCCCCAACAAGAAGCAGGAGAGTTAGAAATAAACAATCACCTTGGATTACATCACAAATAAGAAAAATGATTATTGATCGTGATGAATTGAAAAAGTGGGCAATCATAACGAACGATACTAATCTATGGGCTAGTTTTAAGAAAATGAGAAATTTAGTTACAAATAAAATTAAGGAGGCCAAATCAAGATTCTATCACTCACAAATTGAGAAAAATGTGGGTGACTCCAGAGCAATATGGAAAACCGTCAATCAGTTGTCACATCGTAAACAGACTAGTAATAGTACTATTAACGAGTTGGTTGTCAATGAAGTATCTTACACTGAACCTTCCGCTCTCTGTGAGATCTTCAATGACCATTTTAGTAATATTGGACCTAAATTGGCAGTGTCTATGACGGATAGTGAAAAAAGTTTTGATTTCTATATTAAGCCTACCAAGTATTCCTTTAATTTACAGCCAATTACGCCTGAGTTTGTTTTAAGTATTCTCCTTAAGATGCCAGCTCATAAATCTACAGGTCTAGACAACATATCCTGTAGGCTTCTTAAGGCAGCTGCTCCAGTTATTTGCTTTTCACTGTCAACTATTATTAACAAATCTATAGAGAGTGGTATTTTTCCTTCGGGTTGGAAGAACGCGAAAGTCTTCCCTCTCTTTAAGGCTAATGATCGAACGGACCCAAATAATTATAGACCAATTTCGGTATTGCCGGTAATGTCTAAGATCTGTGAAAAAGCTGTATATGGCCAACTTTATGGTTATTTAACTGAACATAAATTATTGGCAAAATATCAGTCAGGTTTTCGTTCATTACACTCTACGGTTACAGCTCTGTTGGATGCTACCAATGAGTGGTATTTAAATATGGATGAAGGCCTGATGAATCTTGTCGTATTTCTCGATTTGGCAAAGGCATTCGATACTGTTTCTCATAATATCTTATTACAAAAACTAAAATACTATGGTGTCGATGGCCTTACTCTCAATTGGTTTGAGTCATATTTAACAAATAGGCAGCAGCAATGTGTTGTGGGGAACTGCACGTCAAAACCTAGAAAATTGACCTGTGGTGTACCACAAGGATCTATATTAGGACCACTACTATTTTTGATATACATTAATGATCTCCCTGCATGTCTTCAGTGTACAACATCGCGCATGTATGCTGACGATACCACTTTGAGTGCTGCTTCAAAATCAACAATTGACCTTCAACAAAAAGTTAATTGTGACCTAAATAATGTCAAAACATGGTTGCTATCTAATAAACTTAGTTTAAATGTATTGAAAACAGAATACATGTTCATTGGTTCAGAATTTAGATTGTCTAATTTAGGTCGTGTTTCATCTCTAATATTTGACAATCAACCAATAAAGAGAGTAACGACTGCCAAGCACTTGGGGGTAGTTTTAGATGATAATTTAGCCTGGCATGAACAAGTTTATCATATCTGTAAAAGAGTAGGTCGCTCGATAAACTGCCTCAAGCAAGCACGAAAATTTGTTCCGAAGAACATATTGTTGGTCATCTACAGCTCACTTATCCTGCCATTATTTGATTATTGTGATGCCGTATGGGCAAATTTGAATAAGGGCCTTTCTAGCAAATTACAAAAACTGCAAAATCGTGCGGCTCGCATTATTACTTTTCAAGGATATGATATCAGGTCAAGCAATATTTTAAATCAATTAAACTGGGATCAGCTGTCTGTTAGAAGAAGTAAACGGATATGTGTTATAATGAATAATATCATTAGTGGCACTGTACCGGACTATCTTAGCCAAATGTTTATGAAAAGTGATGAAATCAACTCATACAGGCAAAGGTTAAGAGAAAGTGAAAATAATTTAATTATTACTCGTATCCCAAAAACAGAATATTGTAAGAAAAGTTTTTCCTATAGAGGTGCAAAACTCTGGAATTCACTGCCAAATGAGCTTAAAGTCTTGCGGAATAAATATCAGTTCAAAAATAAACTATCTGCATACACGGAAATAGCCAACTAAATCAATTCTTTATTTTTAAATTTTTTATTTTTTTCTTTTTCTCAAGAAATTCAAAATTGTAAAAATATTTACTATGTTGTATTTAGTTAGGTTAAATAATTACTGTTAGATAGTAATTTTTATATTTTTAATAATACGGCTTTCATGGAAAGAAGTTTAATATGTAACTTATCGAAATTACCGTATTCAAATAAAGGTGAATCTAATCTCTGTCTCTCTCTCTCTGTCTCTCTCTCTCTCTCTGTCTCTCTCTCTCTCTCTGTCTCTCTCTCTCTCTCTCTCTCTCTCTCTCTCTCTCTCTCTCTCTCTCTCTCTCTCTCTCTCTCTCTCTCTCTCTCTCTCTCTCTCTGTCTCTCTCTCTCTCTGTCTCTCTCTCTCTCTGTCTCTCTCTCTCTCTCTCTCTCTCTGTCTCTCTCTCTCTGTCTCTCTCTCTCTGTCTCTCTCTCTCTCTCTGTCTGTCTCTCTCTCTGTCTCTCTCTCTCTCTGTCTCTCTCTCTCTCTCTGTCTCTCTCTCTCTCTGTCTCTCTGTCTCTCTCTCTCTCTGTCTCTCTCTCTCTCTCTCTCTGTCTCTCTCTCTCTCTCTCTCTCTCTCTCTCTCTCTCTCTCTCTGTCTCTCTCTCTCTCTCTCTGTCTCTCTCTCTCTCTCTGTCTCTCTCTCTCTCTGTCTCTCTCTCTCTGTCTCTCTCTCTCTCTCTGTCTCTCTCTCTCTGTCTCTCTCTCTCCGGTCAACATGGCGGAAGGTTGTCAAGTGTCTGATGAGATATTAAACATGAATGAAAACGTTGATTCGCTTGTTATACATCTCAAGTATAATGATGGAAAGAAACCAAGATTCTCGTGGTCGGGAAATACCGAACAGTTGAGTAGATTTATTAAGTTGGTATTTGGAAATTTAATTTCCGAAGATCAAGATATCAACTGGTCCGAAGACTTGATGCACAACATGGTTTCGTGTAAGTTAAATGGTATAACTTTTAAGTTTTATACTACGACAACAACGCTTTGTATTCAGGGACAGGATGAACTTACAGCTAAAGAGAAACTATTTAATCTTTTGGGTCAGCCTAAACCGTCTAGTAGCTACATTGATGTTGATATTGATATCAACAATCCCGAAGCGAACGATGACCTTGACAATAATAATATCGCCACGATAAAAAATGCTGTTGCAGATCTTCAGGAGATAACTTATGATGAAGATATACATAATGTTACTTCCAGCGTTACTCCTACTGAAACAACAAGTCTGCGTAAAGATATCGATCTTCTGAAAGAAAATTTTGCTAAAATGGATTGTATGGTAAATACATTAATGTCGAAAGCAAATATGCAAATTTTTCCTAACAACAACCAGGCTGCGGATGATGAGCTGCTTTCCCTCAAAAGCCAAATGGAACATACCTCTTTGGTCAATAATGAACTCAGGAATAAGATTGATGTCTTAGAGAAGGAGAAGGAGAGTTTGTTAACAGTCATCTACTTGCTGAATGACGACAAACGAGCTAAAGCTACAACCTCGAGTTCAAATGACAAGAAAGTCAAAGGTAATGAAATTCATATCATTGATGATGGAACAGACAAAGAGTTGTCAGATGATAAAAGTAGTCTGAAGAATGGCAAGGAGAGTAAGAAGAAGACAGAGAAGAAGAAGAACAAGAAGAAGAAGAAGGAAAAGATCATAAATTTAGATCTTAAAAATGGAGCTGATGAAGGTTCAAATAGCAAATCCTCGACTGCTCAAGAATCAAGTCGTGGCAACAAAGGTAAAAAGGATTAAACTGGTACTACCTTAATATTGGGAGATTCTGTTATTAAGAAGCTAAACAGCTGGATGTTGAGTAAATCAACAAGTTCTAAGGTCAGTGTATGTTCTTTCCCTGGAGCTTATACTCAGGACATGTATCATTACATCACGCCATCCTTGGAAAAATCTACAAGTCCAGTCAATGTTGTGCTCCATGTTGGGACAAATGATCTGTTCTTAGAGGTTCTTGATATTCATGCACCTCTGAGAAAAAGGAGAGTTAGAAACAAACCTTCTCCTTGGCTCACTCCTGAGATAAGAAAACTGATGTATCACAGAGATTATTTAAAAAAGAAATACGTTAAAAATGGGTCTAATGCCCTTTTTGATGCCTATAAATTGGCTAGAAATAAAGTGAATGCTGCCATAAAAAAGGCAAAACAGGATTATGTTTTGACAGAGGTAACAAACTGTGAGGGTGATACTCGTCGTTCCTGGCGAGCAATAAATTTGCTACTTGGTCGAAAATCGAAGATCAGTGGCATTACAGAGTTACGAACTGCTGAATCAGTTCTCACAGATTCAAAACATATTTCAAATGCTTTTAATGATCATTTCTCGGCAGTAGGGGTAAAGGTTGCTGAGACTGTTCAGTCAACATCGATTTCTCCGGAAACCTATGTTAAACCATCAACCTCACAGTTTCAATTTACCTCAATACCTGTTCCAAAAGTTCAGACTTTATTGTCTAAACTTTTAACAAATAAAGCCTGCGGCATTGATGGAATTTCTGCCAAGTTACTAAAAGATGCATCGTCAGTTATAAGTTTCCCATTGACCTGCATATTTAATAAATCTTTGAGCTCTGGAATTTTTTCTGATAGTTGGAAGACTGCAAAAGTTTTTCCGATCTATAAGGGTAATGAAAAGAATGATGCAAATAATTATCGACCAATCTCTGTGCTACCAATTCTTGCCAAGGTTTTTGAAAAATTAGTTTTTGACCAACTCTACTCATATTTAACCGAAAATAATATATTGACCAAATTCCAATCTGGTTTTAGGTCAAATCACTCAACCTTAACTGCCTTGCTGCAGGCCACGGAAAATTGGTTTAAAAATATTGATAATGGGTATATGAGTGGGGTTGTCCTAATTGACTTAAGTAAGGCCTTTGATTCTGTTGATCATGCAATTCTGTTAAGAAAGCTTGACCTTTACGGAGTGAGGGAAACATCATATAGATGGTTTTCCTCTTATCTATCGGATAGATCACAGCAATGTATGGTCAACAATGTTTTATCACATTCCAGACGCATGTCCTCAGGTGTCCCTCAAGGATCCACCTTAGGACCGCTTCTATTTTTGACATACATCAATGATCTTCCCAATTGTTTAGAGTGTACTTCTCCAGGTATGTATGCTGATGACACGCAAATTACGGCTACAGCTGAAACTGTGACCGAACTGGAAGATTTACTCAATAAAGATATTGAGAATTTGACGTTGTGGCTACGTGCCAACAGGCTATTGGTGAATGCAACCAAAACTGAATTCATAATCATTGCCTCAAACTATAGATTAAAGCAGCTGCTATGTGATCCTCAGATTGTGATTAATCAAGAAATTATAAAACGTGTTTCTAAAGCTAAATTACTTGGAGTTTTAATTGACGAAAAACTCAGTTGGGAAGATCATATAAATGATAAAGTTATACCAAAAGTATTGAAAGGTCTTCGTATGTTACGAAATGTACGAACTCTGTTAACCATACCGCAGTTAGTATCTTTGTACCAAGCATTAGTTATGCCACATTTTGATTATTGCAGTATTTTATGGGGTAACTGTGGGTCTACCTTGAAAACCAAAGTTCAAAAATTGCAAAATAGAGCCGCACGAATCATTACTCGCTCTGGGTATGAGATCAGATCAAGTGAGATTTTGTCTTCTCTTGGTTGGTGTGACCTCGATACCAGACGAAAACGACAA
>OZ035997.1:21143294-21148294 GCA_964035015.1 Corallium rubrum
ATTGATAACCACACCTGCTACCCAACCACTTGACCCAAACGGGTGAGTAAGAAAACGCGTTTTCATGCAGCTGTTTTGCAAGCCAGGCAGGCATGTTCTAATATATTCATAATAGTTCAGCTACCGTTGCTACGTATCTTCTGTCGTCCATAAACAAGATACTCCCCACAGTAACTTTCTAAGATCAGTATGTTCTTCTCCCAGCTGCCGTGGGACAGAAAAATAATGCTCAGTACGCTACAGTATTGCGTCAGTTAGGCATGCTTGTTCCTGTCACCCGTAAATACTTTGTTGCTATAGGATACTAATAAACACAGCTGACATGAATAAATTAGTATAAAACTTTAAAATATTTGAATGCTTACGTCATTGGTGGTGCGAAGAGCACCATATATACCACCAACAACAATTGATTACGCTTTCTAAAACTTTTTTTATATTTGACTGGGCATTGTTAATCGATGTTCCATTTGTGGTACATTACCAAAAATTAATGACAACATGGTCACCGCTTGAAAGCCAATTTACATATATTCCTTAGAAGATGGCATCCCATTTTGAACAGTAAATATATAAGGCGAATATATGAAAGTGAGAATTCTGCTTTTTGAGTAGCTTGCCAACTGTTTGCCGACCTCCTGATATAACAACCATTATCCAATCATTCTGTCACCTATTTATTTTCATCAGGTATATCTACGATCTGTCAAATTGTGTTGAAAATAGTAAACAAATAAGTAAGTCATGCACTACTGGATTGCGCTAAGATTTTGTTTGATACCTTCGAAATCGTCTTTGGTCAAATGTTCGAGAGTTGATAGAGGAACACTTATCTTGCATGTAATAGATTACATATTGACCAAATTGGCTGAAGTTGTATAGCTCCAATTTCACAACTACCCAACCCGTAATGACAACAAGACAATATGGATTTTCAACTCGCCATGATTGATGGAGGCTCAAACAGTGACAAACGACAGCTCGAGAGATAGGAGTAGTCATTTGGCAGATCGTAGATATACGTGATTTAAACAAATAAGAAAGTAAATAATTTGAAAATCGCTGTTGCTTAAATAGCAAGGTCAGCAAATAGTAGGCGAGATACTCAATTAGCAGAATTTTCATTTCAATATTTCCCCTTTACATATCTACAGTGGAACCCCGTTAATACAACCACCGTCGGGCAAAAAAAATGTGGTCGTAATAACGGGGTGGTTGTATTATAGGAGTATACTTAGAATGTATTCAGTCGGGGTTCCACTGTACTGTTCAAAATTGGATGCCATTTTATAAGGACTATATGTAAATTAGCCTTTAAGCGGTGGCCATTTTGTCATCAATTTCTGATAATGAAGATTGGTGTAGTCAGCAAACATACTATAGCAGTAGATGTATCCAAACAATTTGATAAATCATTTATCATACTGTATATAAGAAATAACAATGGGCCCAAATTCAAGCCTTGTGGGACTGCACTGGGAATAGTTTTTACTTTACACAGTTTCGTAAAGTCATATATTTACCGCTGCAAATGTTTCCATCCCCTGATAATCCTGGCTTACAATTGCACTCAAAGCCGCCATCAGTGTTGTCACACGTTGCATTGACGTGACATGGCAAAAACAAAGCACACTCGTCAATATCTAAAAAAAGATTTAAAAGTCTTCCCTGATCAAAAAGCTACGCAAAGTTACACTATAACACCATATTTTTATACATGTGCTAAAGAAAGGTTAGATTCAGTGAAACGAATTTCTAGCCGGTTGTGTTTATTATTTTGAGTTGGCATTTGTATGGTCACCTTATGTGCTTTTTTTCTTCAAATGTTCTTCACTACTCTGGGATCATAAACGGCAACGACGACGACGATTAAATAACAACGACAATGACAACAACAATAACAACAACAACAACAACAACAACAACAACAACAACAACAACAACAACAACAACAACAACAACAACAACAACAACAACAACAACAACAACAACAACAACAACAAAAGGAACGACAACATCAATAACAATAACAATGACAATAACCAAAGTCAAAAATTATGTTCCTATTAATGACTCGTCGATGCAAAGTAACCTCTGATAGAATTGTAAAAATGCGCTTGGGCGTTGATTAACCAAACTCTTTTCTCTATTAGAAATCCAAATCTTACTGCGTCTAAACCGAAGCGGAATTTTTTATAGAACGAGGCATACATACAGTATATAAATACTACAGGGTATATCACATTTATGCATCGTTCTCATAAAAAATAAAACAGCGAAGAGAATGATCGATAAGTTATATTATGTTGTATGCATGTGTTATGCCCCGTTTTGAGGATTTAAAACCTCTTTAACACTTTGAGACCTTGACCTCTCCCTGTGCTGAATAAAATCGTCTGGTGTCAGCCGGAGTAAAATACCAAAGACTCGTCTTCAGGCAAAGTGTTAAAGACATAGGTTTTAACACTTTGAGGCCTTGACCTCTTCCTGTGCTGAATAAAATCGAATATAACCCCAAATGGACCCATATGCATAAACCTTTCCTATCGACGGTTTAGCGTAAAAACAAAGCACTGGCGAACAATACAACACAAAACAACACAACAAATAAGAACAAATATAAAGAAATGAGGACAACAACAAATTATACCTGCAGGTACTGCCTGTGGGGGGTGTTGAAAACAATTCAATCCGTTTTGAATCGAGATTCTAATATCGTCGATTGCGATATCAGCTCGATAATACTTGCCACGAATACCTTCAAATATAATCTATATAAAAAACATGACAAAAAATAATCCAATAGGGTTGTTTTTAATTTAACACTTTATTAAGTCATTTTAAATGCAAGGTATGTCTTATTTGTAATTTATAATTTTTATGTCATAATGTTTGAAAACCCTGATGATTTAAAAAGGAGAGCGTGCTGTTTGAAAGAATGTTATATTACCAGTCTGTGACAAGAGACGAGAAAAACATGTCATGATTTACGCCTAAAACAAGTGACAAACCCGTCTGCATTTCTAATTATAAACCTTTGAAATTCAACTTTTAGATCTAAACTGAAAGTATATAGCAACTTCTGCGCAGTAAAACTGTATCTTTCCAATCTGTATCATCATTCAAGTCGGCAAGATCCGATCTTTATAATAATTCGGCTGAAAAGATAGTTTTCTACTGTCTGAATATCTCATAAAAATGGCCACTAATTTTAAACATAAGTACATGGATAATCTTTAAAAACAAAATCATTTATAATAAATTAAAAATCAAAGAAAATGATTAAACATTTTTATCATAGAATTATAATTTCGGTTGACCAATAACTTGAACATAAATAATTTATTTATCACACACGATATACGAGTGTACTATACAGATTTGTAAATATCTTAAAGTAAAATATGCCGTACATATTAGAAACATACCTCAAAATCTGATGTAACGTTGATCGCAGTTTGTGCCCAAAACCACTGTTCACCTTTTTCGCCAGAAAGACTCCACACAGTTGAAAAGTTATTACTTTTAGTGGAGTGAATAAGTACATTCAAAATTCCGACATCTCGACCATACATATAGTAGTAAAAGTTAAGACATACTGTATCCGACGTTGGCGGCAAAACAGGACTTAGTAACCAGGCTTTATCTCCAGGGACGCGAGGAATAGAGGTCTCAATATACATGTAGTATCCTGTAAAACCAAACATGAAAAATGTGAAATGAATAAGAAGCAAACAAAAGCTCAGATTACTATTGTAAAACAGTAAAATGGCAGCCACATTAATGGTGAATTATAAAGAATTGTGAAGAATTTCAGGTATATTGTTATCAGGGAATCATTTTCTTTGTTTCACTAACCAAGTATGCTTTATGGTTGCTTATGGTTGGTTAAACGTATACTACATATTTTCAATCAAAACTTATTACCTCCACCAGGTTATGTTTGGTAACATTCTGTCTGTTTATTTGTCTGTTTATTTGTCTGTTTATTTGTCTGTTTATTTGTCTGTTTATTTGTCTGTTTATTTGTCTGTTTATTTGTAGTTTGTTTATTTGTTTGTTTATTTGTCTGTTTATTTGTCTGTTTATTTGTCTGTTTATTTGTCTGTTTATTTGTCTGTTTATTTGTAAGTTTATTTGTCTGTTTATTTGTCTGTTTATTTGTCTGTTTATTTGTCTGTTTATTTGTCTGTTTATTTGTTTGTTTATTTGTCTGTTTATTTGTCTGTTTATTTGTCTGTTCGTTCGTTCGTTTGTTCGTTGGTTGGTTGGTTGGTTGGTTGGTTGGTTGGTTGGTTGGTTGGTTGGTTGGTTGGTTGGTTGGTTGGTTCGTTCGTTCGTTCGTTCGTTCGTTCGTTCGTTCGTTCGTTCGTTCGTTCGTTCGTTCGTTCGTTCGTTCGTTCGTTCGTTCGTTCGTTCGTTCGTTCGTTCGTTCGTTCGTTCGTTCGTTCGTTCGTTCGTTCGTTCGTTCGTTCCTTCGTTGGCTCGTTGGCTCGTTGGCTCGTTGGCTCGTTGGCTCGTTGGCTCGTTGGCTCGTTGGCTCGTTGGCTTTGTTTGTTTGTTTGTTTGTTTGTTTGTTTGTTTGTTTGTTTGTTTGTTTGTTTGTTTGTTTGTTTGTTTGTTTGTTTGTTTGTTTGTTTGTTTGTTTGTTTGTTTGTTTGTTTGTTTGTTTGTTTGTTTGTTTGTTTGCTTGCTTGCTTGCTTGCTTGCTTGCTTGCTTGCTTGCTTGCTTGCTTGCTTGCTTGCTTGCTTGCTTGCTTGCTTGCTTGCTTGCTTGCTTGCTTGCTTGCTTGCTTGCTTGCTTGCTTGCTTGCTTGCTTGTTTGCTTGCTTGCTTGCTTGCTTGCTTGCTTGTTGCTTGTTTGTTTGTTTGTTTGTTTGTTTGTTTGTTTGTTTGTTTGTTTGTTTGTTTGTTTGTTTGTTTGTTTGTTTGTTTGTTTGTTTGTTTGTTTGTTTGTTTGTTTGTTTGTTTGTTTGTTTGTTTGTTTGTTTGTTTGTTTG
>OZ035997.1:21150794-21350794 GCA_964035015.1 Corallium rubrum
CTTGTCCAATTGAAGTTCCCTCCAAGTTTTGTGTTACTCCAACCACATAAATCTCTGTCAAAATTACACGAAGCTGGAAAAAAAACGGCGTTCTTATCAGTATCTGCTACTATTGATTGGCTATCCGCCTTCACACGTACGTTTAACTAACTCAGTAAATAATGTGAAACTTCAGAAACAACATGATTTACAGTCGAACCCCTATTAAGCGGGCACCTTTGGGACCTCGCTGAGGTGTCCGCTTAAAAAGGATTGCACAGTGGGGGGATACGCATGCGGTGACCAGCTTTTTGTCTTTTTGTATTTTCACTATAGTTCTAGAAAACAATCAAACAACACTAACTCACTTAAGGTGGCTCCATACAGTTTCTTGAAAAATGGAAAATACAAGTTTGAGAGTCCAAAACACGTACATAAACAATTCGGAAAAAGAATAAAACTAAATGTTATGCATAATTAAACAGTCTGACAATGAAAAACTGTTACCAAATAAGTACCAACAGTTGTTGCTATGGCAACAATGACGTTTCAAAATGGCTGCTAATTACCCTTCAAACTAATTTAATTCGAAAAAACTTTGGTGACCCCAATTTTTTATTCATGAAAACTTTTCTTGAAGTATGAGTAATCAATAGGCCGATTTTAAAAAAATTCTGTCGAACGTATAATTATTTTTTCGTAAAAATCATGTTTGTTAATTTTTAAAAAATTTCGTTAAGAAGAATTTTTTTTAAATCGGCCTATTGATTACTCATACTTCAAGGAAAGTTTTAATGAAAAAAAAATTGCGGGTCACCAAAGTTTTTTCCGAATTAAATTAGTTTGAAGGGTAATTGGCAGCCATTTTGAAACGTCATTGTTACCATAGCAACAACTGTTGCTATTTATTTGGTAGCAGTTTTTGATTGTAAGACTGTTGAACTATGCATAACATTTAGTTTTATTCTTTTTCCGAATTATTTATGCACGTGTTTTGGACTCTCAAACTTGTATTTTCCATTTTTCAAGAAACTGTATGGAGCCACCTTAAACATGTTCACTCTCGGTTAATTTCAAGTGTTGATTATTACTGTTATTAAAGAAAACGTTAATTTTGATGTGGATTTGTTCGCTTAAGAAAGGTTAATTTGCTCACTGGAACCCAAGATAGGTGTCCGTTTCCGCTTAAGAGAGGTGTCCGCTTATAAGGGGTGTCCGTTAATAGGGGTTCGACTGTAAAAGTAACTAACGAACAGACTGTGCACCAAACGTTAAACTGATTGAATAAATTAAAAATTTTAAAATATTAGTAAACTAGAAATACATGAACGCAACAACCCCTCACCCGCTTTTACATGAGTTTACGTAATCCCCCTCCCCCCGCTTAAAATGAGCAACACCTGATCTGTTTTTGTATACAAGTATAAACCCCCGGCCCTCATTTACATCCTGTTTTATACAATGTCATGTAGTTTTTCTGTTATTGACAAAGTTCCAAAGTAATGTTTTATTCCAAAATATATAGCAGTGGTTGAGGATACTACTGCCACATCCTAATATAATAGCGCTTTAACTGATAGCAAAAACAAACAATCACTAGAAATACATGACGCAACAACCCCTCGCACTCATGCCTAGATGCAAAAGGAAAATTTCCATTCGAAAATATAACAGATTTATTAATATAATTCTGGTTGTAAAACATATTCTGTTTATTGGAGCTTTTGATCATGAAAGGTTTTTTAGCCAGCCTTTAAATAGCCTGCGAGCCGGCTCTCATTTAGGGGTTAGCGAAAAGGAGAGCCTGACAACTGACGTGCGAAGCAATGAACAAAGGCGGACCAATAGGAGCACACCAATGTAAACAAACAATTAGCTTCTCTATTTTTGAACATTGCGTATCGGACCATCGGTTCGTCTCCTCTCTCCTCCGCAGAGGCTTGGCGTGGATAATGAGGTCTAACATGAAGTAGCTACGTGCTACGAGGGAAAACCGCTAGTGGAAGAAACGTGGGCGTAAGGTGGTTCGTCTCTATCTGTTGATATGGAAATGTTTACTCAAAAGTCAAGCATACCAGGGGCGTAGGAAGCAGGGGGGCCCGGGGGGGGGGGGGGGCGGCCCCCCAATATTTTATAAAGGGGGGCCGGAATAGCTTTCGGCCCCCCAAAAAAATAATTGAATTTTAAAAAATTGCATTATAAGTGCGACTTCGATTGCGCTGATCGGCCAATTAATAATAATAATCCATCCTGACTCACAGATAGCATAGACTCACAAATTATAATGAAAGAATTAATGAAAGGGCCTAACGAAAGAGGTAGAGGAGTCTCTGAAAATGCCATTTCCGACGATCTAGAGACTCAAAATTTTCAAAATTTTTCCGCTCGGCGCCAACCATGATGGCGCCTCGTGGGAGTCGGCCCCCCTAACTTTATCAAGTTTCCTACACCCCTGAAGCATACCAAAACCACAGAATATTTGTTTGATTTCAGGAAAATCTGTGTAAAGAAATCTGACCGATCTGAACCTTTCCGGAAAATCGATTTTAAAAAAGCTTACAGAAAATAGGGCGGATGGCACGAAAAGCTATCAGTTGTTATTTTGTGTGGCCGTCAAGAACGATTTATATAATAATATCGGGATTTCCACACAAATATCTCATCTTTGTCAAAGGGACCAAAGGGTGCTGCGTGGATGAGATTAAAAAATTCAATGGAATGAGACAACGTCCAGGTCGGTACAAAGAGTTGAGTGTATTGAATTAGCTTGAAGCCAAAAGGTATCCCGAACCTAATAACATGTTATCCTTTGTTTTGGAATTGATATTTTCTCCATAATACCAAATTTTAAAGTATCTTATCCACAAGTTGACGATTTGCCTTCACACTAAAGTGTTTAACAACCGTGGGAAATTAAACGAAAATTAAAGGTGTTGTCGGGAATAGCTTTACCACAACACAAAATCACGATAGTTTTTGATCCTTTTATTCACAATTCTCACACAACTCAAGGCTCTCTCTCTCTCTCCAACACTCTCCCTCCCTCAACTTGAACCCAGTATTTTACATAAAATAAATAAGTAAGGTCTAGACAATTCTCGACAGTGTTGAAATTTTTGGAACGAGTTTCTGACATATTTTCGAGCAAAGCCCTCACACCACCAGAATATTTAACTTTGATGACAGACTTGAAGCATCAGTATTTCGTTTCAAAAAAGGATCGGTTCTTTTCTAATGAAGATCATTGCGGTTCGTACAATCCTTAACAAACGCTCAACGATATTAAAAACATTTACCTGATGGCATGATATTTTTTTGCACAAATATGTATTGATTTAACAAAGCTACGGTCTATCAATTAAGGTAATCTGTCAAATTTCAAAAGCTGTCACTTTCAGCGAATCAGAATGCTGCGTTCCGGGGCGAACGCGGAGTATGACTCCAGACAATACAGTCGTTGGCAGTGTTGGCACCTAAGTGTGTACACCGCCCGTCAAAACATGTTCTAAATTTAACCCAAAGCTAACCGTTTTGAAATCAACACCGTGAGATTGGCGAGACGTGATTGGCTAAGCTTAAGCACATGTGACAATGTATCAGGTTCGAATGAAAACCTAATATGTTTCCAGGTAAACATTTAACTTTGACTTTGACATAAAACATGTTTTGACGGGCGGTGTACACGCTTAGATGCCAACGACTGTACATTCCCTGCAGGCTCTCCTTTTCGCTCTCTCTCCGCCCCCTTCACTCAGGCCCCAACCCCTAAATGAGAGCCGGCTCGCAGGCTAGCCTTTAAATGGCTTCCATATACACGTATTTTGATGGGGGGAAAACCAAGGTCAGTAATAAAATTAATAGCCCCAAAACTATATTTATAATAGCGACGTTTTTGAGATGAGAACAAAGTTTAAATTTCTGATGAGTGATCAAAAGGGGTTTTATTTAAACTTAAATTAAATCTCCTACTGTTAACTTTTAATCTGCTCACATATGAGGCGCCATGTGTAAAAAAAAAATATGTGGCAAATTTTAAGCTTCGATCGATTTCCCATGGTTTGCAAATAAGCAAACCATATTATTGATTCTTTGCAAATAATCATTTACATACGCATTGATTGTTTATAAACAAGTAAGTAACCAGAAATGTTGGTTTGTAAATAATCAAGTGAGAAGAATGATTCTTTATAAACAATCAGTCCTGCACAAATGCTTATTTATAAATAAGCATTTCGCGCAAATGCTTATTTGTAAATAATCATTTTACGGACATTGATTGTTTAGATTCGAGTAGTGCTTATATGCAAATAATCATCCTTATAGTTCTGGTTTGTTTGCGTTTTATTTTGATAGACTTTTCGCTTATTTGCAAATAAGCAAGTTTGCACGAATGCTTATTTATAAATAAGCATTTTTAAATAAGCACTTTGCTTCTGTAGTCAACTTATATGCGCGATGACAAATAAGCACTTTGCTTATATGCGCAACTTACATGCGCAGAGTGTTTTATCTCCGGAAGATTTCCGGTGAACTTCTTGCGCAGTATACGGAAATTTTCAAAAGTTAGAGTGAGAAATTATGAATAATTCATTTTGAACCCAGAAGAATTGGGGAGAATTGTTGCTAACGCTGTGTCTAGCTACTTGCAGCCTTCTGGGTCACCTAGCCAGAACCAAAGCCAAAGCCAAAGGAATGCTGGCGAAGGTGAAGGTGAAGGAAACGCGACGGGACAGCGCGCCAGTCAGATTAGTCAAATCATTGTAAAATACAAGCACTGCAGTATAATCATTTTCAGACATGGCCAGCCATTTTACGCGTTCTATTTGGACAGGTTGTAAATACCGAACAGGAGCCTAGTGAAGATTATATCATGGCCAACAACCAATGAAAACACGCATAGCACCCCCCTCCCCCCCAACTTTGTAAACGTGGAAAAATGATGGGGGGGCTGAGCCCCTTGCCTATGCGCCGAGGGTAAGTGTGATGATAGGTTGAATATTTATGCATCTTCGAAATACAGCATTTTGAAAATTCACTGCGTGACAATCGTAAGAAAAATCGTGATCTTGTGATAGCTCAAAACTCATTTCATGAAGTACTCCACGTATTAGTATTTGATGACTGCTGACCAGAAGTATTATGAATGAGCCATATCGAAATGCTTGCAGTGAGGCCACTGATCTTCCACTGATCTCAAATAATAGACTCATTATACTGGATAGAACATCCGGTGCTCGCCGTGAAGTCGGAATAAATTAGCGGCGGCCATTTCAGGTGGGACCCACTTGGTTTTCATACAGCCACTTTTAAGTTCTCCCATAGCGACAGATACATGTCACAAAAATTTAGCTGGTTTTCATTAAAAATCCGATCATTTAAAGCGAAAACCAGTGACGAAAATTATGATTCAGCAATATTGTGGGTCCCACCGGATATGGCCGCCGCGAGATTTTTAGCCTCACTTCCGACTTCAATTTTTGCCAGGCGCGAAACAATAGATGCTCTATCCAGTATAATGAGTTTATTATTTGAGATCAGTGAGTGAGGCTAGTGAGCATGATTTCAGCTGGCAAATAAGATCTAGAGATGGTCGAAATATGACCAAGGAAAACGTAATTTGAAAGGCCTACATTATATAAATATCGATTTGTCTCTAATAAAGGGAGAAAATCCGGTTACGAAGCAAACAATGCCAGGTTGCAAGAGATGCATATAATTTGCAAGAAATTTCTAGTAATCTGCCAGTCGCTTCCCATTTTTTCTCCCCCTTACCGTGAAACCCCGCGCGCCCACGCTTATATCCTAGTGAGTCCCTTGTGATCCCACGTTGGATCCTAGCTTAAAACAGAATTGTATCCTAAGGAAGCGACTGGGACGAGTCTGCAATGAATTGCCGTTTTCGTCTGAGCTAAGAATTAAGAAAGGCCGAAAAAAATAAAGAATAATGAAAAAATTGTTGTGGGCGGTAAAGGTTTTATAACGTTTAGGATTTTGTAAAATCTTCCCACAAAACGCAGGAAATTTTTATTTATTTATTTATTAATCTTATAAAGAGACTCTAGATTTCAAAATTTTCCGGGGGGCATGCCCCCGGACCACCCTAGAGGCTTCCTACCAAACCTATCTTCCGCCGCCTATGGTTTGTGATCACTCGATCAGTACTAGTGGTCTCAAACTCATTTTTAAGTTAACGGTAGGGGAATCAATATGTATATAAACACCAAGATCGGTATAAAGTTTCAGTATACCTTGACCTTGTCTTTATGTTGTTTTCAAGTTTTCGCTTATTAAACCTAAACATTGTATATAGCTTCACGTTTTCGTGTTTCCCTCTGCTCGTTCAAACCATAAGTCAGCTTAACTAAAGCTAACTTAAAACACTACCCTCTGTTCAGACTACGGTGCTCGGGAACGGTGCTTGGGCACGGGACCTTGTTCGCATTCACGGTGCCTGGATATGATAAGCGTTCACACAGAAGGCTTTTCATGGCTTTTGCAGCTATTTTGTCGCTTTAAGCCTCCAAATTACAAAGAATATTGAGTAAGAAGCGTGGGCACCACTTTGGGCACTCCGGCACTATGAAAACGTGTTCACATTAGTGCCCGTACCCGGGCACGGTGCCCGAGTACTACCTCAACGCACGGTGCCCGGTTTTGATTAGTTTGAGTTGGGTACCGCGAAAAGGTCGTGTTCACACTAGTGCTCGTGCCCAGGCACCGTGATCGGCCACCTAGTCTGAACAGGGGGTTAGGCTTACTGCATGTGGACGTGATGTTTTTCATTGACTTTGCATGCACTTTTTATTATAACTACGAATACTCATGGGCTTTGTCGTTCTTTGTCGATGCTTTGGCTGTATTTCCAAATTTTCGACTGAAACGTGGTCTGTTTAATACTTCTTTCTGGAATCCGATTCTACTGAATTTTTTTTATCTCAGACTATTATAAATGTAATTTTTGAGCTGTTAACTTTTAATTCTGCCTTTGCAAAACATGTATGCATAAGGAAGCCATTTAAAGGCTTGCTAAAAATAATCCCTTTTGAAACCTCCTAAAAACAATATATTTTTTACAACCAGAATTTATTACTGAAATCTAAATTTTGCTTTAATATGTTCAACTTTCATAAATCAGTTATTCATCTTATCCATAAATTATATAATTATTTTGAGGATTATCATTTGTGTTGATATCTGTTTGTTTTTATATTGGGTGTATACCAGGAGTGCTTATTTTAATCAGGGTGGGTGGGTGGGGGGTGTTCAAAAAAGCATATAAAAGCGGGCGGGGGGTTAGTAGATGACCCCCCCCCCCATATAGTGCATCAAAGGGATGCCACCCACTGATCTCTGAATAAACTGGATGGGCCCTTCCCTATGGCCAGCAGTCAAACATTTCGTGGCAGTCGCCGCCATCTTACGTAGTGGAACATATGACGCATTGCGGCCTTAGAACTTGTTCCCAATCCTAAAGTTGACTAGCATAAGCAATCTTGACGTCAGCACGGTCAGATTATCCGGGGGGAGGAATATTAAGTACTCTGTGCCGGGGGAGTCGGAAAAGCCGTAAAGCAAACAACAGATGCCAGTTCCTTTAGTTTTCACTGTTTAACAACAAATACAGTCAAAAGATGGCAAGTACACAACGCGAAATATTGTTAAGGCATTAAGATTACTATAAAAGACTTGAAATTAAATTCTTCGTAGATTTTATAGTCTGTTTTTCAGTTTATATTATCGTGAACTTTCTTCGTTGTCGGCACTGAAGAAAAACAACGAAATTTAAAGGATTTATAGCTCAATAACTGAAACAAATACAAGAAATTAACGTCTTAAAAATTATTAAGTACTTCTTGTGTCCTTACATTCGTTTAAATTTTCTTAAAATAACTCTTTTTGTCTGTTTTCAATCTACGAAAACAATGAACTTCAGTGGCAGCCATCTTGGGTAGTGGTCACGTCATCATACAACTGGCACGCAAAATCCGGCCCAATGGGCCATCCAGTTTATATAGAGATCAGTGATGCCGCATCATTAATATTCAGCGTGACTCACGCATGACGAACGCCTGTGACATTATTGGGCAAGATTGGGATAATTATAGTATACATGAAGCTATCATATTGGAATATGAAACCTATGCGAGTGTCTAGTTTATACGTAACAGAATAATAGGACATGTTTGGACAAGACTGGGATATAGTTAGTGCGCACGAAGTTATATAAGCTCGGACATTACGATGTTTACTTGTTCGAGACTTTAGAGAAAGATTGGAACGTTTGTTGAAAGCCGTTTAGAATTGAGACATGAATACTCGACGATCTAGAAACCGTAAATGTGAAGCCTGGGGAAATCACGTACATGTCGATGAAGTGTCAGTTGTCGAATACCAAAAGCTGTTACCAAAAGCAAAGACCATCGTACCATCTTTCTCAACGCTAGTTACTTTGTCCTAACAAAAAATGTTTGTGATGCAAGTCAAGTGACTCATCTTGCCACAGTTGTATCCCGACAACACAAAGATTTTCCAGCAAGCCTACCAGATGGAAAACAAAGAGCCGTATTCTTACCTGTTTGTCGATCTCACGCCGACATGTCCCAACGACATCCGAGTAAGATCCGGGATATTTCCAACTGATACACATTATGTATATCAACCCCCGGTATAGAAATAAGTGCTGAATACCTGAGGAAAGCGACATTGAGACATACTGATAATGGTTTATTAAAGGATATATATATATATATATATATATATATATATATATATATATATATATATATATATATATATATATATATATATATATATATATATATATATATATATATATATATATATAATATATAAAAGAATGCGCTAAATGGCTAAAATGGAGTAAAATTGGAAATGCCAACAACTTCAATAATTATCTAAGAGAGCAGCATGTGGAGTCCGTAAATAAACGCAAAAAACTGGAAAATATCAAAATTCCCTACACAGAGCGAGCAGTGCTTTGACAACAGAGAAGCAAAGTGGGTGCGCTAGAAGAAACCGTAAACGCAGGACAGTTTATTTAAAAACATTTATTTATGTAAATAATATGCACACTGTAATTTTTTATAAATATAAAAATAAACTACAAAGCACTATTAGGCGGCATCCCTTTGATACATCTATATGGGGGGTCATTGACTTTGCATGCACTTTTTATTATTAAATACTCATGGGCTTTGGCGATGTTTTTGGCTGTATTTCCAAATTTTCGACTAAAACGTTTTTTAAGCCTCGTTTACACGACACGAGTTTTGGTACGGCACGCGCTCTTAAATTTCAGCACGCAGACCACTTTCCTTAAAATGGCCTGCTTCGTTTGCACACATTTTTGGTACCCTGGGTGCCAGAGGTTTTTCGACGCTCGTGGGGGATATAACGGGGACACACGAGGAAGCCAGGCGGTAAAGTAACCCCCTGCGAGTGTGGAAGAACCTCTGGCACCCAGGGTACATTTTTGGTGGACACGAAGCACGTCTAACTTTCTAACCGGCACTCCTGATTACGAATAGGGTCCTATTAAAAGGTGAGCCATCTGAACAATTTTAAGTACTGTATAATAAACGAGCAGGAGTGTTTTATCAGATATAAAGACACGAGGCGAAGCCGAGTGTTTTCATATCTGATAAAACACGAACTGCGAGTTTATTATACGGCTTCAAAGACGAACCACTTGGTAAGTTGATTGGCGGAGTTAGTTTTTAAAATAACCTTGTCTAAGCCGAGAAAATCAAAGCTAAAGTTTATGTAAATCAGGAGAAATCTTTATCACATATAAAGATACGATACGGTCATGATTTTCTTTTGTGTTTTCCTCATGAATTATTAATGCATTTTTGAAGCGTTAATAAAGGTGAATAACAATATTCGCGGGTATATTCAAACATGGCGGACGAAAACGCGGTAAATAAATTGGGTGTAGCTTGCTATGTTTACATTCAGAAAAGAAAAAATGTCATGCAGACACAATTTAAAGACAGCTCTTCTCCACGTATACCTGTTCACAAGATAAAAAAACGTAGATTTGACTTTATTGGAGCTGTTTTAGCTTGTTTTCATTTCTTAGCTGGTTTTACACGTATGTAACGAAACTTGAATTGCATCCTCTGCCCACAAATGTAGAAGCATTCATGTTGCTTCATCGGACCATAGTTTGCCCCTACTTTTAGTTGTAGACGACTTTGAAGACGCCATATTGCCTTTGTCTTTTAAGAAATTCGGAAAGGCGATATCGCGAACGCTCGCCTCCAAAGCAGTATCCGCAATAAAATCACATGTATAGTAAAATAAAGTATTTATTCTCAACAATATCACAATCGCATCCTCTCTCCTTCACAAGGTTTTATCACAACAACACTTCCTCCTCGTTCTTGACAAGGGACATGTCACGCAATCTCCTTATTAGTCTCCAGTCTCCGACACGCTCCCCCCATAGAGTTCTTATGAGCTCTATGTCCATAAAGGAGACTGGGTTGTAAAAACTCAACAAATTAATAGTAAGTATCATAGTTATCTTAGTTTAGTTCAACTAGTCGCTTCCTTGTTCATCAGCTGCAATTGCTGATATCATTTGTCTGGCTGCCTCAGTTGCTTGTCGCTTGGGCCGAAATGTTGCAGCTTCTGGATTCAACTCAGCTTTCTCGATAATAGTGTCACAGCTCAATTCTAACGGATACAGGTGTTGATGTGCCCTCTCGAGTTTGGACTTTCGCACCACGAACTGCTCCATCACGACCATGGATTAACTCCACGACTTTCCCTAGTCTCCACAGGTTCCGGTTCTTTTCATCGCCCTTGATGATGACCATTTCTCCGATTTCAGGGGATTTGATCTTCTTTTCCTCCATCTTGCTCACATAGCATCCTTGGTTCGGGTGCGGTATCTGGCCCGTCTTCGTAGATCCAATTCGGGAATTTGGTTTGGCTGAAGGAACAAGAGTGAATTTGGTGTTAGGACTGGGATTTGAACATCTTCTTCTGTGTAGTCCAATGGCCGACTGTTGATTGCTACTTCCACGTCCAAAACGACTTCGGACAGTTCTATGAAAGTCAATGTCCCATTTCACTGTCTTGTAGTAAGCTGACTTGAATACTCCGATTAATCTTTCAAACTGTCCACCCCACCAGTGGCCAGGTAGTTGTGAAATCTGTCATTGTTGTTAATCCTTTTGATCAATTCAGCGGCTACCTTGAAGGTAGTTCCATTATCTGAATAAATAACTTTTTGTCTTCCTCTTCTGGCGATAAACCGCTTCAGGCACCTCATAAACTCTTCTGTTTCCAGGCTGTGTAACAGTTCTAGATAGACACCGTGTGTCAGGCTGCAGGCATAAACAGCTAAGTATGCCTTTCGGTTCGCATTAACCTTGTGCTTGATGGGGTCCTGCAAAGTCGACTCCCACTATCTCGTAAGCTGTTTCTCCTTGGGTCCTGTTGATTGGCAGCTGTCCTGGAGGTGGTGAAGCATAGGCAACGGCTTGGAACCTTTTACATACACAGCAGCCTCGTCTTACTCGCTTTACCAACCTTCTCAACCTTGGTATGAGGAAACCAGGCTACAATTACATCTATGACAACTACACTGTATATCGCGCTATATATACCTTCGGTCCGTCTTGTCGAGAATATTCATGACCTTTCCTTGTTTCACGTCTGAAAGATGTCGATTTATACCAGAAATAATGCAGTACAAAGTTCGTGCGGGATACCGTTTTCCGTCTGAATTGGCAACCTCTTCAATAAATTTTCGCAACCAAAAGGCCAACACTCGGAACTCATATCCTCTAGCGACGTAGACAACAACTGAATTGCAAAATCATCCTCAGCTTGTAAACCTAAGTAGCCAGTCTCCTGTTCTTGAGTCTCTCTCGTTCCCCTCCATTCGTTAAAAATCTTCAGTGTCCACTTTGTTGCGTATCTTGTACTTGGAGGAATCGAACCCTGAATCAATTCCTGTTCTTCTTTTGCGCTTCTAGCACTCCCAAATCGATCATCACCACGAGCATAAAAATGTTCATATTTGAATATGGAAACCAAATTTATATGCAGCTGTAATTGCCATTATCTAACCATCAGCTTATTGACAGGTACTCACCGTGTAATAACAATAAGAGTATTGTAATATTCAAGTCCCCATTCTTCAACGTATACTCAGAAAACAAAAGGTGGATTTTAGAAGTCATTTAAAAAACTCGTCATCGTGCTTTATCACTGTCTACATAGTCAATCGAGATATGATCTGGAAACTCGGCAAACTTCAAAGCCTATAATGAGCTGTGATTTTATGTTGAACCGTACCTTACACCGTGCACATCCTTTGTTTTAGGTTTATTAATATTTAAATAGCACGGTTGAGTGATTGAACTGAAACGTTGCTATTGGACAATTCGTTCATTATACTAAAATACAATGTGTTCAGTGACAGTGCACCGTGCACAAAAATGCATAAAGGCGAACAAAAAGATAGACCAAAGACTTTAGCTGAGTTTCCAGACCATTATCTCGATTGACTATGCTGTTTATAAACGCTCGCCTTCGGCTCGCGTCTCATACAATGATAAAGCACTCCGACTCGGTTTTAAACTATCACATGCAACATATATACAAATACATATTCAAAACACTCAAATATATCCTCTCTTGCGTTTTTACACGCGTGTAAAGTGGACTCCACGCGTGTCGAGATTAGAACCCTCAATGGGCTCCGGGCCTGTGTCCGGGCCTTCGGCCCGACGCCTCAGGGGATCGGGCATCACAGAGGCTTATATAAACTTAAGGTGACTAACTGTTTTAATGTAATTCCAATGTTAAACCTCAAAAAACCCACCAGAATAGAGAAAACGTATTTAACAGCCTGAAAACTATAAGAGAGGAAAAAACAAACCAGGGAAGAACTATAATGCAAAGTTTCGCGCGAACATTTGGAAAAAACAACACCTGGGAAAAAGTATAATAAATTGACAAAATTTTTGCTGTTTTCTCTGAGTTACTGAAAAGGTTTGGGATATATACCGACTAACTCAGTTAAATCCGAATCTCTCACCGTTTTTTACTTGTCTTTTTACCTACGGCAATTGGTTTCTCCTGCATGTTTTCTCGTTCGGTTCTTGACAAAAAAAACAATCAGTTCTTTTCACAATGTAAAAGGCTGTTTGTTTTTAATGTTCTTTTCAATTCATTGTTCTCTCTCGAGTTAAGTAAGATATTCCAGTGCATAAGTCTTTTCCAGTCTTTATCCCAATTTTTTTTGCTTTTTCGATGGTTTGCTAGTCTTATTTAATATTAATTCTTTGAACGTTTTCATGGCGATAAAGTAATATAAATAAGTTTTGTGGAAACACCACGTAAAATATTTCTTTCCTAAGCTTTCGGCCTGTTGATTCAGGCCTTCGTCAGAGCAATGACAACAAGTTGTTGGCTCACGTCATTTATAAACTAAGCAACTGATCAATTAAATCACGTAAGAATACAATGGCGTATCACGTTAATTTTATTAATTAGAAAACAAAATCAAGAATGTTCTCCGAATAGGGCATGCCACGTGCTATTTAATGGCTGTCCCTCCTGAAAAGGCCTGAAGGCCTGAGTCAACAGGTCGAAAGCTTAGCAAAGAAATATTTTACGTGGTGTTTCCACAAAACTTATTTATATTATTTAATATTGTTGGTTCATCCCACTGGGCTCCAGGCCTTCGGCCCTCCGCACGGGCTCGCACGGGCTCGCACGGGCTCGCACGGACTCGCACGGGCTCCAGGCCTTCGGCCCCCCGCACGGGCTCGGGGATTATCATATTATATCACAAAAACTTACCAAGACAAATTGGATCATCATCACCACAAATACAATAAAAAGATCCAGGAGTATTTATACAGGTCGAGTTGGATGTACCACACGAGTTTGACTGGCATTCATCAATATCTTTACAAGAGAAAGAACTTATAAGAGCATAAAACACGAGGCAAAATTTCTTAAAATTTGCAGAACTACGCGACTATCATATTTTTTTTTCATTTTACATGTTCGAATTCTTTAAGTGCGTGTAACAAAATTCTTACCAGAACAATTTGTGATACCATCTCCTGTGAATCCTCTTTGACAAGTACAGATAAAAGAACCGATAGTGTTGTTACATGTGGCATTTTGATGACATACTGTTGAGTTCAGACTACATTCGTCAATATCTAAAAGTATCATTTAAAATAAACCTTTCTCAAATTATAAATGAAAATTAACTAAAAATATCTAAACATATCATGAGAGTTACTTGTAATATGCAGTGTTTTGTTACTGACTACAGTATAGCACGCATGACTAAGTAACGTTAAGAATATATTTTGCAACCGGCCAAGAGTCAGCTGGGATCGTCTATGCTACGTCATTCTTAGTTGGAGTCGCTGCACGTGCTTGCAAACGTCTGTTTGTCACAGGAAATTTGTCTCCCCTCTCCTCCCAAGGAGAAACATATTTTTTGGGGGGAGGTACATATTTACTACCAGCTTGTCACAGCACAACATTCTTTGCTTTGTGTTTGACAATCAACAACAAAAACAACAACAATAACAACAACAACAACAACAACAACAACAACAACAACAACAACAACAACAACAAAAGCTTTACAACAACAACAACGACTTTATTTACCCTATAAACATGCACATACATTATAAAGGCACAGATCAAACTTTTAAAGGTAATGGCCTTTTGAAATAACCAGAAAAGCTAAACATGCCAAGAACTCAGGCAAGAAGCCATTTAGAAAAGGTTTGAAGCTACATTATTTGGTCGGAGGTTACAAACACATACAAAATACAATATATATAGTAATTACATATTCATAAAATATTCTACATTTATGCGTATTGTACAACAGCAATACAAGATGAACTGTCTTATTATCTTACTATAAGATTAAATTTAATCAAAATAATGTTTAAACTATTCGTTCACGTGATATTCAAAAGTCCAAAATTTATCGTTCGACAGTAAACAACTGCCGACATGCCGGTCTGACAGCGAAGCTTGGAACCTTTTTCGTGATAAAAAAACGTGAAGATCTAGTTATGAAGGGAAGTCAGGATGCAGTTTTTAAAGTTTAGTTGATAAAGATTCTTCGTCGTTCTTCTTCGTCGCTTGCTCGTTTTGGGCTGTTCGCTTCGTAAGTCGCTTTGAATACTCGACTGACTCCATGGAAATTGAAAGTGTGTTGTTCGAGTTTGAAGACGAAAATGCTTGTAGTAAGCCATAAAAATGTAAAAAGTTACTAGAAAATATTACTTTCTTGGTTCATCACTGCCGTATCACAAGAAATAGTTATGTGATGAAAATTAGTGAACTTGAGTCTTAGACAGTAGTTGTAACAGTGAACCCCCCGTCCCCCGATTCAATGTTGTTATTTTAAACTTTTCGTCAACATTGATTTTGGGAGAAAGGACGTTACAACATTGATTTTGGGGGAAAGGACGTTACAACATTGATTTTGGGAGCGGGGTGTTACAGCATTATTGTCCAAGATTGTACCACCCACACAAACTGGAGAAGATTCGCATCATGTTCGATTGTTCATGCAGCAACTGAATACCGGGGAGCATAGTTGAACGACATGCTGTTGAAAGAGAGAGCTAAACAGAACAGACAGAGAACGAATACTTGACGAGTTGTCCATTACAGTATCTGTACGAATTAGTTCTCTAATCATATCTTATTTAAAATATCTTATTTTAAGTAAGATATGATTAGACTCTCTCCTCCGCTTCGTCATCATCAGAATCCTCACGGAAACCTCTGCGGAGGAGAAGTATGATTAGATGTGTATTCCATCCATCGCTATAATTATATTATTATTATGACCTCGACTGTTATGCAAAAAATATGAAATTCGACTTCGACTAACACCATATATTTTTCTTATGTGCAAAACTAACCCAGTGGTTCTAAGGTTGGACAAACAGTTACCTGGCTTCGAATCCAAGGGATAGTTAGAACATGCTTTGTTTAACTGAACTTTGACGTCATCAATTGCTATATCTCCTTGAAACGAAGGGCCGCTAACACCTTCAAATATTACCTAAAATTCAACAAATTAAATGAAGTAAAATTAAACGAAGTAAAATTAGTGGCACAGTGGTAGGCTTTCACTTCGGCGACCCGGGGTCGATTCCATCTCACTAGTTATCAGATTAAAAAGGCCGCATATGCAAAGAGTGATTGATTCTATCAAACATCACAGATATTTTTTGTGTATTCTGGTTTCTTGGACAAATGAAGGTTGACCCTTACTGAACCTCTAGGGTGAACAGTTTAGATATAACGGATATTAAATTAATTTATCTAGTATAAACAAAGTTAGTTTAGTTTACTCCAGTTTCCTATCTCTAGGAAGAACAATTTAGATATGACTAATAAGGAAATCCAGTATAAATAGAATTAGTTTAGTTTAAAGTGCATATAACGTAAAAAAAACTAATTTTCGATTAATGAATTTGCCGTATCGAGAGGATTCAAACGAGCTATAGCATGCCTTCAACAGAAAAGTATTTCCAGATATATAGCGCTTTAAGGAGGCCGAAAATCGCTGTTTTGAAAGTCGTGGCCGGGAGAAAAAAGTCTGGGTCCGAATAGGCCTTGTGACGTCATAGCGGGAATTTGCCAAGCAAAAATTATAAGTAAACAATGTATGAATTTGGTTGTCTGCTGACTTCTAACAAGGTACTTCTCGAACCTGAAACAAGGAAAACACTCAGATTTTTCTACAGTCAATCGTAGTGAAGTTCTACGACCCACTATAAAAGCTAAAAGCAGGGATAGAGTTTTGTTAACTTAGTCCGAGGAAATGAATACACGGAAAGAGCAAGCGTTTGACAGCGAATCATTATCTCGCGGTGTATCTAGGGGTCAGCGAGACATGCCCGGAGAGCATCTGTATGCTCATTTCTTTAGTGAAGGCCACAAGGGCCTTTTAGATTTATCTGTTAATATTATTGACAAAACAGACATAAATAATCCTACTGATCGAGAAGCGTATTGGACATACCGTCTTAATAACTTTATTCCCAAAGGACTTAATTTACGTGATTTTAATATGTAATTATTCTAATTAGGTTTGCTTTGTGTATATAAGTGCTCTGGATTGTAATTTTATCTGAATATTCTGATGAAGGGCAGTGCCCGAAACGTAAAATAAAGATTTTTATCATTCCTTTTTTGATGTTTTACATATATATATATATATATATATATATATATATATATATATATATATATAAAAATACATGAACGCAACAACCCCTCGCCCGCTTTATATGCATTTTTTAACCATACTCCCCCCTAATTTCTGTTTTTTGTTGTATTAAGGTGGGGGGGGGGGGGGGGGAGTCTTTTGTTTCTGGTCAGCGCGCGCGTCATCTTTTATATTATTGATCGGGCTTTTCCACCCGTTGCTCACGTTGTAACCAATAAACTACTGTAATTGTGAAGGCATTGTATGCAGTAAGTTACTGGAAATTGTTTAATTGTAAGATGCGCGAATTAACGGATTAAAACTCACTGCGCATCCCACTTATAAATTATAATTTGCTGACGTAAATTTAAATAATTTGAATAATTTAACAGGTTAGTTACCAGTACCCTGCTACTCGAACTGCGCAAGTTGTGGATTTCAAAACATATATATATATATATATATATATATATATATATATATATATATATATATATATATACATATATACAAACAGGCTTCAGAATTGCTTTCAGCTTTTCATCTCGCGTGTAAATGGAATCCACGCACGTCGAGATTAGCACCCTCACCGGGCTCCGGGCCTTCGGCCCTCCGCCCGGGCTTGGGGATAAAGATGTAACAAATCGTAAAATATATTTACTTTTGCAATATTTAATACCAATACGGGATAATTTAATAGAAGTGGAAATATATTTATTATAAATAGCTTAATGTGGTCAATGTCAATGCATGATCACTGTACACACTCACAAGAATTTAAAAGAGAAACAAGTCAACCAGAATAAAACATCCAAATTAGAAACCACTGAAGCACGGGTTAGATACAGTTAACGGCCATTGAGATTATAGTCTGTTTTGAGTGGGAAGTGTTTACTGAAGAAAGGGGCCAAATGTTTCAGGGTTGTTGGCTCTGACTTGTTTTGAACAGCTGACGAGTCGATTATATTCGTAATTGCGGTTCAATTTTGGTATAATAGGAACATCTCAAGCGATATTATAGCAGTCGTGTAATTTGCAGTTTAGATTGTGGCCAGTAGTGTAGATATTGGTGATCATGTCCCGGTCTATGCAATCGATAAAATCGATAGTAATTGATACCAATCAATATCAATTACTTGATTGATATTATAGGAAGATAAGGGGAAGATAATGAAGATAAGGGGAAGATAAGGGAATTAGTTAAAGAAGATAAGAGAAAGATAAGAAAGACAAAGGGAAGATAAGAGGAAGATAATAAAGATAAGAAGAAGGTAAGGAAGATAAAGAGAAGATAAGAGGAAGATAAGGAAGATAATGGGACGATTTGGAGGATAATGAAGATAAGAGGAAGATAAGGGGAAGATAATGAAGATAAGAGGAAGATAAGGGGAAGATAATGAAGATAAGAGGAAAATAAGGAGGATAAAGGGAAAATAAGAGGAAGGTAAGGAAGATAAAGCAAAGATAAGAGGAAGATAAGGAAGATAAGGGGAATATAAGGAGGTTAATGAAGATAAGAGGAAGATAATGGGAAGATAATGAAGAAAAGAGGAAGATAAGGGAAAGATAATGAAAATAAGAGGAAGATAAGGGAGATAAAGAGAAGATAAGAGGAAGATAATGAAGATAAGAGGAAAATAAGGAAGATAAGGAAGATAAGAGGAGGATAAGGAAGATAAGGGGAAGATAATGAAGATAAGGAAAAGATAAGAAAGATAAAGGGAAGATAAGAGGAAGATAAGGAAGATAAAGAGAAGATAAGAGGATGATAAGGAAGATAAAGGAAAAGATAAGGAAAATAAGAGGAAGATAAGGAAGATAAAGGGAAGATAAGAGAATTGCTATCGTCGTCCTAGTTCGCTTAAGTTGCCTATTTTCTATGAAAGCCATCAGGAAATAAAGCGGTTAATTGACGGTGAGTGGGACTCGTCGAAATATATAGTTCAAACTCGACACGGAAAGTCACAAGCATCAACAAATACAAAGCAGAAACAAAATAAGAACAACATACGCAGCGTACGTTTGGGCCGCCTGTGGTTCGGCCGCGAGGAAGAAGACTGACATCTAAGATGAGCGCGTAGGGGCCTAAAACTGACTTCCAGAAATTCCCCATTGCCGCCATGTTTTGCCTCACTTTTTTATTGGCAGTCAGCCTTGCAGGTATATATAGAGTTCAGTGGTTCAAACTCAGACCCTGAGGCCTCTGCACGTTCAATCTTATACCCAGACTTCCGCACGTCCAATATTCTTGAAAATAAATTGTGGGGTGGCCTCCCTGTGATTGTATTTGCACATCTCTGTTATTCAGGATCTCGGAGTAAACCTTGATAGCAAGAGCGAATAAAATAAAATACTCCCAATAAACTAACTGACGGGGCATCAAAACATAATGCTTACTTCAAAATCCACTTCCAAAATAAGTTGAACTGATGCGAATTTCCATGAATTTCCTTTTTCTCCAGATAATGACCAAACTTTAACTGTATTCACTGAACCAATCCCTCTTAAATAAACATTAAGAGAACCAATACTGCTTCCATACATGTGATAGTAGAAACTTAAACAATTGGTTTGATTTCTGGAAATCGTAGGAGAAACAAGCCAGGCTTTGTCACCTCTTGTTCTTGGCGAGACTTCAATGTACATGTAATAACCTAAAAAATAATTATTAACTTTTTAAATTTTATCATCACAACAATATTTGCTTTGTTTATGTACATACACCGTCCTAGCTTACAGGCTGGACCGTCCTAGCTTACAGGCTGGACCGTCCTCGCTTACAGGCTGGACCGTCCTAGCTTACAGGCTGGGCTGTCCTAGCTTACAGGCTGGGTTGTCCTTGCTTACAGGCCGCACCGTCCTAGCTTACAAAGCTGGGCTGTCCTAGCTTACAGGCTGGGCTGTCCTAGCTTACAGGCTGGGCTGTCTTAGCTTACAGGCTGGGCTGTCCTAGCTTACAGCCTGGACTGTCCTAGCTTACAGGCTGGACTGTCCTAGCTTACAGGTTGGGCTGTCCTAGCTTACAGGCTGGACTGTCCTGTAGCTTACAGGCTGGACTGTCCTAGCTTACAGGCTGGGCTGTCCTAGCTTACAGGTTGGGCTGCCCTAGCTTACAGGCTGGGCTGTCTTAGAGCTTACAGGCTGGACTGTCCTAGCTTACAGGCTGGGCTGTCCTAGCTTACAGGTTGGGCTGCCCTAGCTTACAGGCTGGGCTGTCTTAGCTTACAGGCTGGGCTGTCCTAGCTTACAGGTTGGGCTGCCCTACCTTACAGGCTGGGCTGTCTTAGCTTACAGGCTGGACTGTCCTAGCGTACAGGCTGGACTGTCCTAGCTTACAGGCTGGGCTGTCCTAGCTTACAGGTTGGGCTGCCCTAGCTTACAGGCTGGGCTGTCTTAGCTTACAGGCTGGGCTGTCCTAGCTTACAGGCTGGACTGTCCTAGCTTATAGGCTGGGCTGTCCTAGCTTACAGGCTGGACTGTCCTAGCTTACAGGCTGGACTGTCCTAGCTTACAGGCTGGGCTGTCCTAGCTTACAGGTTGGGCTGTCCTAGCTTACAGGCTGGGCTGTCTTAGCTCACACTCTGGGCTGTCCTAGCGTACAGGCTGGGCTGTCCTAGCTTACAGGCTGGGCTGTCCTAGCTTACAGGTTGGGCTGTCCTAGTTTACAGGCTGGACTGTCCTAGCTTACAGGCTGGGCTGTCCTAGCTTACAGGTTGGGCTGTCCTAGCTTACAGGTTGGGCTGCCCTAGCTTACAGGCTGGGCTGTCTTAGCTTACAGGCTGGGCTGTCTTAGCTTACAGGCTGGGCTGTCCTAGCTTACAGGCTGGGCTGTCCTAGCTTACAGGCTGAGCTGTTCTAGCTTACAGGCTGGGCTGTCTTAGCTTACAGGCTGGGCTGGCCTAGCTTACAGGCTGGGCTGTCTTAGCTTACAGGCTGGGCTGTCCTAGCTTACAGGCTGGGCTGTCCTAGCTTATAGGCTGGACTGTCCTAGCTTACAGGCTGGGCTGTCCTAGCTTACAGGCTGGGCTGTCCTAGCTTACAGGCTGGACTGTCCTAGCTTACAGGCTGGACTGTCCTAGCTTACAGGCTGGGCTGTCCTAGCTTACAGGCTGGACTGTCCTAGCTTACAGGCTGGACTGTCCTAGCTTACAGGCTGGACTGTCCTAGCTTACAGGCTGGGCTGTCCTAGCTTACAGACAAGGTCGTGTCACAACTTCTTTCTCTGGCCGCAAGAAGAGATTTGAATAAATTCCACAGTACGATCCTAATCAGGCGAGGCAGCCTGGTTATAACTGGGCCAACTCGCCTCATGTGATCATCCCTAAAGTTTATTCAACCTGCGTCCAGCCTGTGAGCTAGGACGGTCCAGCCTGTAAGCTCGGACGGTCCAGCCTGTAAGCTCGGACGGTCCAGCCTGTAAGTTAGGATGATCCATCCTGTAAGCTCGGAGGGTCCAGGCTGTAAGCTCGGACGGTCCAGGCTGTAAGCTAAGACGATCTAGCCTGTAAGCTAGGACGGTCCAGGATCATGTATATACATCCTTAAGCAAAGTTAACTGCAGATCTAGTAAGCTAGCGGTCTTTTCCTTTAACCCCTTGGCGAACCCAAGAACTCTCTCTTTGTAAAATAATAAAGGTCGACAGTGAAAGAGTTAAAGACTTTAGAAAGTCCTTACAAAAGTTAAGTTACGGCTGGTACAACACAATACACGATGATGTACGATGACGTACGTACGATGTCGTTGGGTGACTACTGCTATTAAATAGAAGATACTGGCAAAGCATTTTGGTAGTTGTAGTGCTCAACGCCGTCAAACGTCATCGTGCAAATGGCCTACCGTAGAATCCCGAAAGTAGCGGGCCCGCTTACTTTCGGTTTATGAACTGTTGGGCCGCTACTTTCGAGGGACCGCTACTTTCGTGGGGCCACTACTTTCAGGTGGTAAAATACGTTAACATACTGTGAATAAGTAAGTAAAGTAAATACGAACTAAACTTGCTGTATTAACATAAAACGAATGCAAGATATCCTCTTAATATGAACGTGAAATAAAGTTTTTGGTTTGATTTTTCCTCTTTCTTTCTTTCAAGCCATTTTATCATCATCAATCGTATTCACATAACGCGGATATTCACATATCCGCATAACGCGGAAGCGCGCTCTTCAAAAGAGCCGCTGCTTACGGGGGGCCGCTACTTTTGCGGGGGGGGGGGGGGGGCGCTACTTTCAGAAATTTTTAAGACATCTGAAATCTGCCGCTACTTTCGGGGGGGGACTACTTTCGGGATTCTACGGTATATAACAATTAGACAACGAGGCGCACCTCGTGACTTCCACAAACCCTCCCTCGGCCTCTCTCCTCCGCAGAGGCTCAGAGGCTGAGGCGTGCGGGCGAGAGAAGACGCGCGGTTCTCCGCGCGCTTCACGATTGCTCGCACGCCAGTGACTAACCAGAATAATTAATAGGGCCTGCTCCCTCGGCGATCGGGGACATTTACTAATAACCCTCAATTCCATGCATTTACTCATAATAACAGTTGTTATACTTATATTTAATTTACAGTTTGGATCTTGGCAAGATAACCATATAAAGTTTACCTGAACTACTACCAGTTGTATGGTCTGTATTTGGCCCAGTAGCGCTACTTAGGGTACTTCCACTATGTCTTGTCCAATCAAAGTTGTCTCCAGTAAGTGTGTTCCTCCATGCGCATAAACCACCTTCAAAGTCGCACGAAGGTGCATTTATATCTGTAAAGACATTTTATTATAGTTTAGCTCATCTTTAGATCAATTTAAAACAGCAGCGACTCAACTCAACTTTTTCACCGTAAATTTTACTGAAATATACTTTGCCAAGTGGAAATCCATCCTTTTATGATCACGCAAAGGACAACTTTTCAGGCAGCACGTGCGAATTGCCCTTTGCTGGGGCAATGATCGCCCTCGCGAGTAGTACGTTTCAGAAGAGAACAAACATGACGACTATACGCGAGGTGAGGTTGACTTGAGATGAAAAGGGCTGTGTCACCGGTAGGGGGTAGCCTGTTTATCAGACAGTACGGTGTTGCTCACTTCACCTCCCCGTCTGATAGACTTTACGGCATATCATGTTCTGTGAAGTCGTTTAGCCAATTAACTTGGAAATAACCATTCTCGTCCCCAGAGCCCTTCGATTCTCTTAGCGCGGCCTCACGGGAAGTCAAAGGGCACTGGAGACACAGAAACCGGAAGTCCTAGATTCTAGGACATACGGGACATTACAAAGTCAAAACATACGTACAAGATGTATCCCTACAAATCGCTTATTGGCCATCTTCTTCCATGGCGGGTTTACTGGGATAATTTGATCCATGTTTTGACTTTGTAATGTCCCGTATGTCCTAGAATCTAGGACTTCCGGTTTCTGTGTCTCCAGAGCCCTTTGACTTCTCGTGCGGCCGCGCTAAGAGAATCGAAGGGCTCTGGGGACGAGAATGGGAAATAACATCAAGCTAAGGTAAACAAAGATGATGACTTTTTGAATCACTGATTTTAAAGAACAAACTATTGACAAAATACAGCAGTAATATTTTTCGTATCAAATTAGCGACGAGAACTTGTGATGCTTTATGGGCTTTACGTCATAATAAAGATGATGATGATGCTGCTGCGGTTGATGATGCTGAACGTTTTGGCGTTGCGATTGCTTATCTTAGTGTTACAGCATTATTGTACCACCCACACAAACTGGAGAAGATTCGCATCATGTTCGATTGTTCATGCAGCAACTGAATACCGAGGAGCATAGTTGAACGACATGCTGTTGAAAGAGAGAGCTAAACAGAACAGACAGAGAACGAATACTTGACGAGTTGTCCATTACAGTATCTGTACGAAGTAGTTCTCTAATCATATCTTATTTAAAATATCTTATTTTAAGTAAGATATGATTAGACTCTCTCCTCCGCTTCGCCATCATCAGAATCCTCACGGAAACCTCTGAGGAGGAGAAGTATGATTAGATGTGTATTCCATCCATCGCTATAATTATATTATTATTATGACCTCGACTGTTATGCAAAAAATATGAAATTCGACCTCGACTAACACCATATATTTTTCTTATGTGCAAAACTAACCCAGTGGTTCTAAGATTGGACAAACAGTTACCTGGCTTCGAATCCAAGGGATAGTTAGAACATGCTTTGTTTAACTGAACTTTGACGTCATCAATTGCTATATCTCCTTGAAACGAAGGGCCGCTAACACCTTCAAATATTACCTAAAATTCAACAAATTAAATGAAGTAAAATTAAACGAAGTAAAATTAGTGGCACAGTGGTAGGCTTTCACTTCGGCGACCCGGGGTCGATTCCATCTCACTAGTTATCAGATTAAAAAGGCCGCATATGCAAAGAGTGATTGACTCTATCAAACATCACAGATATTTTTTGTGTATTCTGGTTTCTTGGACAAATGAAGGTTGACCCTTACTGAACCTCTAGGGTGAACAGTTTAGATATAACGGATATTAAATTAATTTATCTAGTATAAACAAAGTTAGTTTAGTTTACTCCAGTTTCCTACCTCTAGGAAGAACAATTTAGATATGACTAATAAGGAAATCCAGTATAAATAGAATTAGTTTAGTTTAAAGTGCATATAACGTAAAAAAAACTAATTTTCGATTAACCAATTTGCCGTATCGAGAGGATTCAAACGAGCTATAGCATGCCTTCAACAGAAAAGTATTACCAGATATATAGCGCTTTAAGGAGGCCGAAAATCGCTGTTTTGAAAGTCATGGCCGGGAGAAAAAAGTCTGGGTCCGAATAGGCCTTGTGACGTCATAGCGGGAATTTGCCAAGCAAAAATTATAAGTAAACAATGTATGAATTTGGTTGTCTGCTGACTTCTAACAAGGTATTTCTCGAACCTGAAACAAGGAAAACACTCAGATTTTTCTACAGTCAATCGTAGTGAAGTTCTACGACCCACTATAAAAGCTAAAAGCAGGGATAGAGTTTTGTTAACTTAGTCCGAGGAAATGAATACATGAAAAGAGCAAGCGTTTGACAGCGAATCATATCTAGGGGTCAGCGAGACATGCCCGGAGAGCATCTGTATGCTCATTTCTTTAGTGAAGGCCGCAAGGGCCTTTTAGATTTATCTGTTAATATTATTGACAAAACAGACATAAATAATCCTACTGATCGAGAAGCGTATTGGACATACCGTCTTAATAACTTTATTCCCAAAGGAATTAATTTACGTGATTTTAATATGTAATTATGCTCTGGATTGTACATCTTATCTGAATATTCTGATGAAGGGCAGTGCCCGAAACGTAAAATAAAGATTTTTATCATTCCTTTTTTGATGTTTTATATATATATATATATATATATATATATATATATATATATATATATATATATATATATATATATATATATATATATATATATATATATATATATATATATATATAAATACATGAACGCAACAACCGCTCGCTCGCTTTATATGCATTTTCTAACCATACTCCCCCCTAATTTCTGTTTTTTGTTGTATTAAGGCGCGCGCGTCATCTTTTATATTATTGATCGGTCTATTCTCAACCAGTGATTTCCTATGAAAACCGCTGGTATGTTTGCGGGCACTGATTGACGGCTTCATATTTCAATCATGTGTTCAATATTATAAGAATACTCAACATGTTTCAGATGTCTGTTCAATCAAGGTTTGCCTTGGGAAAGAAAAAGGCCAAAAAGCCCAAATAACCCGCGTCACCGCGTCGATTTTGGGCATGCGCCCTGACCAGAAACAGAATACTTTTCTTTCTTTTTTTGCCTAATGACACACAGATCAGAAAACATCCCAGAAAATTAGTTGGCAAGGTTCATCTGTAGTCATGTATTGACACACCGAAAGAACATGCAAAGTCAATATTAAAAAGAAAACAACGAGATGAACCAAATGACAAATTTTCATTCAAAAATATATAAACAATGGCCAAGAAAAGACACAATGTCAACGTCCTAGCGTTCAAAGACAATTCTAGACAATATATTATTTATACTAATTTTCATCTTCAAGATTTCTTCCGTTTTAACTCAGCTAAACTGGTAAAAACGAATCTCCTGCCGTTAAACGTTCTTCTGCTTTTGTCACCACAAACACTGCCAATTCAGTTTAGTCTTTTCGGATTGTTTTTCTCGTTCGCGGTTTCTTACTGTTTTTTCGTTGTTGACACATAAATATGACAAGGCATCATTCAGTTCTCTTCATGATCTAAAAAGCCGTTTCAAAAAAATTTGTTTCAAAATTTCTTCATCGTTCCCTCTCGAGTTATGTAGAATACACCAGAGCAAAATTCTTTACCGGCTTTGAACAGTTTCAGGACACATCCTTCTTCTTTCAGTTACTCGTAATCCAACCGAACTTATAAATTATAATTTGCTGACGTAAATTTAAATAATTTGAATAATTTAACAGGTTAGTTACCAGTACCCTGCTACTCGAACTGCGCAAGTTGTGGATTTCAAAACATATATATATATATATATATATATATATATATACAAACAGGCTTCAGAATTGCTTTCAGCTTTTCATCTCGCGTGTAAAGTGGAATCCACGCACGTCGAGATTAGCACCCTCACCGGGCTCCGGGCCTTCGGCCCTCCGCCCGGGCTCGGGGATAAAGATGTAACAAATCGTAAAATATATTTACTTTTGCAATATTTAATACGAGTACTGGATAATTTAATAGGAGTGGAAATATATTTATTGTAAATAGCTTAATGTGGTCAATGTCAATGCATGATCACTGTACACACTCACAAGAATTTAAAAGAGAAACAAGTCAACCAGAATAAAACATCCAAATTAGAAACCACTGAAGCACGGGTTAGATACAGTTAACGGCCATTGAGATTATAGTCTGTTTTGAGTGGGAAGTGTTTACTGAAGAAAGGGGCCAAATGTTTCTGGGTTGTTGGCTCTGACTTGTTTTGAACAGCTGACGAGTCGATTATATTCGTAATTGCGTTTCAATTTTGGTATAATAGGAATATCTCGAGCGATATTATAGCAGTCGTGTAATTTGCAGTTTAGATTGTGGCCAGTAGTGTAGATATTGGTGATCATGTCCCGGTCTATGCAATCGATAAAATCGATAGTAATTGATACCAATCAATATCAATTACTTGATTGATATTATAGGAAGATAAGGGAAAGATAAGGGGAAGATAATGAAGATAAGGGGAAGATAAGGGAATTAGTTAAGGAAGATAAGAGAAAGATAAGAAAGACAAAGGGAAGATAAGAGGAAGATAATAAAGATAAGAAGAAGGTAAGGAAGATAAAGAGAAGATAAGAGGAAGATAAGGAAGATAATGGGACGATTTGGAGGATAATGAAGATAAGAGGAAGATAAGGGGAAGATAATGAAGATAAGAGGAAGATAAGGGGAAGATAATGAAGATAAGAGGAAAATAAGGAAGATAAAGGGAAAATAAGAGGAAGATAAGGAAGATAAAGGGAAGATAAGAGGGAAATAATAATGATAAGAGGAAGGTAAGGAAGATAAAGCGAAGATAAGAGGAAGATAAGGGGAATATAAGGAGGTTAATGAAGATAAGAGGAAGATAATGGGAAGATAATGAAGAAAAGAGGAAGATAAGGGGAAGATAATGAAAATAAGAGGAAGATAAGGGAGATAAAGAGAAGATAAGAGGAAGATAATGAAGATAAGAGGAAAATAAGGAAGATAAGGAAGATAAGAGGAGGATAAGGAAGATAAGGGGAAGATAATGAAGATAAGGAAAAGATAAGAAAGATAAAGGGAAGATAAGAGGAAGATAAGGAAGATAAAGAGAAGATAAGAGGATGATAAGGAAGATAAAGGAAAAGATAAGGAAAATAAGAGGAAGATAAGGAAGATAAAGGGAAGATAAGAGAATTGCTATCGTCGTCCTAGTTCGCTTAAGTTGCCTATTTTCTATGAAAGCCATCAGGAAATAAAGCGGTTAATTGACGGTGAGTGGGACTCGTCGAAATATATAGTTCAAACTCGACACGGAAAGTCACAAGCATCAACAAATACAAAGCAGAAACAAAATAAGAACAACATACGCAGCGTACGTTTGGGCCGCCTGTGGTTCGGCCGCGATCTAAGATGAGCGCGTAGGGGCCTAAAACTGACTTCCAGAAATTCCTCATTGCCGCCATGTTTTGCCTCACTTTTTTATTGGCAGTCAGCCTTGCAGGTATATATAGAGTTCACTGGTTCAATCTCAGATCCTGAGCCCTCTGCACGTTCAATCTTATACCCAGACTTTCGCACGTCCAAATATTCTTGAAAATAAATTGTGGGGTGGCCTCCCTGTGATTGTATTTGCACATCTCTTTTATTCAGGATCTCGGAGTAAACCTTGATAGCAAGAGCGAATAAAATAAAATACTCCCAATAAATTAACTGACGGGGCATCAAAACATAATGCTTACTTCAAAATCCACTTCCAAAATAAGTTGAACTGATGCGAATTTCCATGAATTTCCTTTTTCTCCAGATAATGACCAAACTTTAACTGTATTCACTGAACCAATCCCTCTTAAATAAACATTAAGAGAACCAATACTGCTTCCATACATGTGATAGTAGAAACTTAAACAATTGGTTTGATTTCTGGAAATCGTAGGAGAAACAAGCCAGGCTTTGTCACCTCTTGTTCTTGGCGAGACTTCAATGTACATGTAATAACCTAAAAAATAATTATTTACTTTTTAAATTTTATCATCACAACAATATTTGCTTTGTTTATGTACATACACCGTCCTAGCTTACAGGCTGGGCTGTCCTAGCTTACAGGCTGGGTTGTCCTAGTTTACAGGTTGGACTGTCCTAGCTTACAGGCTGGACTGTCCTAGCTTACAGGCTGGACTGTCCTAGCTTACAGGCTGGACTGTCCTAGCTTACAGGCTGGACTGTCCTAGCTTACAGGTTGGGCTGTCCTAGCTTACAGGCTGGGCTGTCTTAGCTTACAGGCTGGACTGTCCTAGTTTACAGGCTGGACTGTCCTAGCTTACAGGTTGGGCTGTCCTAGCTTACAGGCTGGGCTGTCTTAGCTTACAGGCTGGACTGTCCTAGCTTACAGGCTGGGCTGTCCTAGCTTACAGGTTGGGCTATCCTAGCTTACAGGCCGGGCTGTCCTAGCTTACAGGCTGGGCTGTCCTAGCTTACAGGTTGGGCTGTCCTAGCTTACAGGCTGGACTGTCCTAGCTTACAGGCTGGGCTGTCCTAGCTTACAGGTTGGGCTGTCCTAGCTTACAGGCTGTGTTGTCCTAGCTTACAGGCTGGACTGTCCTAGCTTACAGGTTGGGCTGTCCTAGCTTACCGGCTGTGTTGTCCTAGCTTACAGGCTGGACTGTCCTAGCTTACAGGCTGGGCTGTCTTAGCTTACAGGCTGGGCTGTCTTAGCTTACAGGCTGGGCTGTCCTAGCTTATAGGCTGGACTGTCCTAGCTTATAGGCTGGACTGTCCTAGCTTATAGGCTGGACTGTCCTAGCTTGCAGGCTGTGTTGTCCTAGCTTACAGGCTGGACTGTCCTAGCTTACAGGCTGGGCTGTCTTAGCTTACAGGCTGGGCTGTCTTAGCTTACAGGCTGGGCTGTCTTAGCTTACAGGCTGGACTGTCCTAGCTTACAGGCTGGACTGTCCTAGCTTACAGGTTGGGCTGTCCTAGCTTACAGGCTGGGCTGTCTTAGCTTACAGGCTGTACTGTCCTAGCGTACAGGCTGGGCTGTCCTAGCTTACAGGCTGGGCTGTCCTAGCTTACAGGTTGGGCTGTCCTAGCTTACAGGCTGGACTGTGGACTGTCCTAGCTTACAGGCTGGGCTGTCCTAGCTTACAGGTTGGGCTGTCCTAGATTACAGGCTGTGTTGTCCTAGCTTACAGGCTGGACTGTCCTAGCTTACAGGCTGGGCTGTCTTAGCTTACAGGCTGGGCTGTCTTAGCTTACAGGCTGGGCTGTCCTAGCTTATAGGCTGGACTGTCCTAGCTTATAGGCTGGACTGTCCTAGCTTATAAGCTGGACTGTCCTAGCTTACAGGCTGTATTGTCCTAGCTTACAGGCTGGACTGTCCTAGCTTACAGGCTGGGCTGTCTTAGCTTACAGGCTGGGCTGTCCTAGCTTACAGGCTGGGCTGTCCTAGCTTACAGGCTGTGTTGTCCTAGCTTACAGGCTGGACTGTCCTAGCTTACAGGTTGGGCTGTCCTAGCTTACAGGCTGGACTGTCCTATCTTACAGGTTGGACTCTCCTAGCTTACAGGCTGGGCTGTCCTAGCTTATAGACTGGACTGTCCTAGCTTATAGGCTTGACCGTCCTAGCTTACAGACAAGGTCGTGTCACGACTTCTTTCTCTGGCCGCAAGAAGAGATTTGAATAAATTCCACAGTACGATCCTAATCAGGCGAGGCAGCCTGGTTATAACTGGGCCAACTCGCCTCATGTGATCATCCCTAAAGTTTATTCAACCTGCGTCCAGCCTGTGAGCTAGGACGGCGGTCCAGCCTGTAAGCTCAGACGGTCCAGCCTGTAAGCTCGGACGGTCCAGCCTGTTATAAGTTAGGACGATCCATCCTGTAAGCTCGGAGGGTCCAGTCTGTAAGCTCGGACGGTCCAGGCTGTAAGCTAAGACGATCTAGCCTGTAAGCTAGGACGGTCCAGGATCATGTATATACATCCTTAGGCAAAGTTAACTGCAGATCTAGTAAGCTAGCGGTCTTTTCCTTTAACCCCTTGGCGAACCCAAGAACTCTCTCCTGTAAAATAATAAAGGTCGACAGTGAAAGAGTTAAAGACTTTAAAAAGTCCTTACAAAAGTTAAGTTCCGGCTGGTAATAAAATGGCTTGAAAGAAAGAAAGAGGAAAAATCAAACCAAAAACTTTATTTCACGTTCATATTAAGAGGATATCTTGCATTCGTTTTATGTAATACAGCAAGTTTAGTTCGTATTTACTTTACTTACTTATTCACAGTATGTTAACGTATTTTACAACCTGAAAGTAGTGGCCCCACGAAAGTAGCGGTCCCTCGAAAGTAGCGGCCCAACAGTTCATAAAACCGAAAGTAAGCGGGCCCGCTACTTTTGGGATTCTACGGTAGGCCATTTGCACGATGACGTTTGACGGCGTTGAGCACTACAACTACCAAAATGCTTTGCCAGTATCTTCTATTTAATAGCAGTAGTCACCCAACGACATCGTACGTACGTCATCGTACATCATCGTGTAATGTGTTGTATCATCAATCGTATTCACATAACGCGGATATTCACATATCCGCATAACGCGGAAGCGCGCTCTTCAAAAGAGCCGCTGCTTACGGGGGGCCGCTACTTTCGCTGGGGGGGGGGGGGGCGCTACTTTCGGAAATTTTTAAGACATCTGAAATCTGCCGCTACTTTCGGGGGGGGACTACTTTCGGGATTCTACGGTATACAACAATTAGACAACGAGGCGGACCTCGTGACTTCCACAAACCCTCCCTCGGCCTCTCTCCTCCGCAGAGGCTCGAGGCTCAGGCGTGCGGGCGAGAGAAGACGCGCGGTTCTCCGCGCGCTTCACGATTGCCCGCACGCCAGTGACTAACCAGAATAATTAATAGGGCCTGCTCCCTCGGCGATCGGGGACATTTACTAATAACCCTCAATTCCATGCATTTACTCATAATAACAGTTGTTATACTTATATTTAATTTACAGTTTGGATCTTGGCAAGATAACCATATAAAGTTTACCTGAACTACTACCAGTTGTATGGTCTGTATTTGGCCCAGTAGCGCTACTTGGGGTACTTCCACTACGTCTTGTCCAATCAAAGTTGTCTCCAGTAAGTGTGTTCCTCCATGCGCATAAACCACCTTCAAAGTCGCACGAAGTTGCATTTATATCTGTAAAGACATTTTATTATAGTTTAGCTCATCTTTAGATCAATTTAAAACAGCAGCGACTCAACTCAACTTTTTCACCGTAAATTTTACTGAAATATACGAAACAAAATAAAATGTCGCGTGAAGGGACATTTTTTGCCAAGTGGAAATCCAGCCTTTTATGATCACACAAAGGACAACTTTTCAGGCAGCACGTGCGAATTGCCCATTGCTGGGGCAATAATCGCCCTCGCGAGTAATACGTTTCAGAAGAGAACAAACATGACGACTATACGCGAGGTGAGGTTGACTTGAGATGAAAAGGGCTGTGTCACCGGTAGGGGGTAGCCTGTTTATCAGACAGTACGGTGTTGCTCACTTCACCTCCCCGTCTGGTAGACTTTACGGCATATCATGTTCTGTGAAGTCGTTTAGCCAATTAACTTGGAAATAACATCAAGGTAAACAAAGATGATGACTTTTTGAATCACTGATTTTAAAGAACAAACTATTGACAAAATACAGCAGTAATATTTTTCGTATCAAATTAGCGACGAGAACTTGTGATGCTTTATGGGCTTTACGTCATAATAAAGATGATGATGATGATGCTGCTGCTGCGGTTAATGATGCTGATGATGATGATGGTGAACGTTTTGGCCTTGTGATTGCTTATCTTATCTATTTAGTTATTTAAAAAGTTTGACTAACTGTCAACGTTTGTAGGCGTGACGGACCATTCTTTCTCTGTCTTATGTACATTCCAAGCATATACCTCAGTTCTTAAAAACTAAAACCTTTCCTCTGATTGGTGGAAATGTGCACGTGAAAAAGTTGAAAATATAAGGATGATAAAAAAATGAATAATGACAGCCAGGATCTATGATGATATGATAACGGCCCAGTATGCAGCCCATAAATTAATTACGCGTTGTCTTATGTATATATATCACAGTAAATGTACCATCTGCATATACCACTTGGATGGCACTGCAAGAGAAAGTTACAGGCGGGATATAATTTAAATAATACATTACGTTTCTATTACATAATTATTCAGTGGTGGCTTGCTATGACGTTGTTTGTGACTATTTCAATCTTTCACAATTCTTGAACGTTGGATGCACTGTACATGCATTTCGATGGTTCACGTAATTCTATCATCGGTAGCCATCTGATGCATCTACATACGCATAACTATATAGACATGTATGGATGTAATAAACTTGTATTAAAGATCAATGAATATTTATCCCACCTTGTAAACTGCAGATAACACCAGCGTCTTCGCGATGACTGCAGTCGTGATTCCCAAATCCTGGATGACGACACAAAGCCAGCCTTGTCTCTGTACCAATACATTGAACCTCATCTAACCATATTCTACCAGTTCCATCTGGAACAAGACCACCATGCAGAGCACTCTGAGCGCCAGCTGTGTAACCAAGTTGTCTGCACGCTACATTAGCATCAGTAATATCCCAAGAGTCATCACAAATTGTTCCCCATTGTCCTTGATGAAATATCTCCAGTCGACCCTCGTGAGGTCTATTTCCAGAAGTTGGAATAATGCGTAGATCTATAATTTAAATATAAAGAAAATAGAAATATAAAAAGAGTAAAGAAGAGAGAAAATGTAAGAAAAGGTAAAAAGAGAAGGAAGAAGAATAAATAAATAAAGTGAAAAACAAAGAGGAGAAAACAGAGGAAAGGTAGGTAATGGGAAACGGAAGTCGAGAGAAAGAAATGCAAAAAGGTTGGAGTGGGGGGGGGGGAGGGGAAGGAGGTGGTTAATTGCATTGGAGTTGCATTGGCAAGTGGAGTAGAGTAAAATGGAGGCAGGTGCACAGCACGTTAACGGTAAAAGCTAGCGACAAACCTGGTTTTTACCTGATTTTGGAGTTGGAGTAGTTGGAATTTTTGAAAAGCGCGGGGTTGCTGCAAAATTTGAAGTCGGTTGTATGTCTGGACTAATATTTTGGCTTGGACTTGAAAAAGTAAGAATTCCCTTTGCTTCAAATACTGACTTTCCAATTGCACGTAATTGCATTGTCCCCATAGCCAGAACGATATCAGGTAAAATGATTGGAACTGTAGAACAAATAATTGGACTAGGTCGTATTGTGGTGCTGGCCATGGCAAGTCTTTCATCTAAGAAATAAATTTTAAATCATTTTATTTTTAATCATTACTATCTTTTCACATTCAAGGTTTTGACATTTTATAAAAGATCGAGGTCTGACATTTTAAACAAATTTAATAAATTGTTCCTTTATTATATACCTATTACAATATTATCGAAATTTATTGCGTCAAAATAAGTAAAAAGATATTTGCAATGACCAACAGAAAACACAATATTTGAGAAAGCAACAGGGCGTTGTCTGGATATCCATTTGGACAGACCGTGCATCGACCAATCAGAATTTAAAACACTGCTTAACTGCAAATAAAAGATAATTAAAAGCTCCCTTTATATGTATAATCCGCGGTTGACGTCATTTGAACACAAAAGAAGCTGAGCAGAGACGCACGGTGATAGCCTTTACACTTTTGTGTTCGAATGGCGTCAAACGTAGGTTTATAAGACTATACATATGCAGGAAAAAGCTATGTTTTTATAAGTTGGGCATTTTAAAATGCTTCGAGACACTTTTTCCAGGTTTAAATAGCGTCAAACGTACCTTTAGAAGAATACTTATGTACACGAGCTGTGTGTTTAAGGCCCAGTTTAGACGTCGCTCTTGTGTCGAGTCAAATCTAATTATTTAGCTTAAATCTATCACAAATGTATCACAAGTCCAACGTATGAAGACAATGTCAAATCTAAGTCAAACTCGGTTCAATCTACGAGAGCATCATGATTATCTAACAAAAGAGCGGTGGACGTGGATTCTTACGATGGATTTTGAGTCGAGTCAAATTAAATTAATTGACCAGTCATATAACATGTTCCGAGTTCTAATGACTGGTACCATTTTGATTTTGTTGGCTTGTATTGAACTTTTTCATACAACACCACACTATCTGCATTACAACATCATACTATCTGCATTACAACATCATACTATCTGCATTACAACATCACACTATCTCCATTACAACATCATACTATCTGCATTACAACACCACACTATCTGCATTACAACATCACACTATCTGCATTACAACACCACACTATCTGCATTACAACATCATATACTATCTGCATTACAACATCATATACTATCTGCATTACAACATCACACTATCTGCATTACAACATCACACTATCTGCATTACAACATCACACTATCTCCATTACAACACAACACTATCTGCATTACAACATCCCACTATCTGCATTACAACATCCCACTATCTGCATTACAACATCCCACTATCTGCATTACAACATCCCACTATCTGCATTGCAACATCATACTATCTGCATTACAACACCACACTATCTGCATTACAACATCACACTATCTGCATTACAACATCCCATGTTATTGTGCATTACAATTGCACTATCTGCATTACAACATCCCACTATCTGCATTGCAACATCATACTATCTGCATTACAACACCACACTATCTGCATTACAACATCCCACTATCTGCATTACAACATCACACTATCTGCATTACAACGTCACACTATCTGCATTACAACATCACACTATCTGCATTGCAACATCCCACTATCTGCATTACAACATCACACTATCTGCATTACAACGTCACACTATCTGCATTACAACATCACACTATCTGCATTACAACACCACACTATCTGCATTACAACATCCCACTATCTGCATTACAACATCGCACTATCTGCATTACAACATCCCATGTTATTGTGCATTACAATTGAACTATCTGCATTACAACATCCCACTATCTGCATTGCAACATCATACTATCTGCATTACAACACCACACTATCTGCATTACAACATCACACTATCTGCATTACAACATCCCACTATCTGCATTACAACATCCCATGTTATTGTGCATTACAATTGCACTATCTGCATTACAACATCCCACTATCTGCATTGCAACATCATACTATCTGCATTACAACACCACACTACCTGCATTACAACATCCCACTATCTGCATTACAACATCCCACTATCTGCATTACAACATCACACTATCTGCATTACCACGTCACACTATCTGCATTACAACATCCCACTATCTGCATTGCAACATCCCACTATCTGCATTACAACATCACACTATCTGCATTACAACGTCACACTATCTGCCTTACAACATCACACCATCTGCATTACAACATCATACTATCTGTATTACAACATCACACTATCTGCATTACAACTCCATACTATCTTCATTACAACATCACACTATCTGCATTACAGCACTTTATTATACAACTGCATTAAAAACTGTCCAAATAACGCTAAAAATTAGTACAAATATACAGCGATATTTGGATAGTTAGTTATTTGGATAGTAGAAAATCGGTTTGACAGATTTTGTTATCAAATTTATCACTCGGGAACTGCTTCACGTATGCTTATTATTTTGTCCTGGTTTTGTCCTGGTGCAAGTCACGCTACTTCTCTGCCCTTTAGTTTTGTTTTTCCATAAAAGTTTATTGGTCAGAGCAATTGTATAATAAATCTCTTATAAGATGTTTTGGTGTGTCAATAAAATTAAAGGATTTGTGATAAAAACTTGTGACCCCCTGGAAGAGCTGCTACTACAGGTCTTTGGGAAAATGTTAATAAAACATGTTTATATAAAAAAACAACTTGTAAATTCATACTAAATAATATATAAACTATATTTCACAGATTGCATTTTCAAACTCGCGTTTAAGAGGACTCCGCACATGCCGCGATTAGCACCCTCCCCTGGGCTAGAAGAAGAAAACACATTTTTAGCATTATATGTTTCTTACCTCGAATGTAAAGTTCCCAGTGATATGAGTAATTAGTTCCAGTAAAAGACGTTATCGTCCCGTATGTCTGGTTAACGAATTTAAGTAATTTGATGGTTGCTGTATTTCCTCCATACGCTCCAAATCCATAAACTGAATCTCCAGTGTAATGACTAACTGTAAAATTCTGTACATGGGACTTACGAATCAGTATACTTTGATTTTGACTTATCTGACAATAGAAAATATATTGATGAAAATTTAGAACATAAAAAATACGCAAAAAGGCGATTGTAAAATACAATAGACACATCGACATTTATTTTATTAATTATAGTTACATACCAAAGCTACTGTGTCGATTATTACTTGAGGATCTACTTCCAAACTCCATTGTCTAGCTTGATTTGAAACCAATACAAGAACAATCGGTCTAGTGTAATTCATCCCATTACTAATAACTTTAACACTTTGATTAGTTGAACCTTTTTGCGAAGCAAGAACGTGAACGTCTCGTTCTGCTTGATTATTGGTATTTAAACAAGAAAATATTTGATCTCTACTCCTCGAACAGTTTCCATTTGAACCACATATCATAGCTGGGTGGTCGGATTGAGGAAAACCATGAGAAACAGAACAACCAGCAACGTTTGCTAAAACGAAAATAGACTTGTGGTCAATTAGAAAAAGCATGACAATTTACCCATTCAGAACATTTAATACCAACATAATTATAACAACGCAACACCACACCACACCAAGTCACATCACATCACTCATCACACCACGCCACATCACACACACACCATGCTACATCACTCATTACATCACATCACTCATTACGCCACATCACTCATTACACCACATCACTCATTACACCACATCACATGACATCACCCAGCACATATCACACCTCACCACATCACTCATCACATCACATCACATCACATCACATCACATCACATCACATCACATCACATCACATCACATCACATCACATCACATCACATCACATCACATCACATCACATCACATCACATCACATCACATCACATCACATCACATCACATCACATCACATCACATCACATCACATCACATCACATCACATCACATCACATCACATCACATCACATCACATCACATCACATCACATCACATCACACAACACTATACTACATCACATGCACCACACCACTGACATCACTCATCACACCATACCACATCACATCACATCACATCACATCACATCACATCACATCACATCACATCACACCACACCACACGACAGTGCACTACACTACACCGTACCGCACTACACTGCACTACACCACCCTACACCACATTAACACTACATACCACACTACACCACACCACACCACCCTACACCACACTACATCAAACCACCCACAGCAAACTACACCACACTACCCTACAGCACACCAATGACACTACATTAAATTACACCACACCACATCATATATCCTACGCCACACTACTCTACGGTTTCTTTTGTTCTCACCAGGTAATTTAATATCTAATTTCCCCAAACAGGGCAAATTTCTCATTTTCCCTTCATTAGCATGCATGACCAAACATCCAAACAGTACTCTTTTACACAACCAAGAAATGCATTATTATAAGATAATCATGGTATTACAACTAATACCATGACATGTCGGGAAATTAGTGATTAAATGTCCCCTCAAGCCTCACGACCCTCGGGAATTACACAAATCCTCCCTCGGCTTTCGGGGAAATGTAATCACTAATTTCGTTCATGTCATGGTATTGTATTATTATGTATAAGTAATACCATGTTTGCGGGAATTTCTTTTGTTCTCACAGGTCATTAACAACTATTAGTATAATTTCATAGTGAAAAAGAGGCTTTCCAGCTTTGTGATTGGTCCGCTCAACGGTGAATCTGAGGTAATATAGTCACCGCCTAGCGCGGTGACTATTGCATCACAAGAAATTGTTCTTCAAAAGTAGTTTTGGAAAAGAGACTGGTACTTATTCAAGATTACTGCACTGACTTTACTCGTTTCAGTCTCCCCCTTGGAGTTGTCATTTTGAAGTATGAGATTTTTGAATTTGTCTATTCATTGAACTGTTGACTTTTTTCAAAATAGTGTCTGTAGTTTTTGAAACAAACAAAAGAGCATAATACTGAAAATATTTATCACTGAGATGTTGTACATATAAAATATCGTAAAAACAAAACTTTGTAAAGGTAATAAAGTATATTTTCTATAATTCGTCGTATTTTCTAGAAAGTTTTGGTTCGATTTTGGTCGTAGCGATGTTTTCGAAAACTTTGTCATGAGTGAAAAACATATTGAACATGAATTAAGTGCAAAGAGTCTGTAACACAGAAGCCAAAACACGAGAATAAAAGTCTTTTTATCCTATATTTGAATGTATGTACAAGTTCAGTTCCAAAGTAAGATGTTGTTTACTCCTTTTTTAAAATTATTTACTGACAAAGACTGTGGCTTGCTAACATCGTCTGTGAATAAACAGACTCACCACTGCTAAAATGAAAGCAGTTGTTTAAAAGTTTTTGTTTCAATGTGATTGGTTTTTATCAACCTCTGAAATTATACTAAAAGAATTAGTCACCTCAGTCTCGGTGTCTATCGGGGTATTTACCTCACCGCTTCGCGGCTGGGTAAATATTCATCGATAGTCACCTCGACTTCGGTGGCTAATTGTTAAATATACTTCATTATATACATTTTTACTAATCCTACCTCCGTTTACGTCAAACCAGGTCTAATTAGATCTAATCATACCGGATCTGACGTCAACGGAGGTGACAACAACACAAATTCCCGCAAACATGATATTACAAAAGAATAGCATAAAAAGAGGTGCATTAGCTATTAAGCGTGCAGTCGCCCCTCGGAAATTTTAGTAATTTGACCCTCATCGAGCGGTCGTTTAATAACTAAAGCCTAGTTTACACGGGCAATTTTTCCTTGACAAGTTTTTCCTTGACAAGTCTCCTTGTTGAAAAGCTGGCATGCCAGCTTTTCAAAAGGGAGACTTGTCAAGAAAAAACTTGCCATGTTTCCTCATACACACGTGCAAAAAAAACTTGTCAAGTTGAAACTTGACAAAGAAAAATTGCCCATGTAAACTAGGCTTAATACACCTCTTTTTATTCTATAACTTAAAATAAAACGTGTAATGAAACTAAACGATAGCATGTTATTTAATCAACTATAAATAGTTACCTAGACATGTACTACTAGTCACGTCAGGTGCTGTACAGACACATTTCTGCTCTTCGTTGCACTGAGTCTTTAAAAGTGGATCAAACATTCCAGTGCAATAAAATCCAAAAGTACATTCTAAAAGAAACAAAATGCAAGGTGTAATTATTTTTTACTTAATGTACGCATTTTTAACAGTTTTGTTACTGTCAGATTAACAGTGATTAACACTAGCCTTAGGCTACTACCGCACATTTTTGAATGAGAGATTGGCAAACTCTACTCTTCGACTTATTTGTCAGAACCCGTATAACAGTTTACTCTGCATTCCAACAACTTCAATTTGATGATTCTGTTTTATCGTCGTAAAGAAATTTCGTCTTGTGTCTGGTCGACTTAGTTAGCTTTTTCAAATATTATTTTATGAATTAGAAAAGTTTAGAAATATTTTATATTTAAATGAATTCACTGGCATCATACAACAATACATACACGGGTGTTTACACGAGGCCTGTCTGAACTCGGTCGACCGGCCTGAATTTTTTGTTTACACAACGCCGGTGTTGTTACAAACAGGAAATTTGTCACCCCTCCAAAAAAAAAGTTTGTTTCCCTCCCCCCAAATTTAGTTTCCCTCCCAGGAGGACATATTTCCCAGGAAATTCCCCCCCCCCTCCGGAAACACTCCTCCCCCCCTATACACACACACACACACACACACACACACACACACACACACACACACACACACACACGCTTTACGTACTCCTAGTTTATCTTAAAACGCCGTGCTCTCAGAAACCTACAAGCTACTTTTGAAACCAAGTTTCTAAAACTTTCTATCAGTATTTTAATAGAACTTGAAATAGAAGTTCAGCTTATCAGTTCAAGAGGAAAGCATAATAGAGATCGGATTTGCTTCGTTAGCAGTTTGTATGCTTAAAATGCATTCTAATATATACATACATATATACATGTGCAGAAAACATTTGAAGAGTAATATGTTGAATATCTTTATTCGAGAAAAAAGAGCAAAAAATCTTCTGAAGCATAATTAAAGGCATACCAAAGTGTTTACAAACCAAAGCTGATCTTCCTTATTATGCTTCCTTCCCGAAGATATATATAACCTGCACTTTTTATTCAATTTCAAGATCTGTAAATGCTGACAGATAGATAGATAGATAGTTTATTAAAATTAAATCACATTACAGCTAAAAAACTGAATTGCGTGATTGTACAGAAGTAAAATATTACAAAAAACAAATGTGAAATATAAAATAATTACAATAAAATATATTATATATAAATAGTCAATCACTATACTATTGAAAGTACGAACAGAAGAGGGAATAAACGTTTTACGGAACCTATCAGTCTTACATTTCGAAAAGTTAAAAAGTCTAGGTCTTCTAAGATTATACTGGTTAGTATGCCTACTTGGAATAAGATGTGCGAGCTTATGCTGGGGATTTAAACGTACTTCATCAAAAAGCTTTATACACAGGCTGACATGCGCCTATTATAGAGGCTATCTAAATTTCATAACTTCAAACTATTAATGTAAGATCGAGAGGACTCGTTTCTGAACACGCTCTAAGGCTTTAGTCAGATAATCTGGCAGGGCGTAATGGTACACTTGAGAACTATATTCAAGCACAGGCCTGACACAGGTGGTGTAAAACAAAACAATATCATCAGCTGAAACCTTGGCGCGTTTAAGCTGGACTATGAAATAAAAACGCTTATTTGCTTTCTTAATAATATTATTTACGTGTTCGTTCCACCTAAGATCGTCACTTATCGTTAATCCTAAAATTCTGGCATGGTGTACAATTTCGACTTCACCACTGCTGAGACTCTAAGGTAAGATTTCCTCTACAAAAGTAAATTATCAGTTCTTTGCACTTTGAGATGTTAAGTTGAAGTCGGTTCTCATCTGACCATTTCTGAACATCGTCAGGTGCTCCTTGGATTCTACTGATACTGTGCTTGGGCCCAGTGCCCCACAATCTTAACCGCGCATGGTACCGATTTGGAGATGGAAGTGTCATCGATATATTTCCAAGTGTTCACGTGATTAGGTGTAAGGTCATTAATCATTAACAAAAATAGCCAAGGTCCCAATTTAGTTCCCTGGGGAACGCCAGAAGGAACTCGGCCCCACTCTGAGTAACAGGCCCTAGAGAGTTTTACGCGCTGCTCTCTATTCATCAAGAAGTTAATGACCAAGTAGTTTCCACATAGAGGAATGTTAAGTTGGATAATTTTCCTTGTGAGAAGACGGTGATCTATGAGATCGAAGGCTTTGCGGTAATCAAATAACAAAACGCGGACTGCCCCACCATTTCCGTCAGTGGCTTCTGTCCATGAGTGAACCATGCTGATCAGTGCTTGAGTGGCCGATGAACGTGGTATGCCACCAAATTGGTTAGGGTCAATAATACTCAGGATAGCAGGAGCGACATGCTTCTCGACTATGAATTCTTCTGCTACTTTGGACAAAGCAGGTGTTAGTGATATTGGTCTAAGGTGCTTGTTTATATCCCGCACAGGTTTCTCCTTAGGGATTCGGGAGTGATGTTAGCTTGTTTCCATGCTGTAGGGAGAGACTGTTCGGAGAATGAAGCATTCAGGATATCTGCGATTGGTAAGGCAAGAATGTTAGCATATTCCTTTAGAATCCAGTTCGGGACATTGTCCGGTCCTGGTGCTTTGACGGAGTTTAACGCGCTAAGCTTGTTGTAGACAGACTCGACTGTAGCAATATTAGTATAAACATCAGAGGTATCCGACGGGATATCCTGGAAAAGTTCCTTGACATCGTTATCACTCAAGGGGTTGTAATCTTCCATTGGTTTAAGAAAGATGTTGTTGATCAGATCAGCAATGGTTTGAGGTGGAAGGTTGTCAGTGTCCTCCATGTAAATGCGTAAAGAGGCATTCGGGGCCAGATATAGACTTCACTCCAGAAATGCGTTTGACTTCAGACCACCATTTCTTAGGCTTGGACTGCTTCATAATGCTCACCTTTGAAGCATAATACTTAGCTCGACAGGACTTCCTTGTGCGGTTAACTTTGTTACGAAAGAACTTAAAACTCATGGTATTTCCAGATGAGAGAGCCAGTTGTCGTTGTTTAATGAAGTGCTTGAGGTTTTCTGTTACCCAAGGAGCATCTTTACAATGGAATTTCACGTGTTTCTCAGACATAATAAAATCCAAGGCAGTCTTAATTGTAGAGATCAGTCGTTCATACTTTTCCTCGCAATTCTCAGCCAAGTCAATAAAGCGCCAATCTACTTTGCTCAGATATCGCCCAAGCTCAATTTTACGTGACGGTCGTGTATCTCTTTTAATAACGGTGCGCTTGCTGGGGGGTACTTGAAGTCCTCTCGTTAGGATGGATAACAACGGTGTTGTGATCTGAGAGGCCAAATGGTGGATATATCTCGGCAGGATTGGGTTTATAATGGTCTTGTAAGTTGGTTAGTGCTTGGTCTAGTGTGTCTAGTGTCACGACAGAGATTAGTTAATGTTCAGGTGGTTGAAATCTCCGGCAATAACGATTCCGCAATCGATATAAAGGCCTTCGATAGTGGTTAAACACGTAGATAGGTATTCCAACATATTGTCGTCGTTAGAACCCGGTGGATGGTAGACCGTAGCAGTTATTACACATGAAAACCCCCTTGGCAGTCTTCTTGGTCTTGTGCAGGCCCAAAGAACTTCGAGGTTTGGATCTTTGAGATTATAGAGTCGCTTGATTTTAATAGACTCTTTAGAATACATACAAACACCCCCGTGCTGACCAGAGGTGCGATCACGCCTGATAACATTATAATTAGGTAAAGCAACATGAAGATCACCAATGGAGTCTTTAAGCCAGGTCTCAGTTAGAAAAATTAAGTCACACATAGGAGTGAAGAACCGAATCTCGTCAATTGTAGGTGCAAGTGACATAACACTTGATCCCCGAGCCGGGCGACGGGCCGAAGGCCCGGAGCCCGGTGAGGGTGCTAATCTCGACACGCGTGGAGCCATTTTACACGCGTGGACAAACGTGATATGCGAACGAATTTCTGTGATCTGAATATTTATTTATTTATTTATTTGTATATATGTGTGGATGGACCATGCGCGGTTAAGATTGTGGGGCACTGGGGACAATATAGTTCTTGACAAAAAGATTTGAACTAACAACATAATTTATTCTTGACAAAAAGACTTGAGAAAGGAGTTTTTGGGAAACGTATATCACTTTTGAAAGAATAGAAACAAATCAACGTCTACGTATAAAGCAAAACAACGTCTTGAGTAGAAGGAAACCTGTCAAACCGAAACTCAAAAGGAGGAGAAAGCAAGAGTGAAACTTGAAAACCGACGAAGAAATAAAGGCCGGCGAAACGGTTTAAGTTTACGGTAAAAATATAGAGCAGCCGCGCTCTCAGTAATCACGAACATTTAGTAGCAAAACTGTTCGAGTTTCCCACTTTCCTTACGTATATTCTATCACTGTTAATTTTGTTTTCTCTTTTTGTGTGTCCTTAAAATTTTATCTGTGGCTGCCGTCTTGATATCGTTTTTCAAATAGTTTTCTTATTGTCAAAACCACTTGTGACTAACGTAGCTTGTCCATAATTTGGCATAAAAATCGGAAAAGGAGCATTTTTTCTTCTGTAAAACGTACAAATGCTGTTGAAATATTTATTAACATGTAGGTGAAAACAATTTCGGCACTTTGAAATGTCATAAAAGAATATTGCCGTGGCAGGCAAAATTTTTTTCAGATGCTGTAGCGATGTTTTTTGTAAACATGGAGAGAAAGAAGTATACAATATAACCCTAATATTTTAACAAAATTTTCCCGCCTGCCTCGGTAGTCTGGTGGTTAACATAGTCGACTTGCACGGTAATATGGTCGAGTTCAAACCCTGGAAGCGACGTGCAATTTCCTTTATCTCAATATTTTTCACGAAATATCATCTTAAGTTTTTCTTTGTTCCTCGTTACTTTTTCCTTCAAAAAATAGATTTATTAAAACTGCAGGTTTTTTTATTTCAAATATTCTACTAGAATTAAAACTATATTTTAATCAACAGGAGTGGCTATTTCCAGTCTCCCAATAAAAAAGAGCGCAAGGGGAATATCAGGAGGTATTTACAAAAATTCATGCAAAAGCGGGCGAGGGGTTATTGCGTTCCTGTATTTCTAGTAGCCGATTAAACTAGGAGCGAATTCGGTTCTTCGAACACCACACTTTAGGATGTCAGACGAAACTTGAATATTAATAAGATTGCTCTTGTTAACAAAAAATGGGTCTTTAAATCTACCAGCTCTTCTACAAGAGGGTGACACAGTGCGAATTTCCATAGCAGTACACAAATTTCTATGTTGCTGACCACCTCGTTGGCCTCTTTTAACCCCTAAAAGATTGAAGGATTGAAGGGACCAGGTTAGATGGCGGCGGGTTCGATGAAGCGTTACCTACCCAACGACCAAGCTTCCAGTAATATTTCAACGACAAAATAAAATTTCTTGAGTAAGACATGATTAAAATGCCAACCGTACTGAGTAGAAAGGTTGAATGTAAAAAGAAACAGTAAAGAGACTCAAAAAAGGTTAGTAAATCCAAGTTAGTACGGAGCGACAAGGTAAGCAGCCTCAACGGGCGCTAGATCAGAAAGTAAGCAGTCTCAACGGGCGCTAGACACTGATCTATATAAGAGACTGGATAGAGCATCTATTACCTGAGCGCCTCCAGAAATTGAAGCCGGAAGTTACGCCCTAATTTGTAAGCGACGCCATATTGGATGGCCCCACATGAGGAGTGAGTTGCTATATTTTACTGTTGTGAATTCGTTGTTTTCGCATATAATCACGAAATAGACGAACAACACAAATCCATTTTGGTATTTCAAGCAACGGGACACATCATGGAACTATGGAGGACCTAAGACCGTGAAGGGAAACTGAATCGTAAGTAAATAAGTTGATATTTTGACGAAATTTCGAAGGGGACGGAGAGCTCCCGAAGGGTTATTTACTAAGGAAACGGGAAACCCAACATTGCAAGCGGCCGGTGATTTGTAGGATACAAATGTGTGATAATACTGTAATTGTGGAATGTTCACAATCGGGTAGATCATTTTAAAAAGCCGAAGGACGTGCAAAATTATGGCACAGAAGATAGCGGATTGGCTTGTAGAGTTGTGAGTTGATTTCGACAAGCAGCATATTTCTTTGGCAACATAGGAGCATGTTAATACTCTAAAGTTTGTAATATTTTATCTTTGGTGCCCTCCATAGAAATAACTGTAGCATGCATTATAACAAGAACGAGCCAGTTTATTTTAAGATACTCCATGCTCAGTGTCCAAGTCATGTATAACGTGTTAAGTTGTCAACATTGTTTCTTAACAGCTGAGCTATTTTACTCCCTGTCATTTTGATGAAAAAATTGTTTGTGAGTATCTGTAAAATTGAATGTGATATTTGTATGTTATTTTGTAGGTAGTTTAAAATGAAACAACAGTGAAGGAAGAACTTAAAGGTGAAGCAACATGACAACTTAATACAGAATATAATTGAACCAGTGTCATACTGTCATTTATAGTTTTCAAACTTTGTCAATGATTTGATTAAAGAAAATTTTTACAATTCATGAGTGTATTTTGTCTTGTGTAGTTTGATTCTGTATAAATGTAGTATATAATGTTAAATTTTAAAAATTTAATCTGTTCTCTGGCTTCTGTATGTTATGAAAATTGTGGCAGAACTAATACTGTACTATCAGTGTGTACTACTGATCAACAAGGCCAGTGTTTGATGTTCAAAACAAATCAAGCTAATATATATGTTAAACTTCACAACAATGTGGTGGATAACATTTGCAAACTGGCTAAAAAAAGCATCTTGGCAAAGATGTAGTCACAAAACTAATTATATATATTGTAAAATTTATTCAAGATTTTTAGTTGTAGGCAAATGTAGGCCCAATTGCCCAAATTAGATAACCCTCATTGAAAATAATAACTCATTCTGATTGATCCTCTGAATGCCAGGATAACTTCTTTGAATCATTACCCCGAGTTTTCTGTGAGTGAAAATATATTGTTCAACTAGGCACATCCACTGATCTACAGTGGCCACATCAGGTAGTATTAAAAAGAAGCTTTATAACATAAACAGCGTTCTTAAATTAATTGTTTGATTCTGGTCTTTTGGCTTATGATAATATAATACCACAGCAGTTGTTCGTAGTGTAGCTTGCTCAGTTGATCAAATTTCCCGAATTCATTCGGTCCTTTAGCAGTATTTCCATATTTCTGAGTAAATTCTGAATGAGAACGGCCTGGGAGTTCGCTCCATCGAACTCGCAAATTCCGTTTTCCCCCACATTTTCGGGCTAAACAACTACAATTTTTCTCTCCAAATGCGTCACATGTCCTTTCTTCCTCGTGATAAAAAAGTTTGTCCGAACACGAAGGAGAAAAATGCCTTAATATACGAAAACTATAATTGTGCAACAGTAAAATATAGCGAAAGTGGGGCCATCCAACATGGCGGCCGTTGCCAATTTCCGACCACTTCCGACTTCAATTTCAGACCACAGATGCTCTATCCAGTCTCTTATATAGATCAGTGGCGCTAGATCAGATCAGAAAGAAACTACAGTAATTAGTTTCAGAAGTAGCTTCTCGCGGTTCCTGAGCGTACGGCGTAGAGTATAAGATAAAGTAAAAAATTTCCTAGGGAATTATGGCGGGGGTACATTTAACAACAATGCCTTGGGACCTCAAATCAGCTCAAATAACATTACTAAACATTATTTATCATGCTAAGATGGATTAAACAAGCAAAGTTACCAAAGTTGATCTTTATAAAACCCTATCTTGCGATGTTTCTGCAAGAAACAATATTTACTGAATGCAAAGGACGATTGTGGTTAAGTCGCCATCTTTTTCGGTACGGTCAATTACATTCGCGTCAATGGTTCTCTAGCTCATGACCACTAGGGTGGCCTTTTTATGTGGATTTGACACCAATCTCGTTTAAAACAACGTATTGAGGGATTTCATCACGTTTTCAAGGCGATGTCACAGAACCCGGGGTATGCCAGAAACCGGTATACTTTGTATCTCCTGCTATGGCAGGAAGATCGTTGTCTTCCATGCTGTATGAACGGAATCAGTGCATTGAGATAAGGATATATAAAAATATAATATAAGTAATCACCTTTGTAGATGGAATCTAGGTTATAATAATAAGACTAAACAAAATCTTTGTCAGAAAAATTGGTTTACAAATGACCGAAAAAGGAAAGCTAAGAAGAGATGTTGCAGTGAGATGAACCAAACAGTCAATATTAAACACGACTAGAAACCATTGAAAAAGCATTAAAAATTGCTATAAAGATCGGAAAAGATGCCGCCAAATGTGACTGAAAAAAAAGATGTTTCTTCGTGTGTCTGTTCAAAGCCAGCAAAAGACTTATGCACTGATATATCTTGGCTCGAGAGAGAACAGTGAATTGAAAGGAACATCAACACAAACAGCTTTTCGCATTTTGAAGAGAATTGATTGCTTTTTGCTAAGAGCGAACGAGAAACCATGGAAACCAAACGCCGTAGTCCGTATGGCAGTGTTTGCAGCATCTGAGACGAGGCAAAAGAAAATTTATCGGTATTAAAGCAGTGATTCGTATTACCAACATTCTTTAGCTGATTAGAGTCGGTATATATCCAAAACCATTTCAGTATTAAACTCAGTTAAAACAGCAAAAATCTTGTCAAATAATTTACATTTTCTAATTCTCAGGCGTTTTTTCCATGGTTCGAGTGAAACATTGCGTTATAGTTCTTCCCTGGTTAGTTTTTCCTCTCTTATACCTATAGTTTTCTTATACTTGTACGTTTTTTCTGTTCTGATGTTTTTCTTTGATGTTCAACATTATATTTGGAAAATGAGGAATCACATTCAAACAGTTTAATAGGCACCTTTGCAATAGGTCTGTGATTATTGTTTGTTTTTGCTATCAGTTCTGGTGCTATTAGGTCGTGAAACAAGTTTTTCCTCAGCCACTGCTTTATTATTTTGGAATAAAACATTGCTTAGCTTTGGAACTTGGTCAATAATAGAAAAACTACATTCATAAAAGTGATAAAACAGGATGTAAAGGAGGCCAGGAGGGCAGGGGTTTATATTTGTATACAATGTATATATGTATATTTAATGTATTAAAAGCGGGCGAGGGGTTGTTGCGTTTATGTATTTCTAGTACTTTATTCTAAATTCATACTCATTAATATTTGATATCGGCGTACAGGTATATAAACCATCGTGGCAGGTGAGGTAGATCGTTGATATTGACCAAGAAAAGAGGATCATTAGTAATAGAGCTTTGAGGCACGCTACAAGAAACTAGCACGTGTACAACCTGAAAATACTCCTGTACAGTTCAGTCTGTGAAAACTCGCACGATAGCTTGTCGACCCCCCACTGAGCTTCTCAGATCTGAGAGAAGTATACTTTGATTGTCCACCAATCACAAGTGTCTTATCCCAGTTACTAGAAATACATGAACGCAACAACCCCTCGCCCGCTTTATATGCATTTCTTAACCCCCCTCCCCCCTCCCTAATTTCTGTTTTTGTTGTATTAATGACACACAGATCAGAAAACATTCAATATTATAAACCCTAGATTTCTTCTGTTTTAACTCAGCTAAACTGATAAATACGAATCTCCTACCGTTAAACTTTCTTCTGCTTTTGTCACCACAAACACTGCCAATTCAGTCTAGTCTTTTCGGATTGTTTTTCTCGTTCGCGGTTTCTTACTTTTTTCGTTGTCGACACATAAATATGACAAGGCATCATTCAGTTCTCTTCATGATCTAAAAAGCCGTTTGTTTCAAAATTTCTTCATCACGTTCCCTCTCGAATACACCAGAGCAAAATTCTTTACCGGTTTTGAACAGTTTCAGGACATATCCTTCTTCTTTCAGTTTCGGTCGGCATCGTTTTCGGTCTTCATCGTATTAATTTTTTGGCTTTTTTAGCGGTTTTAAGTCGTATTTATTGTTGTCTTTTTCTCGCTGCCACATCTCTTGTTAGCCGTCTTTCTTTGGTCTTTTTCCATAGTAATATTAATGTACATTTTAGCTGAAACCATTTTTTCTGGCAAAGATTTCTTTCGTCATGATCGTTGAAAAACTATTTCGTAATCCAACCGAACTTATAAATTATAATTTGCTGACGTAATTTAAATAATTTGAATAATTTAACAGGTTAGTTACCAGTACCCTGCTACTCGAACTGCGCAAGTTGTGGATTTGATAACATATATATATATATATATATATATATATATATATATATATATATATATATATATATATATATATTTTCGCTTACCTCAAAAGTCTGCTACAGGCTGTTTCATCTAAAAAAGAATCTTCAGGCAGATGACAATTTTCGAAAACAGGGGGTGCTTATATCCTTCTTGTCGGAACGTGGGAGTGTGGGGGCGAAACAATACATGCATTCATGGCTTTGTTGCGCTGTTTGCGCGGAATTTGTGTCGATGACGACATTGACTGATAATTTCTGCTCTTTTGTTGAGTAAACAATTCTTGTTTTTATCTTTCAAAATATAAAATTTTTCTTCTAAACATAAATTACATCGTTTTGAACCTCCCGTGTACGAAATAGAATGTTTTAAAATTTGCCAATTGATACTAATATCCTTATTGTTTTCTTTCAATGCCCAAATATATTTCGAAAGTTCGGTGTCGTTTGCATGCTTTTTATGTTGAAAAGATTTAGTGTGGTTGGCCAATCGCTCTTTGAATGTGGTTGAAGTCATGCCAATGTAATTCTTGATCGTGTTTGTGTTGTTTACTGTGACTGTTGCTTTGTATAGGGTAATGCGGGGCAAAATGAGACAGTGGGGCTAAATGAGACAGTCCCATTCAATTCAAGTTACATGACGTTCGGCGTAGCTACCATTTTATTTAATGATCGTGGGCTCATAAGCAAAGCTTATGAAAGTATCATTGCCGAAACACGCTTCTTTGCCCTACGAAACTACGAAAAAATCAAGATTTTGTAATCCACTTTGGTGATAACTCGACAAATAAAGGTATGTTATTACTTAGCAATTTTACTTAACCGATTGTTGTGTTTAAATTATCATATTTACCGAATGAAACCTATATGTTTTATTGAGTTTATAACATGCCCTTTCAAGTCACACGTGGCATTTTTATCAATGTTTATATTTATTGCGAGTTTTTTCTTGTTCAAATGAACTCATGAAGATGGGGCAAAATGAGACACATGCAACTTTCCTAGCAAGTGAAATGTATTTGCTGTTTAAGTAATAGTAAACTAAGTAAAGCTAGCCATTTGAAGTTTTCAAGAGTTGTCCTATTGCCAACACATTCTCAAATCTCAATGATATATTATCAATAATATATATATTATATATAATGATTATATTAACCAGCACTATTTTTTATGTTGAAGTCTTTTAACCTCACCTGCTCTTGTTCAGAAAGTTTAAACTATTTAAATGCATGGTTGTGTCAATTTTATATAACATTTCATCATGCATTCAGATAATCTTGAAATTGTTATTGTGTGTATACTGAGTTCAGCATGAAGCTTTGCAGTGCTTGTGAACTTATCATTAATCAAATCAACTTGCATTATATTTAGCATGGTTCGAAACTATGTTCGGAAAACCCAACGTGCAAACTGGAGTGAGGAACAAATGAAACTTGCCATTTCATCAGTTGACAAAAAAGAGATGTCTATATGGAAAGCTGCCACTGCCTTTGGAGTACCCAAGGATTCATTGAACCGCTGAGTTAATGGTAGGATGAAAAACTTGTTAATTGACGAAAGGCATAAGAATGTTTTAGGGTGTTACCGAGCTGTTCTTAAACCTGACCAAGAGAAAGAACTTGAAGATCATATTGTTAAGATGGACCAAGTTTTTTTATGGTCTATCAATTAATGATATCAGATCAATAGTGTTTGAATATTGCCAGAAAAATAACATTACCACTAAGTTTAATCAGGAAAATAAAATGGCTGGTCATGACTTTGTTAATGGCTTTCAAGCTTTGTTAATTTGTTCAAGTGAAAAAAGATTGTGAACACCAATACTGAGGATGCAGAATGTCCAATCTGTGGAGAACTATGGTCCAGATCAATGCAAGGCGAGGACTGGGTGAAATGCCTTGAATGCAAACTATGGTGTCACGAAGAATGTTGCACTGTAGTTGCAACCAGCGTGACCTGTGACTTGTGTTTGTAACTTTGACTTCAAAATAATCTTTAAATGTATTTTTATAGTTAGTTATGTAGTTCTATTAAATTACTTTCTATTTAAATTTGACTGTTATTTAGTGTTTTCACACTGTCTCATTTTGCCCCACCACAGTGGTGGGGCAAAATGAGACAAAAATCACTTTCATGTTTTCCTTGATTTACGCCAAATAAATTATTTCCAACATTATTTTTTGTGTTGTATATCTTGCTTAGAGTCTACCTGAAATACCCCAGTCCAAAAGAACATTCCAAAAATTATCTCTCCCTTTCCAGGGCAATAATTGTCCATAAGTGTCTCGTTTTGCCCCACATTACCCTACTATGTCCCTAGTCATGCATTGTTTTCTAAGTGGACAATTCGTGTTTTTCTTACAATTGCAACTGCTAGTGTCCTTATCCTGTGGCATGTTATTCCTAGATATGTGTGCATTGTGTTTAGTGATTATTGACTTAACATTGTTCATGCAGCTGTAACTTACTTTGACTGTGTTTCTGTTAAAAATCTTATGGAGCTTGTGGTGTGGTGGGAAGTGCTTGTCAATTAGGTTTAGGAAATTACGTCCTATGTTTGTGCTTACACTCTTGCTAAAAGGTGGGTTGAACCAAGTGATGTTGCGTTGCCTATTCCTGCGTGGTTGCTGTGCTGTGTGTTGAGTGTAGCTAAGATCATGATCAAAGTTGCTGTGCCTAAGTGCGTTCTGATATATGGGTGCAGATTCCTGAAAAACTTGTTCATCTGACGAGAGAAGTGCAATGCGCTTGTTGATTGATGCAGGTAACTGTCTTGTGATGCTTGGTGGGTGGTTAGAGTGCTTATTTATGTAAAGCGGATCGTCATTGGGCTTCCTATAGGGCCTATAATTTCCATTGTTAAGGTCGAAAGTTACATCTAAAAAGTTTACTATGCGTAAATTTGATTCGGCGGTAATTTTTAGGTCAAACTGCTCGAAAATTTTGTGGAGTTCTTTCCTTGTTTTGTCTGCTAAACGTGCTGATTTACTTTTTATAATAGCTAAACCGTCATCTCTATATAGGCCAATACTTTCTTTGCCAAATTTCTTACTTAGGTGATTTAAAATGAAAAGGCCTACTAACTCGCAAACTTCCGCGCCGTCGAAACAACCCATGGTAACGTCAAACAAACTATTGCTATCTTTTTTTATCCATGAAATTCCGGTATTGAAAAGGAGAGATTTTCTAGCGTGTTTTATTATTGAAATATTGTTTTCAGTCAAAAGTAAGTTACAGCTGCATGAACAATGTTAAGTCAATAATCACTAAACACAATGCACACATATCTAGGAATAACATGCCACAGGATAAGGACACTAGCAGTTGCAATTGTAAGAAAAACACGAATTGTCCACTTAGAAAACAATGCATGACTAGGGACATAGTATACAAAGCAACAGTCACAGTAAACAACACAAACACGATCAAGAATTACATTGGCATGACTTCAACCACATTCAAAGAGCGATTGGCCAACCACACTAAATCTTTTCAACATAAAAAGCATGCAAACGACACCGAACTTTCGAAATATATTTGGGCATTGAAAGAAAACAATAAGGATTTTAGTATCAATTGGCAAATTTTAAAACATTCTATTTCGTACACGGGAGGTTCAAAACGATGTAATTTATGTTTAGAAGAAAAATTGTATATTTTGAAAGATAAAAACAAGAATTGTTTACTCAACAAAAGAGCAGAAATTATCAGTCAATGTCGTCATCGACACAAATTCCGCGCAAACAGCGCAACAAAGCCATGAATGCATGTATTGTTTCGCCCCCACACTCCCACGTTCCGACAAGAAGGATATAAGGACCCCCTGTTTTCGAAAATTGTCATCTGCCTGAAGATTCTTTTTTAGATGAAACAGCCTGTAGCAGACTTTTGAGGTAAGCGAAAATCTATATTTGCTCTAACTATATGTTATCGAGCACTCTTTGCGTTTCGTAGACCAAAAACCCACACGTATATATATATATATATATATATATATATATACACAGCAAAAAATCATTTTCTTGTTTCAAGAAAAAAAAAGCTTGTTTTAAGAAATTTTTTTCTTAAAATAAGAAATTTCTTATTTGGGAGAATAGCAAGAAATTTTTTCTTACTAAGAAAATCTAAGAAAATTATTTCTTAAAATAAGAAAATAATTTTCTTGTTTTAAGAAAAAGAAATCTTAATCCAAGAAAAAAAAAACTTATTTCAAGATTTTTTTTTCTTGAAATGAGAAATTTCTTATTTGGGAGAATAGCAAGAAATTTTTTTCTTAGGAAGAAAATCCATGAAAAATATTTCTTAAAACAAGAATAAATTTATGTTTTTTTTCTTGCCAAGAAAATATTTCATAAACGAGATTAAAATTATGTTATTTTAACTCATGCACTGCATGCCATATTTCTCTCTTTGACGAATACATTTAAAAGGGTTACCATATTTTCTTAAAATAAGAATATATTTTCTTATAGAGAAACTCTTGAAAGAATCACATGCATGCAATAAATTATTATATAAGAATTATATGAATAATTATCTAGATTATATTCTATTCTATTAGAATTTAATAATGTAATTTAAAAGGATTTTCTTACTAAAATATATATATATATATATTTAACACAATAATTCTGCATGCATGCATGTCTAATTTTAACTAATAACAATGTTAATAAGCTGAAAAGTGATAAAACTATACCTTTCAACTAAACACCAATATATAATTTTTAAGTCCAATAAACATAATCCTTCAGTAACATATAGATAAAAGGATATGGAGAAAGCAAATGCAACCAACTGTTACTGTATTAAAAAAGGTTTAATGAGTTAAGCTTTCGCTGTGATATGACATCATCAGAACTCTGAACTCATCAGAACTCAGAAAGTTCTTATGATGTTGTAGTACGACGAAAGCTAAACTCATTAAACCTTTCTAAAAAGAAACAGTTGACTGCATTTACTTTTTCCATATCTTTTTACCAATACAGTATATAATAATAAAATTAAGGGAAAATGTTATAAGCTAAACAGATTCAGCTTTGTAGCATTTATACTGAGAAAGTTGGCTGTTAAACAAAGCTGCAATATCCTCAGGAATTGTTTTGCCCTCAAAAACATACTACTGTAAGATGTTCATGCCTACTTCATGTTGCTTTGGATAGTTGTACTCCAGCAGATAAAAACATGCCAAAAACCCAACCACAGCTTCATCCATTTTCTTGGCATCCATCCAGTACACAACATAAATATTTTCTTTTTCCACTATCATCATACTTTTTAATCCAAACATCTGGGTCTTCGTTTTCCTGAAAATTAATATAGCCTTAGCAAACAAGGATCAAGAAACTATTTCTTACATGTAAACATACATGTACCTGCATGTGCCTAACTCTTGTGTGGTGTTGGGACAGAGTTACACCACCAGGCCATGCTGGTATGCAGAGAGTAAACATAATTCCATAATTAATTTCAGAGAAACATGCTAGGTTGAAAATATATACATGTAACTTCCTTTTGCACTACACACATCACACTTGTACTTGTCATATGGAATGGAATGGAAGGTGAATGGCAATGATTCGACTTCATCAAGCAGGCAGGCAACACAGTCACCCATAAATTTAGAATCCAGCATGGACTCAATTCTACCTGACCCAGTTATGATCACATATTACCGTAAGTAAAATGATTGGTCCCTAAATATATAAAAGTGATACTCCAGTCTATCATACAACAAACATACTTAACTTAAGTCCAGGTATAATTATAACTTTAATTATGGAAACCTTTTTAGATTCAATTTTTAAAGAAAAAACTCTATGGTGTGAAAATTCTTGAATAAAGATCTAATAATCTTTCAGCACTAGAGATTTTGGCTGAAATGTGGTGTCGGCAATAGCACCTCTAATTAAAATGTGGTTTCATCACTACAGTATGATTAACTTTTTTATTAAGAAATGTGCTGACATTAACTGCTGAACATTTGTTTAACTCTGAACAGCAGCAAACTAAGGGGGTGATGACATGGACCGGGCTAGCCGTCCTACATAAATTGTATGTCTTTTCAACATTACAATTACATGGTAAGCGAGCTAGCCCAGCTTGCTTGGATCCCGGTTGTCACAACCGGTTAACCGGGCCAGCCCAGTCCATGTTTAAATTTTAATATTCTTTGAAAAATGTTTAATATTCTTTGTAGTCTGGTTTATAGCATACATGCATAAGTTCACCCCAGACTCCAACACTGAGAACATTGCTGTCTAGGAATATCTAGTTTTCAAGCAATGTTGTTGACACAGTAAAGCCTTTTCTTAAATTAAATATTGAAACATAACAGTTGTATACATCAAAAAGGGAATCAAATGGTCGACTTTTTGTAAATGAATTAACTATAGTATGTAGGAGGTATATATATTCAAAATTGCCGCCGTTGTTGATCAACACAAAACAATTTGTCAATTCCCGAAACAAACCATAAATCCTTTATGTAATTGTAATACTTATAAACTACGAAAATAAACATATTTTGTAAGAATCAAACTGCAAATCGTTTGTGTTCCAACAATTACGAACATTTCTAGCGAATAAATTAAGAGCATTCTGTGGCGAATAAATATAAAATACCCCAAGTATACCTTGCCGACTATTTCAAATTTAATACATACAAATCAGTATACAAAATTGCTGATTAAAGAATCTATGACTTACCTTCAATAATATGATCGCATCCATCGTCTGTATACGTCCAGCGAAGAACCATTTATAAACCAGAAGCAATAAATTACAAAGCAAAAGGCATGCAAATATATTGCAATCACCAACGAACTTCCAATTCGAAAATGAACGCGTCACCCGGTTCCCGTGTCATCATGGGATAATAATCCCGCGTTAGCCTCGCGTGGTCTTAAGGTAGCACAAAACGTTTATGTAAATTCGCCCATAGTCACTCGAAAGTCGAAAGCCATACATTGCATGAGTTTTACAAATTAACATTTCTACTTTTTAATTCAACTTTATGGGCTAGTATATTTAGGTCATTTGACAAGTTTTGTGTCTAATCAAATAGTGTGTAGCATGCTGCACTAAATATCTGTTAGCAGAGGAATTTTGAAGATGTGAAAGGTATATAGTTAAAGTTTGGTGGAAATATTGGTGAAACACTTATAAACAAAATATGACAAATGGTAAACTTGGAAAAGCATTTGAAGCTCACTGTTATAACTTATAGAGATGAATAAAAAATCGAATAGAATATTCTAGTGGCACATATATGCATGCATGTGCTAGAAAATATTTTTATTGAGAGAAACTGGGTTTTTTTGTTTTAAGAAAATGAAAAATGTTCGGCATGTTCTAAGAAAATATACTTCTTATTGTAAAAAAAATGGTTTTCTCATTTTAAGAAAATATTTTCTTGTTTTGAGAAAATGAAAAATGTTGAACATATGCTTGAAAATATTTCTCATTTTAAGAAACTGGTTTTCTCATTCGTATAAAATATTTTCTTGTTTAAGATACTAGTAAATCTCGATCCTTGCAAAAAACTTTTTTCTCATTTTAAGAAATTTTTTTTCTTAATAAGAAAATAATTTTCTTATTTTAAGAATGTTTTTTCTTACTAGGAAAATCGTGAAAATGATTTTCTTATTTTAAGAATTTTTTTTCTTACTGAGAAAATGATTTTCTTATTTTAAGAATTTATTTCTTTCTAAGAAAATGATTTTCTTGTTTTAAGAAAATTTTTCTTAAAATAAGAAAAAAAATTCTTAATAAGAAAATCATTTTTTGCTGTGTATATATATATATATATATATATATGTATACAAACAGGTTTCAGAATTGCTTTCAGCTTTCCATCTCGCGTGCAAAGTGGACTACACGCACGTCGAGATTAGCCCCGAGCCCGGGCGGAGGGCCGAAGGCCCGGACAATTGGTTCTCTAGGAATTCTCACTAATCCAATCAAATATGATGAGTACTGAATCCTATGAATCTACTTTTCAGATCTGAGAGTTTTCACAGACTGAACTGTACAGGAGTTGTACAAAACTCTATTACTAATGGCCCTCTTTTCTTGGTTAATATCAACGTATTTACACACTTTATAATAGTTGTTTCTTGTTTTCATGGGAAGAGCCGTACGCGTAACTATTTGAAGCTCAGGGCCTTGATTGGCATGTTGTCATTATCCCATTTGTCACATGATAAAACCGGTTATGCATACTGAATTCTTTCAAACACTTCGGCAACTGCTGATATAACTGAAATTAGGCCCAGATCAAATGTCGAATTTACATGAGATGAACTAAATTCTTCCGAAATTAAATTCATGACAAGATCGACGTTTGACTGAGTAAAGTTCGACTGGTTGTTTTTGGATCGTCTGAGACGTTCTACCCGTCTGACGTAGACGGATAGAACTGTCTGAACATCGTCCCTGGGTCAAACGTCGATCTTCTCATGAGCCCAACTAAATGCATAATTTAAATTTAGTATGATAAATTATGATAATACGGATTTTTGTATGAGAGCATGCGTAGTATTTTTTTTGACGCGTGCGAGGGACTGGGAAATCTAAAAACATCATGGCGTCTTTATATGACCAAGTGAATGATCTGTGTATCATATCATGTTTTCAAAGCGCAAAATACTTTTGCCTTAACTCGTACTCCATTTTTCCAAGGATGTACCTGAATGTATCTCTGGATACTCGAAATATTTTTTTTAAACGAGCAATCGAGTATGTATTCCAAACATGATTAAACCAGTCTACTGATCTCACGTCGTGACAAACGACGGCATAAATGGAGACGAACAATATTAGTTGTACTGTTACGTGACAAAATAAGTAGAGTTGTCAGAAAGCAAAGTTGTAACATGAGCACTCGTCGTTTACGTAGAAAAATAAGTGTGTTCTCCTGCGCGAATTGTGAAGCACTGATTTTCCACAGCGAACATCGCTGTTGAACATTCATACTTCGTGCCATTTTGAAGTTTTGTTTGACCTCCCGCTCACCCAAAGAATCGTTGCTTTGATTCCGAATTCGTTTCGACGTTTCCCGCCCACTGGGTAAGGGGAACGTGGGCTCTGGGAACGAGATTGGTTTCGACTAACCTGAGTATCAGTCTCTCTTGAAAGAGAGCCTGACACAAATCATTGATTCTTCTCCTCCGCCCCCTATTCATGTGACGCGCCATAGCCAATAAAAATCACTTCCTGTTTTGTATTGCTATAAAAGCTTCACCGAACAAATTCATTCTAACCAAATCGAACCTCAAAAAATTCATTGTTTGTGCATAAACATCTTCAAACACACGTTCATTCAGTTTTCAAGTAATCTTTCGAAGTGGCAATGCCGAAGTAAAATCTAGTAAAGTATTCTGCAGTGAACCAGCAATTTGCAATTAGGGAAATTATTTATACGATTGGGATTCGGGAACCACCAAATATTTTAATATTGATAAGATTACAACAATTCTCAAATATATTCCCAGATATTTTAATTAAATGCACAACGGCAATTTCGATTTTCCGAATAGCCACAACATTTTAAATGTTTTCACTAAAAGTTTTGATGTTTCACCATTTCAACAACTGCTTTAGCTTAGCGACGAGATAATAATTTGTCTCACGCGTTTCAGTTAAAGATTCAGACATTCAGTCAAGCAAAGGCTGCAAACTTTATACGTACAGTACTTGCGTATAAGTTCCAGTAGACTATAAATTACGGAGACTGCGTTTGCAATTGCTTAATTTCCGATCAGAATGAACTTTCAAGTGGAATTGTTTCTTCCCGTAGTCAGACGACAAGACAGCAGCAGTGTTTTGTTTTGACAGCTAGGCTGGCTTTCAATCAATACACATTGTACAGTTCTTGCTCTTCCTTCATGCATAGTATTACGGGCAAAACGCGGAGGTTCCTTCTTCAGCTTCTTTAATCGCTCTTGTCCATGAAAATGGCAAAAACGCAAACGGTAAATTTGAGAAAACACAAAGTTTCTAGTCGAGTAGTCGGAGTCTTTTCCATCCTTGGTTTTCTCTTTCATCGCTGGCTTAACTTTGCCAACATACACATGTACACCAGCATCTTGACTGTAATGTGTCAGCAAGGACTCTACATATCCATCGTGGAACAAGCGGTAATCTTCGTATGATTTAAAAGCTGCAAGGCCTTGCTTGTCATAATCAGACGAATGGTATATTAATATAATAATATAATAAAAGTAGCGTGCTGCGTAGGCAGTGTAGAAACAACAATCGAAATATAGTAAGGTTAGATATACTGCCGAAACAGAGAACGTAGGAGTCTAACGTTTCGAGCGAAGGCCTCTTCTCTCTGACGAAGGGCCTTCGCTCGAAACGTTTAATAGACTCCTACGTTCTCTGTTTCGGCAGTATGGGGTTAGTGTAAACAGTCATCTCAAACCTGGGCTAGTAGCCATCGCATGCGCTGTTGAGGAGATGAAACTCCCGCTAATCAATCGAGTCAACGAGGACGAAGAACAGTTGAACAGAAGTCGTCGCTTACTAGTTCATGATATTCAGTTGCCAGATCCTTTTACAATGGATGTTTTAAACGATTTTAAACATTCTCCTCCGTTTGGTTTGTTTGACATATTCAACCACCTAATATACAGTACCATTCGAAATATAGTAAGGTTAGACTCTATTTTGAAGATACTTCTTCAAATCCGCCAATTTCGCGGCCTTGAATCACTCCTATCCATATCTATACTTGTTTAAAACCGTGGATAAAACGTTTTGAAATTTGAAGATTGATGAGATTAACCGAATATCTAGAGACAATAGCGTCAATACCGCGATTTCGCAATGTTTGTCCGACTTTTCCAATTAGCGAGCACATGATACCCCCCATGACGTTAAACGCCGAAGTTATCCATTCCCACGGTTCGAATCCGTTAATTACTTACTTTCCGTTGATGTATTTCCGGCTTTTGTCTCTCAACCAATCAGGGTTTCGTCCAGATTCTGGACGAAGAACACGGGTCTGTGAATAGATTTGTGTCAGGCCCTTCTTTTTCTCTTCGTTTTCCGCCCCAGTCCCCAGAAGAAAAAGAAGGGCCTGATACTCAGGCTAGGTTTCGACTGCATTAAGTAATTTAAGTTCGACGTTTGAACTTAATTAATTTAGGTCGACCCCAAATAGAAATTTAGTTCGTCTTAACTAAGTTCGTCGTTTGACCTAGGCCGTAGACGGTAACATTATTAAGATCGGATTTGTCACGACATTAAAAACGATCGACTTCTGTTGCCCGAAATTTAGAAATTCCCGAAATTCCTACAATATAGTCCACTGGAGGTCTATACCTTAACATTAATTCTTTGAATTTTTCATGGCGGCGGTGAATATACATAATTAGAGCTGCTTGCGAATAGTTGTCTATAAAACGTCGAATATAGAGTTTCTCATTAGATATCAAACCTATAGTTATCGATCTTTGCCTTTAATGTACATATATAACATCGAATGATCTTCTAGCGGATATCTGTCTTGAAGTGCATCGGTCGGGGGTCAGGCCCGTCTCAAACATCGCTCTTCTCATACGCCGAACCTACAAGCATTAAGTGCGGTTTTCATATATCGTAACATCGACGATACAGCATTGCAATGAAATAGGATTATCGGCGATCATCGCAAGAACCTTAAAAATTTGTTTCCCCCGATGATCGCCGACTGTCGCCGATGAATTAAGACAAGCAAAACAAATGAAAACCGAAATCCGATGAAATAAGACAAATTATATGATCCACTCCAGTCTCTAAAAGTAAACCAAGCACTTCAAACATGCATGAAATTGCCCTGATTCTTCCCTTATCTCGAATGTTCTTCTCTCGTAATGCAGATAGTGTGGCAAGTGTGGTGTTGTAATGCAGATAGTGTGATGTTGTAATATATAATGTAGATACTATGATGTTGTAATGCAAATAGTGTGGTGTTGTAATGCAGATATATAGTATATGGTGTTGTAATGCAGATAGTATGATGTTGTAATGTAATTTCTTGCAACATCTATGTATTATAATGGACTATATATGCACCCTCTTGCATGAATAGAAGTGTATTCGTCAATAGAAGTATATAAGTGCGCGATTATAAGAACAGAAGAAAAAACACGATGTCTGTACGCGGTGCCCAGGTGCCGTGTAGAATTTCGATTCGAGCCAATCGAAGGAATCGAACGATTCTGAACTGCCACCGTAGTTTCACACAGTACAGCTAAGCATGACAACATATTCACTGACTAGAGAATGTTTAAATATATCAATGGTTAACTGTATCAATTGTGTTAATAATTAACTTCAATTAATCGCAAAGTGCGATATATCGATTTTTATAACCAGATTGACAATTCCTGCGACTCGAAGGGTTTTGGCAATTCATTTGATTTGAACGATTCGAAAACTGGTTTTCGGATCACGAATAAAATGGAGTATACTGGAAATGTATGTACACGGGGCCTTATAGATGGGGTTAGCAAAAACAAGATTGGCATGCGTGATGCCGTCTTTCCACTTCGCAATTAATTTGTTACCACGCACAACATTTTACAGTATATATTTCCGCCTCGTGTGCAAGTGTGTGTGCTGTTGTTTGTCCCACACTTAGCTTATATCGGTAGAAAGTACATTAAAGAATTCTGTCGTTAATAAAAAAGATTTATAAAAACAAAAATGCAGTTTCTATCATGTACAGTTAAAATAATTAATAACTTCCAATACCTACCAGATGTTTCTGCAGCTGAAACTGAAATACAAAATAAGATTCCTAATGGTAAATAGTACACTATGTTGTCCATTGAAAACCTGTTGCATGAGTTTTTGTTGTCCTTGTAAGTTGAAATGTCCTTCCGAACATACGAGTTGTCGAGCACTCTATTGATTAATAGAGAATTCTAACATACTTTAAAGTGAAACGAAAGCACATCAAACAAAGATGTTTTGTTTATAACCGAAATAACACTGGAGTCATGCAGTTTGAATTCCTATCTGAAAGTATTGTAATTAGTTGCTCAACCATATAATGAATGACTGCTATATATATTTTTATTATATTATCAACGTTTATTGACTACGTCTCAACAGTAAACAGTGCTATTCACATTTTAGTTTAATTCTGGAAAAACATTCTATTCTTTTCAAATATTAACGGCTTTGAAAACAAGAGAGATCTAGCAAAAATCAAAGTAAAAAGTTAAACCAAACGAGAAGAAGTGTCGCACCCACCCCCACACTTGGTGAACTGTTCGAGAAAAAACAGGTAAAACAAAAAGTTTGCCGGGAAAACTGGAACTTTTACGTCTCGGTAAATTGATCGCTAAAATTCAATTGTTCAGTAAAACAAAGTTGTAGAACTGCACTCTACATTCAGATGAGGTTCTTAGATTCTTAAATGCCTTATATAATTACTGATGTCAGTAGCCTGCTGACATGTTCTCAAGAGCCACCGCAGGCTGAATTCCGTTTTGACTTCCTGCCTCCAACTTCCAAGTGCGTGCTGGTCAGCTGGCAGGGGCGTCGGAGCGACACTAAAAGTGGGGGGGGGGGGGGGGGGGGGCAAAATTTTTAGGGGGGTCCGGGGGCATGCTCTCCCGGGAAATTTTGAAATCTAGAGTCTCTGAAATGCCATTTCCTGCATTTTAGGACAAGGATTTACATAATTCTAAAGGTCTAAAAACGTCACAAAATACTCAAAAGACAACACTTTCCCGGACATTGAACATCTGCATTCAAATTTCTTTATTCTATCTTTATTCAAAGTCGTGGGTTAGCTAGGGTTAGTGATTTTGTTAATCATAACTATTACTGGCCTTGTTTATTACTGGTCTTGTTAAAAAGGGGGGGGGGCAAACATATTCTGCCCCCCCCCCACCACCATAAAAAGTGGGGGGCCCAGGCCCCCCGCCGCCCCCCGCTTCCGACGCCCCTGTCACCTGATGATACAGGCTCTGAGGGCTTGTTTGTTTATATGGAAGCGAGTTACCGGCCATGGCCAGCCAAGTTACTCGCCACATGACGAGTTCCCGGTAGGTAGAGCAAACACTGTTTTTTCCACCGCAGTGTTTATATGAGACAGGCGGGTAACTCGCCCTGCATGGCGAGAACTCGGCACTGGTACGTGGGAATAAACATTTCCCCATATAAACACTTCCCCCCGGTTAATTCGGCATAGCAGGACAAACTCATTATTGTAAAGTTTATCCCAGTGTCACAGGAAATATGTCCCCCCCAAAAAAAACCCCAAAACTGTGTCCCCCCCAGGGACAGATTTCCTAGGAAATATGTCCCCCCTCCCTTCGCAAATGCCCCCCCCCCCCTTCAGAACGATTCCTTACAGGATAATTGATATACGTGTAATGTGGACAAAACTTTTTAAAACTTGCACCCAGGCTGTAGAAGGTGTAACTTACTGGGACTGCCCCAAGGCTGTAGCAAATGTCGATCACTCGGATTGCACCTAAGCTGTAGCAAATGTCGATCACTGGAACTGCACCCAGGCTGTAGCAACTGTCAATCACTGGGACTGCACCCAGGCTATTAGCAACTGTCGATCACTGGGACTGCACCCAGGCTGTAGCTGATGTCAATCAATGAGACTGCACCCAGGCAGTAGCAAATGTCAATCACTGGGACTGCACCCAGGCTGTAGCAAATGTCAATCACTGGGACTGCACCCACGCTGCAGCTGATGTCGATCACTGGGACTGCACCCAGGCTGAAGTAACTGTCGATCACTGGACTGCACCAGACTGTAGCAAATGTCAATCACTGGAACTGCACCCAGGCTGTAGTAACTGTCGATCACTGGGACTGTACCCAGGCTATTAGCAACTGTCGATCACTGGGACTGCACCCAGGCTGTAGCTGATGTCAATCAATGAGACTGCACCCAGGCAGTAGCAAATGTCAATCACTGGGACTGCACCCAGGCTGTAGCAAATGTCAATCACTGGGACTGCACCCACGCTGCAGCTGATGTCGATCACTGGGACTGCACCCAGGCTGAAGTAACTGTCGATCACTGGACTGCACCAGACTGTAGCAAATGTCAATCACTGGAACTGCACCCAGGCTGTAGTAACTGTCGATCACTGGGACTGTACCTGGGCTGTAGCAAGTGTACCTCACTGGGACTGCACCCTGGCTGTAGCTAGTGTAGCTCAGTGGGACTGCACCCAGCCTGTAAAAGGTGTAACTTACTGGGACTGCACCCAGGCTGTAGCAAGTGTAGCTCACTGGGACTGCACCTAGGCTGTAGCAACTGTCGATCACCCGGCCTGCACCCAGGCTGTAGCAATTGTAACTTACTGCGACTGCACCCAGGCTGTAGCAAATGTCGATCACTGGGACTGCACCCAGGCTGTAGCAAATGTCGATCACGGGGACTGCACCCAGGCTGTAGCAAATGCCGATCACTGGGACTGCACACAGGCTGTAGCTAGTGTAGCTCACTGGGACTGCACCCAAGCTGTAGCAATTTTACTCACTGGGACTGCACCCAGGCTGTAGAAGGTGTAACTTACTGGGACTGCACCCACCTAGGCTGTAGCAACTGTCGATCACTGGGACTGCACACAGGCTGTAGCAACTGTCGATCACTCGGACTGCACACAGGCTGTAGCAAATGTCGATAACTGGGACTGCACCCAGGCTGTAGCTAGTGTAGCTCACTGGGACTGCACCCAGGCTGTAGCTATTGTAACTCACTTGGACTGCACCCAGGCTGTAGCTATTGTAACTCACTGGGACTGCACCCAGGCTGTAGCAAATGTCGATCACTCGGACTGCACCCAAGCTGTAGCAAATGTCGATCACTGGGACTGCGCCCAGGCTGTAGCTATTGTAACTCACTGGGACTGCGCCCAGGCTGTAGCTAGTGTAGCTCATTGGGACTGCACCCAAGCTGTAGCAATTGTAACTCACTGGGACTGCGCCCAGGCTGTAGCAAGTGTAGCTCACTGGGACTGCACCTAGGCTGTAGAAGGTGTAACTTACTGGGACTTCACCCAGGCTGTAGCAACTGTCGATCACTGGGACTGTACCCAGGCTGTAGCTATTGTAACTCACTGGGACTGCACCCAGGCTGTAGCTAGTGTAGCTCATTGGGACTGCACCCAAGCGGTAGCAATTGTAACTCACTGGGACTGCGCCCAGGCTGTAGCAAGTGTAGCTCACTGGGACTGAACCCAACTGGGACTGCACCAAGGCTGTAGCAAGTGTAGCTCACTGGGACTGCACCTAGGCTGCAGCAACTGTCGATCACTGGGACTGCACCCAGGCTGTAGCAACCGTCGATCACTGGGACTGCACCCAGACCCACGCGATGATGCCTGAAGTGGCAGTCCCTGATCGACCGTTGCTACAGCCTGCACCCCACCCAGGCTTTAGTAACTGTCGATCACTGGGACTGCATCCAGGCTGTAGCAGCTGTCAATCACTGGGCCTGCACCAAGTCTGTTGGAACTGTCGATCACTGGGACTGCACCCAGGCTGTAGCAAATGTCAATCACTGGAACTGTACAAGGCTGTAGCAAAGTTGTGCTTTCAACGTTGTTGACAGATGTGCTGCAAATGTTATTGACGCCCACTCGCTTGCTGGTAGGGGTGACCCACTTTCATTCATGCACCGACTCCAGTGACAAAGGTCTAGAAATTTGCGTTGAGCTGTCGAGTATGTTCGCCTAGTAGAACTGGCTATGCCTTGATACATCAGACTAACTGTCTTGCATCTCAATTGATTTAAAGATTCGAGGTCAGACTAACTAGAAAATTCTGGGGAATGTCGACGGGATTCTGTCGAGCTTCTGGGTCGTGACGAAAGAATGCCTGCATGTGAAATCCTGAAAGAGCGTCAGCAATGATATTGGTTTTGCCCGGGAACTGCGTTGCAGTCACTTTAAAATTGTTGTGGAGATGCATCATGTGTTCGTCCTTATAGATGTGCCCGAAGTAATGACAGATACTGCACTTTCGTTGTCACATGAGAACTGAATCCGCTTCCGAGATCATTTCGTTGCCCACATATGGCAAGCATGGGGAACAATTCTTTGTAAGCAATACTTAGCGGTTGTTGAGACGAGACCAAGACCCATTAAACCATTCTCCATTACCAGAGAATAAGACGGCATTTTAAACACTACCTTGTAAGATGTCACTATACTATATAGTGGTAATCGGATTTGTATCGACCTTAAAACCAGTGATTAAAACCTAAAATCCTCGTACGTTTCGGACGACAGTTCTTTCTCAAACTCATTAATAATTCATGAGATAATCAATCAATCAGAAGCGCTGAATTGCACCACGTGAAGGGACTTGAAATACCAGGGAAGTGCTGGGCAGAGGACTTGAAATATTATTTCCAGTCCAAGGACCGGAAATAATATTTCAAGTCCTTGGACTTGAAATATTACTTCACACAATCGGTTATTCATCTATACACTAATTACTAATGCACTAATTCATTTTGGGGATACACTAAGTGATTTTGAGAAGTCATGTAAATTTCGCCTCGGACTGCGTTCTTTCTGTGAAGGTATCTCCGACACCGCTTGGTTAGTCCCGGGTTAAGGTTTTGTCTTCCCTCTGTTCCGAAAGTAGCCGAAGTATTTGCCACACGAAGAAAGATAGAGTATATTTAACATACCTTGGTTGCTGTGCCCTGGGCTTGGCGTCAGCGCTTTACCTGACGTGGTAACCAGGAGAATGCTGCTTCAATCGCTCCAACGATGCGACAAGAGTCGGAGCCGGCTGTTAATGGTCTGCTTTCCCCGCGGTCCAATCGCTTGAGCCACTGCTTGCGCTACCACGCAGAATTCTTATGATTGAAATGCGTTAACCAATTGATACTGGTAGGGATCACTTCGCTCTGAGGAGTTGCCATTCATAAACTTTCTTTCTATAATATCTCACTATCTGCAATTTCATAATTGTAAACCTGGACTCGCTGTATTTGCTTGCATCTGGCAATATCTTATTATCTCTGCAAACTCCAATACGTTCACTGTTATATATGTTCACGCGCAATTATGTTCACTGTTATACGTTTTCTCCAACTAGCCAGTATGCCGACTAAAGGCGTAATGACTCCGATCCTTGCTGGCTGGCCAATGCGCCTACTTACGCTGATATTCAGCATTACTTACGCAGTTCCTTGGCTGTTAACCTTGCATGGTTATTGCATAACAGGCTCTTCTTATAATTTTTAGGAAAATATTTGTTTAAGTTAAATTTCTTATGTTGAGCGAAGCTCGATCGCGTTTGTGAAGCTAGGGAACTAGCGTAGAGCGCGCGCAATGATTGATGGGAATGCCAGGCGAGAGAGGGGAAGAGCCTGCTAAATCCTGTGTCGAAAAGTTGCAAATTTGTTCGAAACTGTGAAAAAAGGCTTAATTTCGGAAATGGCGGAATCTCTTGACGACAGCGGTCCTTTACTGGAACTAGAAGACTTTTCTGATGACTCTTGCAAAGATTTGGAAATCTGAGTCTTTACGACGGTATTAAGTGGTGATAGTAGCCATGCACGTCGTAAGTTGTTTACATATTTTACTTGAAACATCGATCTTCTGCAACTGAGCGATCAGCTTTTTAGTTTTGGTGTATTGTTACCGTCAGATGATCAACCAAGAACAAGCACGCCGTTAGAAGGTAGTCCTATCCGAGGAAAACATCATCTCACGCCTTCTTCGAAACAAACCAACCTCGAACCAAGAACCATCTGAGGCCTTATCGGAATTACAAAAATATATATAAATATTTATAACACATGCTAAATATATATATATATATATATATATATATATATATATATATATATATATATATATATAATTTCAAAAACAGATCGTTCAAGCACGAAATATATGAAATAAGTAGATAACCACCCCCCCCCCCCACCCATATACCGACACAAAGGGATGCCGCCTCATTAATATTCAGCGTGACTCACACACCATGACTCACGCATGACTCACGCATGACTCACGCATGACTCACGCCTATGACTCACGCCTATGACTCACGCATGACTCACGCCTGTGACATGTTTGGACAAGACTGGAATATAGTTAGTGCGCATGAAGTTATATAAATTGAATAATATGGAGACTTTGAATATTATATTAACCTAAATGATCAAACAGTCTTATACACGTTTTGTGGCAATAAGTGTTAACAAGATTAGAGAGTTATCGTTTACTTTGGCCTACTTTGTAGAGGAACGAAACAGAAATGGATAGAGACACTTTATATTTTTTGTCTTAAACCTGGTTTGTAGGAATTTGGCGGGTTTTTGGTTAAGTAATCTGAGTGTTATTTACGAAGAGATGAATGTTAACAGTTTTGGTCGAATTATCGCTTATCTAACCCTGGTGTATAGAGTATACGAGTCCTTGGATGAAGAATCAATTCGAGAAGCCGTAAGAAGAACGATTTTAAGTGTGGAAATATAAAGCCAAAGCGGTTTATTACTTTGAAAGCGTTGCTACGCTTTCTGTTACTAAGTGTGATATTTGCATATTTATCCTCCGAATCCAACATGTTGCATTCAACATTGTTATCAGTTGGACCAACATGTTGGATCCGTTTAAATAGGCCTTTATAGGCTTAAAGATATTTCAGCTAAGTTCTGTTTTTTTGGTTATAAACCCTAAACTTCAACATAAAATTGAAGTGATAAATATGTGCATTATGATCGTATTAACGTTCCTATAGCTTTGATAAGTCGATATCTTTCAAAATTTTGCAAAATGAATTAGTGTTGTTATATACCAAAGACTTTCGTTTGCCAAAGATGAAATCCTATTGGTCAAATCATGGTCACGTGTTGTTCAACAAACTCAATGTTTCTTTCTGCCGAGGGAAACATTGCACTGTTTCCCTCTGACGTCAACAATGGTCAGCTTTAATCATGCGTTGTTCACGTGAATACACAATGATTATTGCATCCGATTCAGAACTTTGGACTTTTCGGAACATTTTGAAAACAAGAGCTTGTTTCGAGCTTGTTTGGTACGAAATAGTCCATTTTCCAAAAGAAAGAATATCTATACATATCTTAAAAGAAGGTCTGAAGAAAACCTGGATAAATTTAAAGCTGTTCTTTGTACTCGTTGAGTCTGGTGTATTTGTTTAGTTGAATTGAAATACGAAGACAAAGTCAAAGTATTTTGGTAAGTCGTTTTGCCTTTTGCAAGTTTCGAGTCAGCTTGGTATTTTGTATTTTAAAAGTCTTTGGTATATAACAAAACGCTTGTTGACTTTTGCCTCGGGAAACATCGAGTTTTACGGCCCCTCAGGCTTCAATGTCACCCTCGGGCTAAAGCCCTCGGCTGACATTGAAGCCTTCGGGTCCGTAAAACTCGATGTTTCCCTCGGCGCCAGTCAACAAGTGTATAATGTCTCGACATGCCTGGCCGCGATATACTGTAGCTGTCTTCGTAGTGTGTTGTAATATCAGAAACCGATGTTGTGCCGTCTTTCTCCTAAACATTTATAGTTTGAATAAATATATAGCAATAACTAGCTTATAATTAGCTGCAATTGTTCTTCATTATTGTTTATTATTTTCTTTGTTTCAAACACTTTTCCGTTCACAAAAAACGTTTTGAAGTTTTACCCACACAAAGACGTAAGATATAAAAAATAAACGTTCTCTCTCTCCGCTATTTAATATGTTGTTCATTTCTGTAAAGGTAGTCCCACGCAGTATTGATTTATTAGGAAGACTGGCGTGTTATACTTATAGCAGATTCGGGGAACTGAGCAATCAAACTGTTATTTAGCTGTTTAGCGGCTTTAGCCTGTTATAAATTGCGGTTTACATTTAATAAAATAATACCACCGAACGAATTCGTGTTCGACCAAACGTGATAAAGCAACCATAAATTAATTTGTCGGCGCCAGAAAAGCTAACTGAAAAGCACACAGCAAAACGTCCATAAATTGTACGGATTTTATTTGAGGTTCTCTGCGTCTGGACTTGTTCCAATTTGTTGTGACAAACGAAACACGGGTTGTCAATAACAAGTCCGTCGCAAGTTGTTGTCAACTTGGTGCAAGCTTGGCAATAACATCTTGCGACACTCCTGTTGGAACAAGTTGGAACAACCTTGTCGGCTTCATCAGACTTACTACAAGTTGTTCTATCAGACCTGATATTTCATGTTCTCAACAGGTCTGTTACAACTTGTCCCAACAACTTGTTACGGCTCTGCGGCCAACATATGCATGTTGTAACAGATCTGCTGTAACAAGTCTGTTAGAGCACGATGAAATCAACAGGCTTGTAACAAGCCCGAAAATCCTGCAGGTTGTAACAAGTCTGTGAGATTTCTGGCTGTGTACAGTCAAACGATGGCAAGTACACAACACGAAATATTGTTAAGGCATTAAGATTACATTAAAGACTTGAAATTGAATTCTTTGGTTAATGCGCCATATACCAAGTCACGGGTGAAGTCAGCAATGAATGCAGACTGTAAGTAGATATGCCTGCACTAATAAACACAAAGATTTTTTCTATATATATATATTTTATATCATAATTATACTCTTTTTCTTTTTTCTCCGCCACTAACATCATCCGGGGTTTTTTTTGTTTTATTTACCGGATCTTTTCCTTTTGTTTTTCTTTTATCATTTAGATCATTTGCTTTCTTTTAGATTATTTGCTTTGTTTTGGATCATTTGCTTTCTTTTGGATCATTTGGATCATTTGCTTTCTTTTAGATCATTTGGATCATTTGCTTTCTTTTAGATCATTTGGATCATTTGCTTTCTTTTAGATCATTTGGATCATTTGCTTTCTTTTAGATCATTTGGATAATTTGCTTTCTTTTAGATCATTTGGATAATTTTCTTCCTTTTGGATCATTTGGATAATTTGCTTTCTTTTAGATCATTTGGATAATTTGCTTTCTTTTAGATCATTTGGATAATTTGCTTCCTTTTGGATCATTTGGATCATTTGCTTTCTTTTAGATCATTTGGATAATTTGCTTCCTTTTGGATCATTTGGATCATTTGCTTTCTTTTAGATCATTTGGATCATTTGCTTCCTTTTGGATCATTTGGATCATTTGCTTCCTTTTGGATCATTTGGATCATTTGCTTTCTTTTAGATCATTTGGATCATTTGCTTCCTTTTGGATCATTTGGATCATTTGCTTCCTTTTGGATCATTTGGATCATTTGCTTTCTTTTAGATCATTTGGATAATTTGCTTTCTTTTAGATCATTTGGATAATTTGCTTTCTTTTAGATAAGTTGGATCATTTGCTTTCTTTTAGATCATTTGGATAATTTGTTTTCTTTTAGATCATTTGGATAATTTGCTTTCTTTTAGATAAGTTGGATCATTTGCTTTCTTTTAGATCATTTGAATAATTTTCTTCCTTTTGGATCATTTGGATCATTTGCTTTCTTTTAGATCATTTGGATAATTTGCTTTCTTTTAGATAAGTTGGATCATTTGCTTTTTTTTAGATCATTTGGATAATTTGCTTCCTTTTGGATCATTTGGATCATTTGCTTTCTTTTAGATCATTTGGATAATTTGCTTTCTTTTAGATCATTTGGATAATTTGCTTTCTTTTAGATCATTTGGATAATTTGCTTCCTTTTGGATCATTTGGATCATTTGCTTTCTTTTGGATCATTTGGATCATTTGCTTTCTTTTAGATAAGTTGGATCATTTGCTTTCTTTTAGATAAGTTGGATCATTTGGTTTCTTTTAGATCATTTGGATAATTTTCTTCCTTTTGGATCATTTGGATCATTTGCTTTCTTTTGGATCATTTGGATCATTTGCTTTCTTTTAGATAAGTTGGATCATTTGCTTTCTTTTAGATAAGTTGGATCATTTGGTTTCTTTTAGATCATTTGGATAATTTTCTTCCTTTTGGATCATTTGGATCATTTGCTTTCATTTGGATCATTTGCTTCCTTTTAGATCATTTGGATCATTTGCTTTCTTTTAGATCATTTGGATCATTTGCTTCCTTTTAGATCATTTGGATCATTTGCTTCCTTTTGGATCATTTGGATCATTTGCTTCCTTTTGGATCATTTGGATCATTTGCTTTCTTTTAGATCATTTGGATAATTTGCTTTCTTTTAGATCATTTGGATAATTTGCTTTCTTTTAGATAAGTTGGATCATTTGCTTTCTTTTAGATCATTTGGATAATTTGCTTCCTTTTGGATCATTTGGATCATTTGCTTTCTTTTAGATCATCTGGATAATTTGCTTTCTTTTAGATCATTTGGATAATTTGCTTTCTTTTAGATCATTTGGATAATTTGCTTCCTTTTGGATCATTTCGATCATTTGCTTTCTTTTGGATCATTTGGATCATTTGCTTTCTTTTAGATAAGTTGGATCATTTGCTTTCTTTTAGATAAGTTGGATCATTTGGTTTCTTTTAGATCATTTGGATAATTTTCTTCCTTTTGGATCATTTGGATAATTTTCTTCCTTTTGGATCATTTGGATCATTTGCTTTCATTTGGATCATTTGCTTCCTTTTAGATCATTTGGATCATTTGCTTTCTTTTGGATCATTTGGATCATTTGCTTTCTTTTAGATCATTTGGATCACCAGTCTCGTACCCAGTGTCTTTACGTGGAAGTGCTGGGTATTATTTAAGATTATAGGTGAGATACTAATAACTAAATGGTAGGTATCGAACCAGATTTAGGTTAGCCTGCGTGCAGCCTCTACCTGATTTTTGCATGCAGTCTAGATTTAGGTTAGCCTGCGTGCAGCCTCTACCTGATTTTTGCATGCAGTCTAGATTTAGGTTAGCCTGCGTGCAGCCTCTACCTGATTTTTGCATGCAGTCTAGATTTAGGTTGGTTTCTCGTATATTAGGTTGGTTTACCGTATATTAAATACCCAAGTCTATATTGAACAGTGCCACCTTCGCGTCCGCGTATATTTCATTGCAACAAATATTAACCATCTTAGCCGTTCAAACGTTTGTAGTTTCATTCATATCAATCTTCCATGAAGTGAGATAAACATTAGTACTAGTTAACGTAAAAATATAAAATATAAGCATTAATTTTTAACTAGAAATACATAAATGCAACAAGCCCTCGTCTGCTTTAAGCTTTTTATATATGCTTTTTGAAATGAAACACCCACCCCACCTTCCAATTAAAATAAGCACTCCTGATATAACTCCTCAGGATAATTACAGAATTTATGATTAGGATGACTGAAATGACAGTTGAACATATCAAAGGAAAACTTACAGATTTCATATTAAGCTCTGGTTGTAAAAATATATTGTTTTTAGCCATTTTAGGAAGTTTCCAAAGGAATTACTTTTATGTTTTGCAAAGGCAGGATTAAAAGTTTACAGCTCAAAAACCACATTTATAATAGGAGATAAAAACAACAGACAACCTATAAATTTCAGTCTGTATAATACAGGACAAAAGAAAATGGACAAAGCCTATGAGTATTTATGATTTTAAGTGCTTGCAATTAAGTCAATGAAAAACATCACGTCCACAGTAGCAAAGGGAAAGCATCAAAGCACGAAAACGTGAAGCTGTATACTGCTTAACGGTAAAGCAAAAACTCGAAAACAACATATTATTAAAGTAACTGACGAGTGCCTAAAAGGGTTCTATTTAAAAGTCTTGCCGTTCTTGGCGTTTACAGAATATATTAATGAATAAATGCTGATTACAATCAGCAAAATAAATAAATACAAATGCCCTACCGTCAGTTTTTGTTTACCATACGGTGTTTGGTTTCTTCAGGTTTTCTGGTTTCTCTTCAAGATATATTAAACCGGCTGTTTCTATCCTTCTTTTATTCGTTGTTCTGCTTCTTTCCGTTTACTGTCGTGGCAATAGAAGCGTTCCTAAAATAATTGTGCAATTCGTTTGTTCAAATTGATCAATTCATTTGATGAACTTCCTGTTTATTATTGCTAAACTTCCTGTTTTAAATTTGATTGGTTCCTGGTTTTTGAATAACCAATAAGAAAAAGGATTATTTGCCAAACACCAATCAAATCAAAACAGAATTCAAAACAAAAAGTTTAGCAATATTTTCATCAAATGAATTGTTCAACGTGAGGAATACAACTCCACAATTATTTTAGGACCGCTTCTATTGCCACGACAGTAAAACGAAACCATTTGAAACCATTTTGTTTCGCAAAATATGGAAATACTGTAACTATAAGTTCTTCAAAGCTAGTCACCAGTGCCCAATTATTTTACCGAGTGACACCCCAACCTCGTACCCAGGGCCTGAAAATGACGGGGCGAAGAAGACCCTGGCAAAGGCTGGTCACGTGACACCAATAATTTTGGAATATTTTGATGAGTGACTCACACTGTACTGGGGGGCGCGATACAGTCACTGATAAACAAGTATAGTTTGTTATTCAGGGAACTAAAATAATAACAAAAACCGTACAAATAAGAAGACATTCTCTTAACAAATTTATAAAATCAGTTAATGACCATCTTTAGTAAGAAGCGTCTACACTACAACATATTTGCTTATTTAATATGCAAGCAAGAAGTATTTTAATATTTCGGTTTCTGGACTTTCCAAATCTAATTTAAAGTGCCACTAACGCCAAAAAATTTTTTCGCAAATCTAAAAGCCCTTATTGAGTGGATTAGTCCAGTGAATAAATTATTGGTATTGGACATTTCTTTGGTCTTCTGTAGACCACCAAAGTTGCAAAAACTGGCATATGCATGTCCCTGGCGGAGAAGGAAAGGGAATGGGTATATTCCTGGTGTGACGTCAGACAAGCCAAACAAGGAGCTCATTTGAGCTCTGTCTGCTGAATGCATAGAATTTTTACATTGAATTAGTTGGGAAAATGACTTTTCAACTCAAAAAATTCTATGTATTCACCAGACAGAGCTCAAAGAGTTCCTTGTTCACGCTTGGCAAAAATGATAGCGAAATCGCCAATATGCAGTCATTGCGTTCAGCGGTATACTCCCAAAAAATAAACAAAATGGCCGCGACATTGCATTTCGAATTTCAAATTGTTTCGTTGTACAGTAATTGCGTGAAACAAGGATTTGCTCTGTTGTGCAATTGTGTATAAAAATGATTTGGTAATACTTGGATAGTTTTTGTACCATGTATTATTTGATTATAAAGCGATATGTCGCTATAAATAGCAAGCTTTTTTCAAGCCGAAATAATCCACAACTAAAGACTTGTGCCAAGAGGGTAAATACTATGAGTTTCGGCATTGTGGCAATCTCTTTGTTTTCACAACATCAACAATGGGACACAAGGTGACTCGTATTTTATCAGTGAAGAAGTTGTATGGATATACAGTGTCAGGGTTCTCAAAAAATAGAAAATGAATGTTTTATACAGCATAACCTGAAAGCCCTGAGGCGAAAACCTTGGCTTCACATAAACCAAATTCTCCCAATGAACTACATCTTTATGTTTGCTTTAGGCTGTGTAACTACAGTATGTGAACATGATCGCCCATTTTCTATTTCTTATTAAATAAACAGCAACCTATTAATATAGTCATCCCTGTGGTGGAGTAAACAATTGAAATGACAATTGTCAATGAAAATTGATGAAATTCATCTTTAAATTTGCTTTAATTTCAATGTGTAAACACAGGAAATAATTGAGTATTTACACATTCACTACACAAATTCTAACAAATGATACAAAAGAAAGAATGAATTTATTATTGTCCAATTACTATAAAATAACTGTAGTTACATACAGTACACAGTAAGTGATATGTAAATAAAACTGTGATTTAGTGTACTTAAATTCAAGATTAAGCTTTCACATAACATTTATCTTATCCGACAGTTTTCAGAAAGCAAATATATCATTAAATATAATTGTAGACAGTGCTCTGATATGGCTTTTAAAATACCAGAATACAGCTCTGCATCCTCTGCCAGAGAGAAAAGAGATGGGCTGTCATTCACCATTGTTACTTTATAGTAACAGATATATTTCCCTGTAGCACTATAAACAAAGGTAAATTATGATTAAAAATAATCCCTGCACTGAGGTACATGTACATGAAACCAGCTGTGCATATTTTTAGGTAAATAAAAATAAATAGAGATACAGTACATGTATTGTAAGTATATGGAGCTACAGGTTACATCTTCAGAAAGTAATACAGTAATTATAGTGTGTTGGGAGAGCCATGTTTCAATAAGGGTGTCACAATAAAGCTATTAGCTGTTATTTACACCATCGGTTAATAATAAAAAAGCAAACACAGCTATGTTGTACACTGAATATAGGAAAATTGTCTAAGGCAATAATATAAGAGCTGTGCATCTTTGCAGGAAAATATTAAAACACAGCTTTATGTACATCACTATAAACTATAAAAAGAAGTACTGTATTGTAGAAGTTGATACTGCTTAATATATAGCTCTACAACACTAGACTGAGATAGCAAACCAAAAGTAAGTGAACTGAAATCTACATTTTGAGAAAGTAACATGATATGTAAACACAGCTCTCATTAATTGGATTTTAAAAACTGCATGAAGTGAAATAATACAATACATAAACACAATGCTATATGAAAAATATTAGAACAAATAAGCAATAACTATACTCTGTCATTTATTCTTCCTACTTTTCAAAACAATTAAATCCATCAAGTCTATACACATGCAAACCTTTCAACAGCAGTTCAAATGTTTCACTGCCTAATTAGTTAAATACTCAGACTACTCTACAAATATATCACCATTCTTACCTTATCATTTCTCGTTCCAGTCACCAAAACACAAGTTGGATTTCTGTATTTCTCCTGGTCTTTTGAAATTTATTTTCAATATGCCATTACAGGCGTTTTCCCTAATTCCCTTCATATATTGCAACAACAAGATAAAGTCCTTGAAAAGTAGCATTCTACAAATGGTTCGACATCTCAAACGCACGCATCACTCCGACGCTTCAAACAAACTTACAACGAGCAAATTCGATAAACAAAAAACATACGATTCTAAGTTAACAATTTGGCTTTCCGATAGCCGAAAAATAAATATCCGATCTATCACAAACAAAAATTCTATACAAGGGAAAAAGTGAACATTTTCTGGTGTCGGAGCCAAAACGCCATTTTGGTAAAAATCACAGAATAAAGACTATACAGAAGGGCCACTCGGGTCGGAACCTTTGAAGTTTTTGTCTCCGCGCATGTCTCATTACGCATGTTGCTCAGCCAGTAAACTGCATGTTCTGGCCAATAAGCACGCTGAACTGGCTGTCCTAGCCAGTAAACTGCATATTTTTGCATAAAAATACGAGGACACGTTGTACCGCTAAGTGGCCCTTCTGTATAGTCTTTATTCTGTGGTAAAAATGCTCACAAAGATCAAGTCACGATCGCGCGAGAACAGAGATCACCATGGCAATCTTGGTACCATTGTGATCCTCTTGACGTCCCCTACTAACCCCCAAAATATTGAATTAAACATAGGCAACCCAAGCTCATCAACGCACTTGAAAGACAGCGCATTTTCTCAAATTTAAATTCGTTACCAGGCTCCTCAAAAACGCTGACGCCTGCGAAAAAACTGTGGACACATGTAACATGCAATTTCCCGCGCATTTATGCCAAGCGTGGTTTGACTTGTGTGACGTAACACCAGGAATATACCCATTCCCTTTCCTACTCCGCCATGGGACATGCAGATGCAACTTTGGACGTCTACACAAGATCAACGAAACGTCCAATACCAATAATTTATTAACTGACCTAATCCACTCAATAAGGGCTCTTAGATTTGCGAGAAAAAGTTTTTGGGGTTAGTGGCACTTTAAAAAGTTTAGAAAGATACAAAGCCAAAGTCTTCAGTGCTAATCTATATTGTTCGTCAATCGTAGTATTGTTGTTGATCGAATATCTGTATTAAAGTACAACCTCAAAGTCAACGAGGACAGCAGATTCGAAAATGCCGTTTAGCCGTTTGAGTATAAATCGACAGATACAACAATTAAATTTCCACAAATCCCAAACATGTGGATCCCCAATCCCCAACAAATATGAATTATCCAGCAAATGTCGTAAATTTTGAAATATATCTAATTTATTTACCGCTCGAATTTAACGTTACAGAATTTGCAACAACATTCTACATTTGTAAGAACCGAATCAACCGCTCCCCCCAGGACGGACGAAGCTCAAATTATCCACGTGACCAAATACTCCAAGAATCTTGGATATTTTGGAATCACGTGACCAGCCTTTGCCAGTGTTTTCTCATCTCGCCATTTTGAAAGCGGATAAGACCCTGGGTACGAGGTTGGTGACACCCTACGACGTATATATATAAACTATTTCCAGATTTTGTCTCCCTTGCTTTTTCTACACGCGTGTAAAGTGGACTCCACGCATGTCGAGATTAGCACCCTCACCCGGGCTCCGGGCCTTCGGCGCTACGCCCGGGCTCGGGGATTACTCGGGCTATCTGTGGTAGACCGAGTCTAGGTTTCGGCTTTTTTTTGTTTGGGAGGTGGGGTGGGGGGTCGGGGGCGGAAAGGGGGTTCCACAAAATTGCATTATTGCGTCATCCCGTCAGGCCTTGCAAAACAGTAAGGCTTGTTGCGTGCTCGATTTTTTGTTTCGTTCCCCGCAGGAACGAAACTGTTACTGTGTTAGCTTTCCATTGACGTCACAAAAGAAACTGTCATCACAGATGAAAATAGTCCAATCGCAGTGCAGTGTTGTTGGCAGCATAAGCCAAAACTTTGATCTTATCCAATGAAATCAAAATCCGCATAAAAAATTTAGTTGGAGGCGTGGTTAAACGCCAAAACGAAGTGAAATAATATTGCTGATCCAGCATAATTAGCTGAACGACGTAAACAATCCCGTGTGAAGTGAATCACAATACTAAGAACAAGCGGATGCCGAGTACTGTAGGAACTTTCCCCTCTTTGAATTCTCCAAAATTGCATTCTAACTGCTCATTGCCGGTTTCGATTTAATAATACAGATTGAGATTGTGTGAATAGCATTCCGCGTCAAATACAAACTTTGAAAGAATTACACACAGATTGAAGATTATTTAATAAATTTTAACTTAAATATCGGTGGCATAAATGACCGCAAATGTAGCCGGCTTTCCAAACAGCGACATTTTATGTACGGAAATTATGCGGTTATTTATGTGTAGATCGTAACTGACGCCACATGTACATTTCTCCTATTCACCTGTGACCGTGTATAGGAGGCAACCACGATTCACCACGTGTTTGTCAACTCGAGTCATAATAGAAGACGAGGGGAAAAATCTACTCTGTTACTCGAGTGATTATACGATTACTGTCTAAGTATGGATATATATTCCCGCGTTATTTACTGACAAGAAGTTAAATAAATGTTTATAGATGAAGCGCCGCATATCTGCGTCGCTCTCCATGCGCCTCTCGGAAAGCAAGGCTTCCAGTTCCTCTGGTGGCATCTGGTATTGTATCGCCTCTATAAGCAGAAGAGAAGCCAGAAGGAACAATTGATAGAATTTTTAAAAGGTAAAGAAGTCAGAAAAAGAAAACACTTACGTTGCTGATTGCACCGCTTCTTGGAAACGACACATCGCGCTCATTTTGGCTTGCTTTGCCTCCGTATATTCTTTGTTTGATTCTAAATATAACTAGAAATACATGAATGCAACAACCCCTCGCCCGCTTTTATTAAATGCTTTCTTGAAACACCCCCCACCCACCCACCCTGATTAAAATAAGCACACCTGATATACAGCCAATATAAAAACAAACAGATATAAAAACAAATGATAATCCTCAAGATCATTCTATAATTTATGGATAAGATGCCTAAACTGATTTAACATATCAAAGCAAAACTTAGATTTCATTATTAAATTCTGGTTGTACAAAATATGTTTTTAGGAGGTTGCAAAAGGGATTATTTTTAACAAGCTTTAAATGGCTTCCCTATGCATACATGTTTTGCAAAGGCAGAATTAAAAGTCAACAGCTCAAAAAATTTATAATAGAGTCCGAGATAAAAACAATTCGGTAGAATCGGATTCTTGAAAGCAGTATTAAACAGACAACGTTTCAGTCGAAAATTTAGAAATACAGCCAAAAAAATCGCCAAAGCCCATGGCCATGAGTGATGAGTATTTAATAATAAAAGTAATGAAGTAATGCCAATGAAAAACATCACGTCTACATAAGCTTATAAAGGTAGTGTTTTAAGTTAGCTTTAGTTAAGCTGATTTATGGTTTGGACGAGCAAAGGGAAAGCACAAAAACGTGAAGCTGTATATTGTTTACTTTAGGTTAAAGCGAAAACTTGAAAAATATAACAAGAGTCCTACCGTTATATTTGACCACGGAGTGAGTGACTGCAGATCGAGTTTTTGTTTTAATACCATACGGCGTTTGGTTTCTTCAAGTTCTTTGGTTTCTCTTCAAGATATATTAAACGGGTTGTTTGTATCCTTCTTTTCTTCGTGCTCCATTTCGGTTCGTTTAAATAAACGAAAGCAAAATACTATTTGTTTGAGGAGTTCATAGTTTTCTTCGTCGCTAGTCACCAGTGCCCAACTATTCTTACCGCGTGACGTCGTACCAAACATATATATAAATATATATATATATATATATATATATATATATATATATATATATATATATATATAAACTATTTCCCAGATTTTGTCTCCCTCGCTTTTTTTTACACGCGTGTAAAGTGGACTCCACGCATGTCGAGATTAGCACCCTCACCGGGCTCCGGGCCTTCGGCCCGTCGCCCGGCTCGGGGATAATATACCAAATAGCGGATCATCTAGCATCATAAAACCAGTTTCATTCACAGAGTATGTTTTGAGAAATTACAGAAACAATAACGAATGAAGTTATCTGCTAAATTGTTACTTATCAGCCATGTTATATTCCTCCAAGACTAAGGACAAGACTACAAATGCTCCTTTGTCACTGACAGAAAAGCGAGTGTGAAAAAAGCGCAATTGCGCAAAATCGCGGCATGTCAAATCACAACACCAATCTCAAGGTGTAAATTCTGTCAAAACTCGCTGTAGGAGAGCAATTACAAACGCGTCGTCTTTCAGTCTTTTTCAGCCTTCATCTGTTGTTTTGGCGCGAACATTCATCTTTAGTTACCAAAGTTTGATAGCACAAATCTCGACAAGTATATAAATCAGCGCTTTCAAAATTGGCATACGAACTTATTGCTACTATATCTTTCAATAGACCAAAAAACAGGGCCACATTAACAGATTATGGGGCCCTGAGCACGGAAATAGGATTTTTGGAAAATAGGTTAAGAATTCTTTAAAACCCAAATATTAGTAACATAGTAACCCTAATAATAGTAACCCCTATATAACAGGTAATATATAGTAACCCTATTATAACGAGTTTTGATATTTAAGAAATGGTTCATGGTTTGGCGTGCTCCATCGAGTTATGGATGCACGCGGGAAGTTCGGAGAGCACGAAAAAAGTGCCCGTTAAGAGTTGGTCGAGGCATAGCCGAGAACAGCGTTGACGTTGTAAGTGGTCCCATGCATATTGAAGTTAATTTTATAGCATCTGTATGTACAGGGTCAATTAATATGTTTCTTTTCCTTGCATAGAATAGGTTATAAATAGAATATGGCAGAACAAGATGTCAACATCTCTAAATATAAGAGCCGCCATGTTTCTGGTTTACTGCTTCCGGCGGTCTCCAAGTGTAGTTCCCAAACCATTCTCGAGCGAAATAAAGCAAATTTCATTATCTTGTGTGTCGGGAAGGAAAGTTGTACAGCACATATATCGTTGCAATTTTCACGAGACTATTTAATCGGCACATTATATTCAGTATGTACATTGTGCAGATACTAAAAACTCAAAATCCAAATATTCTTTAAGTCGTTTCACAATTAATAAACTTTTTTTTCTCATTGGGCCGGGGGGGGGGGGGGGGGGGCACGCGGGGCCCTGGGCAGCTGCCCCTTTTGCCCATAGGGTAAAGCGGCCCTGCCAAAAACTGTTAAGATCGGAGAAGTTGACTTTAGCCTCCAGTTACAACTGCACACGCGGGCGATCGCGATAGACCTATATAGTACGTAAAAGATGACGAGCTATTTCAAAACGGGTTGGCCCTGGCATTGCTGCTTCATAGTCCAACAACTACAAAATGCAAGTATAATATTATTATTAAGCACCAAATATAGCAAATACCGATAAGATATCAATATGTTGAACTGTTCAGTGAATCAGTGCATGTTCAGATATCGCGTAGGTATCGCGTGTCGTATTACATTTGGAAACGTGTTTCAAAACATGTTTAAATATTTTCTGTTTGTCCGAATTTAAACAAATTCTATATCAAAATGATCGCTTGAATCATAGTCAATCGAGATATGGTCTGGAAACTCGGCAAACTTCAAAGCGCCGATAATGAGCTGTGATTTTATGTTGAACCGTACCTTACACCGTGACATCCTTTTTAACTGAGACATTGCTATTGGACAATTCGTTCACTGTACTAAAATACAATGTGTTCAGTGACCGTACACCGTGCACAAAAATGCATAAAGGCAAACAAAAAGATAGACCAAAGACTTTAGCTGAGTTTCCAGACCATACCTCGATTGACTATGCTTGAATCTGCCGAATCCGATACTATAGGTTTTGTCTACTAAATATATTAGATTCCGTTGTTTAATTTTCAGAGAAACGGCCTTGTTGTTTTAATACATGTACATTAGCAAACCTTCGGCGCTCCCTGCACTTGCTGCAGTACATATAATTCTATTTGTCAAAATATATGCAATTATGCATTGCCATTGCCATATAGTCTTGCTAAAGTTCGCATAGGCTATGCCAAGCTTTCAGGCGTCTTGTTTTACTCAGGGTTGTTAGATCCCAGCGCATGCCCAAAGCCAACAGTGATTTTAAAAAAAGCCAAAATAAGCCAAATCATTGCTATGAAATAAAAGCCAAAAAAAAAGCCAAATTAGTCCAATGATTCAGACTTTAAGCCAAGTAAAAGCCAACATGTTGTTAACCTTGAATAGTTGTGCATCGAAATTCTGTCCTTTGCGTTCGGTAAATTGTACATGTCAAGTGCATGTTCACGTTAAACAAAGTAGCGCAGGCGCGCAAAGATTCGGTTACATTTACCGACATTAACCGAGTGTTGCTTTGAGATTTTTTGCTTCCCAGCTTGAGAATATGTACTATTGCTACCATATAAAAATGAATGCACAACACTGCTTTATTTTTCTTTTACAATACAGAATTTCAGTCTTTCAGTAAAGTTATATTATTAAAAATTTAATATTTATTAAAATTTTGTTCGAATGATCACTATAAAGCAAAAAAAACCAACATTATGCCAAACGATTTTTTCTACGCCAACCAGGCTAAGAAAAAGCCAAAATTGTAAAATTTGGCTTAAAAAAAGCCAATCTAATAACCCTGCTTTACTTTTAAAATTCACTACTATTTGGCAATTTTAAGAGTTAGTCACGTGGTTGTCACGTGGTTGTTTGTGATTAATATGGCAATTTGTGAATTATTTATATTTTATTATTTTTTTCAAGCATGGCGTGTGATGGAGCAAACCAAAGCTCAACTTATCTCGCCAGTGGACCGTCCTCTTCGACCACTACAAGACCAATCATCGGTGGATATGATGTAGAATTTGTCTCTGCTATTCCTCCAGACTATATCTGTCCTATATGTCAACTAGTTTGTCGAGATCCAGTGCAAACGACAGAGTGTGGACATCGTTTTTGTGAAAGCTGTTTGGAGCCAATATTAAGGTTCGTCTTTTTGTCTTTAATACAGTAGAGCGACAAATAGGCTGTTCAGGAGCTCTATAAATATATGTGCTTAATTTTTGTTATAGAAAAAATGGATCATTTTGTCCTCTTGATAGAAGAGCGCTTTCCAGAGAAAAGGTTTGTGTTTCGACATTTTTGATAAGCTTATGTCATTCGCACTGAAGTGTCATTATTATTATATAACTTATTAACATTAATACAGAAAAATCGCCCGTCATAAATTCTCTCGTATATATTCTTGCTGAATGTAGAAATTTTGCAGAAATTAAAAGCTATTTGGTGGTGGTGTTACATATATTAAGCTATGATTATTTTAAATCTTGTACAATCATATAAATCTGATCCCAGTGTTAGTATCATTTATTATATAGATGCGAGTGGTTTATGACGATTCATGACGTGATTGATGATATCCTCACTTCATATCGATGAAGTCATGAAGAATTTTACTTCTTTTTGCAATGAATCTATATAATAAAAAGAAAATTACACGCTAGCTTGAAGATATGAATTTTATCTTCTTGTGGTAAAAACAATATTGTTTTCACCACTCGAAGATAAAATCCGTGTCTTCGCACCACCGTGTAATACCCTCTATTTATTGCTTGTAATGTTATGTTTATTTGAGAGTATCATACAATAAGCAGAACATTAAATTGCAGTAACTGTAAAAATCTGGCTAGAACAGAACAGCAGAAAATAAGTTGCACATAATATAAGCAGCAGCTTACCAGTCATGAACAGCTCATATAAATGGTCATTTCATTCAATATTGGCTGTGACTAAAATAAAGCTCAGGGTAAAAGCTAGTCCAAAATAAATTGTGGCTTAATAAGAAGTTTACCAAGATTTAAGCTGTGTAAGCCTCGACTATATTATAGCCCACCCCTTTATTTCTTTTACTCTGTCTAACGCGACAATTTTACTCATCAAAGCAAGAACCCACAGATATACAAGACAGAAATGAGTTAATTACTAATATTATACCTCAACTGTAAATTGTCCAGTCAGAAAGCTTGATTTGTACCACATGATCAGTCAATTAATCATCGAATTACCCCTCACTTCATAGTACTAAAGTGATATATCCCACTGTATTGGGTGTAATGTTGAACTACCTCACGACAGCAGGGAATACAGTTTGTCTACCACACATGAATGCCACGCACGATACACGAAGCTGTCGACAATGGCGGAGTTTGGCAGGACAAGAAGATGTTTTGCATGAACATTCAGATGTTATCAACAGAATGGAAACAGACAATGAAAAGCGGACAAAAGTTATTAACATTATTTAAGCTTTTTTTTTAAAATTAATATGTTTCGGTATAATATATAAATTATAGACCTTTTGCTTGGGGTATTCCACAAGAAGTTACCCCTCCAGATGAAATATCCCTCTGGCTTCACTCAGGGTAATTTTTTGTGAATACCCTCACTCCTAGCCTGCTATAGCAGACCCTATTCTTCTCCCGCTTTGCGAGGAACAAGTAGGGTCTGCTGAACTGAGCGCCTAATTGAGTTCTGCCAATTGTGTCTTGTCAGCCAATCAGAATTTACTTTCCAAATCCCGGTAAGTGATGTAATTGTGTAACATGGTGTTTATAGAAATTCAATACGGAGTTCGAAGGGGCGGGGATGGCGAAGAAAGTTTACGGGGTGTTGTGTCTAAATTCTATCGAAGTTTCAACGTAAAGCGATAAAGAAAATAATGGAGAGCAAGAATAATGTTGTTATCAGTATGCTAAGTTACGGTGTATATCTGATATGCCCGACTCAGACTCCAGCCTGTTGCCCTCGAGTGACGAATGTTGATCGAAATGAGTCTACGATAGATGAAGGAGAACTACAAACAAACATTGTTATTATAGTTGTTTCGATTCACTCGCTCTGATGAAAAATTAGATTAATGCAAGAGAGGGAAGAGAGTGCAGACACATAATCTTTAGTTTATGGCTCACAGGAGAGTTGGCTATATTTGTCAAGAAAAGAAAGGAGCTTCATACTAATATAGCAAGAACTCTGCAGCCTGTGCCGTGGCTGTAAACAAAGCTCACGACACGTTATTAAATATTGGTAAGTAGTAAGTACTACATATTTTCATTAAATAATTCTTCGTTTAATACTGCGTTAGACCCGGTTCAAACATCGCTCTTCTCATGCACTGAACATAATAGTGCATTAAGTGCGACAGAAGAGCAACGTTTTATATATGAAAGAGACAGACGTAATTAAACCTCGTAATTAAATTTTTGGGGAATAAACGAAGAATATTTTAAAGAAAATATGTAGTATTTATTAATAACGTGAGCTCCGAATATAGCCATAGGCTGCCCATAGCACAGATGCATGTTTTTGCTATAGGGATGAACAAATGAGCAGCATGAAGCGGCTTACTTTTCTAGACAAATGTAAGTCGTATTATTCATTAACGAATATACAGTATAACCTAACGAATATGTGCCTGCCAGGCAATGTTTTCCCTCCCTTGCAGAACCAAATGTGAGTGAGATGAATAGTACTTACCGTTATACCAATCAATCAAATCCTTCATCAGACCAGACTGACTGAGACAAATCGAAACAACTGATAATAACAATGTTCGTTTAAAGGCTGTCGTAGACTCATTTTGATCATAGTCCCTAGACTTAAATTCTAAGGACTATTCACCGTAACTATATATACTTAGCATATTGATAACAACATTCTTGCTCTCCGTTATTTTCTTTATCGCTTTAACTTGAAACTTCGATAGACTTTAGACACAACACCTCATCGGAGTCGCCGCTCCTTCAACTCCGCACTGAATTTCTATAAACACGATGTACACAATTACATCACTTACCGAGATTTGGAAAGTAAATTCTGATTGGCTGACGAGGCACAATTAGGCAGAACTCAATTAGGTGCTCAGGTCAGCAGACCCTACTTGTTCCTCACAACGCGGGAGAAGAATAGGGTCTGCTATAGCAGGCTACCTCGCTCCAGGTCTATAATTGTATATTATGTAAGCTTATCAAAAATATAAAGGATATAATTATAATGTATAAGTTACATGTATGCATTATGCATACTCTGTTTTTTCTCCCACTTTTTTGCAATTAAAAGCTTTGGTGTGAATAATTTACATAATTAATCTTATACTGTAGTATGTTGTATTTGATTCCATCATAATGATTAAATTTGTCTTCTCAAGACTTGTGTTTACCTACCGTGTAAGTATTTTGCCTGTTTTAAATGTTGCACAGAATTTGAAGCATTGATTGGAATGTTATCATGCATGATGTCAAAAACAAAACAAAGTTGTCTTTGACAAACTGGCAAACTGCCTATTTTTTATTATATTGCCTTGTGAGGGTTAGACACTGACATACAATCATTCTTTATGCCTTCTCGCTGCCTTGTGTTTTGTTTAATTAAAGTTATATACTCTCTTATATATAGCTACTAATAGTATATGAGCTACTGTATCTTGCAATCTGATTGGCTGCATTATTAACTGTATATCAGCTCATATACACCGAGTGGTGAAAAACAAAATAAACTATTGCTGGTTTTTTCAATGTATAGCTCAGAAAAACATGAGCTACTGTAAGAAGGGGAAACTAACATATTTAACACAAAATACATAACCCAAGTGCACAATTTACAAAGTTAAGATGGTAAATCCACTTTAAAAATCGTCTTAAGAGAATTTACCGAACCCGATTTGAATTGTCAGGTTGACAATAATGTTTTATCGGACAAATTAAAATCCACAAGAATTGAACTAACAACACATATTTATGAGTTTTTGAAGAAATAAATCATTATGGATAAAAACTGTGTTATTCTTTCAGGTCAGAAATATTGAAAGACAACGCGTAATTTTCGCTATTAATTATATTTTTAACTTCTTTGTCCATTTAAAAAGCCAAAGATTCACAACCACGACAGATTAAGAAATAAATCACCCACCTTTTGACTTTTCAAAGCTGTTTTTATTCTTCATTCAATCTTTTCAACGTATTTTTTGGCTTTGAGAGAAAATTCTTTCAACTCAGCAAGAAACTTGAAAACATAAAGAGAGGATATTACACGGTGGTGTGAAGATATGGATTTTATCTTCGAGTGGTGAAAACAATATTTTACGAATGAGCGTATTCTTAATTTAAATAATTAAAATTCTTAATGACTTCATCGATATCTTCACTAGTGAGGATATGGAAAATACCGATGACGATGACGTCATTAAGAATTTTACCTCTTTTTGCATTGAATCTATATAATGAAAAGAAAATTACACGCTGGCTTGAAGATACAGTATGAATTTTATCTTCTCGTGGTAAAAACGATATTTTACTCATTCGCTGCGCTGATTCGTAAAATATTGTTTTCCCCCACTCGAAGATAAAATCCATATCTTCGCACCACCATCGGTTGTTCCCGCCCTATCCCGTATTATAAACACCATCCCATCAGTCACGTGACATGTTCTTAACATGCTTTAGATGTCACAGTCAAGCTAAGACAAAATAACAATTTTGTTAAGAGACTGGCTTATGACTGCCTATTTTGATTTTGAACTCGTGCATTGACCCACTTTTCCAATAGATTTACACTGGTACATTTACTGTGGTCATGCATTCGTACCATATTCACGACTACCAAAGCTCTTTACATCATAGTCAATCGAGATATGGTCTGGAAACTCAGCTAAAGTCTTTGGTCTATCTTTTTGTTCGCCTTTATGCATTTTTGTGCACGGTGCACGGTCACTGGACACATTGTATTTTAGTATAATGAACGAATTGTCCAATAGCAACGTTTTAGTTCAATCACTCAACCGTGCTATTTAAATATTAATAAGCCTAAAACAAAGGATGTGCACCGTGTAAGGTACGGTTCAACATAAAATCACAGCTCATTATACCTGTAGGCGCTTTGAAGTTTGCCGAGTTTCCAGACCATATCTCGATTGACTATGTTTACATGTATATCAGTTAATCTGAGACATGCATCATGTGAACACAATGAACTACATGGGCTGGTCAAATTAACTGAGTGTGAGGACTGTATAGGAGAATATTTGCCTGATTTTTTTACACAGAGACACAGATGAAGGAGTGAGGTTTGGGAAAATATGGCTTTTGGTTTGTTTTCTTATTTGTTTTTAACGCATCGTTTGCGGCGTTTTCAGATTTTGTCGTTTACCTTACTTTGCTTTGAACTTGTTCGTTTCGTTTCATGTTTATAAATAAGTATCGTTTTTATAAAGAGAAATATTAATGTTCCAGGATGTTTTATTGTTCACAATTTTCTAACGAAAATGGCTAATTCTCCGTCGTTGCACGAGGGCGGGGAAATACGTCTGGATTCGCAGGCTAAGGAACCAGTCGACGTGCGCCATTTGGCGTAATAACCTGAGAACAAGTTCAGTTATAATAATACACGATTGTAATTCGAATGTTCATAACAAAATTATTATATTTTATTGCAGGTTTATGTTGATAGAGCATGCAAGCGTACCATCAATTCTCTTCTAGTTAAGTGCCACAATTTTGGAAACGAATGTGAATGGTCTGGAGAACTTGCCAATTTAAATGTATGTATTAGTATATCACCTCAACCTGTAGCTGGGGGTGTACCATTATTGATATTGCACTTATTTTGTTACAGGGGTATTTTCCTGATGTATGGTTGAAGGTCCCTAACAGGGTGGCTAAAATATGAGGTCTGGGGGAATGTTCCACCATCAAAATTGGCTAAAAATGGATTTCCCGTCATATTAATGATACCTAACTCCAACAGAAACCCCAAAGTCAGAAATCAAGCTTACTATTTAGAGCTACTGAGCTACTGATCTACTGTACATGTAACCATTGAGTTTACCAAGTTTCATTGCGGACCACCTCAATTTGTTAGACCAGCGGCTACATTAAATATAGAAATGGCTTCAAGTTTACTGTATATTACTTAATATCTCAGATTTCAGTTATTTTAATATTTGCACATATTAATTTAATTACAGCCATAGTATATGAATATAAATAAAAGTAATAGATTTAAGTATATATATAACAAGATCATAATAGTTCTGAGCTGTACGCAGTGGTCAAAGTACTGTAGCATACAGCTTTCGAGTTGACCACTGCCTACAGTGAATTCGCTACAGCGGACGTGAACAAGAGAAAGCTAGGCTAAGAAAATAGATTACATGCCTTAATTTGCGTAGATAAGAGACAGTTCATATATTGTTTTTTAAATTCGTGTGCTGATTCTCAGTGAGCGCTTACCGTAATAGTAAAATCAATTGATTCCCAAATTTTAGAAGACACGAATTTAAATGTGTGTATTGCATAATTTTTGCGAGCCATCGGTCGGCTAAAGCTTCGTTTGGCAGCGAATCTAGTTATTATAATTATGATGAGAAAAAGCTGTTGATATAAAATTGGAAAACAACTCAGTCTTTTTCGGTGTGTTCTGAGGACTATGGTTCTAGCCAGGTAGTAAACTCACCGTTGGATCAGGTTAGGGTAGAAGCTACTATAGGATGCTTGTTGGGGTTACAGTAGGTGACAAAATAAGATAATCTTGCTGGAAGCCATCTTGATTGGGACCTTGGTTGCACAGGAAAATCTCAATGCTAAATAACACGCCTGACCAATCACTGTGTAAGATGCAACTAATTATAGATGATTAGTATATAAATTATACAATAACTGTGTATGTTTGTTTTGTAGATTCATTTAGAAGCATGTAAACGTTCTCCAATATCATGTGTCAATAAATGTGGCAGAACAGATATTCCCAGAGATCAGGTAAGATGAACATTTTGGCTATACTGTGTTTCCAAAATAAATGCTACATGTATTCCACATGGTGTACTGGCTGGAGCTCAGCGAAATTGTTTCCACACAATCCATGAACATTTTGAGCTTGATGATAAGACTAACATGAAAATATTCAAGTGTTTACAGTTGACGTTCTTTTACTATACTGTAATCAATTATGAAAATGGCTGGTTTTGTAATGTTTATTTATTTTTTTTTATTTATTAAGTTTTGCCACAAGGTTCAACAAGGATAGTAATTAATTAAAATTAAAAAAAAAACACAAAAAAAAAACAAAAACAAAAAAAAAAAAACAACAAAAAAAAACCAAAAAAAAAACCCAACAACAAACAAACTTCATTACTCACAGTGAAAGTTAAGTTATAACGTAAAATCTAAAATAATGTGGCAGGGTTGCCGCAACAGCAATCGCCAATTACTGCGGTCCCAAGCAAAAAGGAAAGGCCATATTAATTATTTGCGTTGTATTAATTATTTTATAAGTATTTATTATTAATTATTGTCAAATATTAATTATTAGTTCTTATTTACCAATCATTAAGTATTAATCGTCAGTCGCCAACTACAAATTATCAACCACCAATTGCCAATCAACAACCACTAATTGACGGTATACCGAAAAATATGGCGGCGGTTACATTTAACCACAATGCTTTACGACCTCAAACAGTGCCTTGGCCAGGAATTGTAACTTGGTTGCCCAAAGTGTAAATTTGGCCCATTGTGTGTTCGTGGTGAAGGACCAACCCCTCTCTTGGGCTTGGCGCATGCTTACCCCGAAACGCATTTTTATCCATTCCTAAGAGATACCGCATTTACTCGATAAAGCGCCGCCCCCGATTAAGCGCCGCATATGAGAGCAAAAATATTAAAGAGCGCCGCCCTCGAATAAGCACCGCACTTATTCACAATGCGGCGCTTAATCGAAGCACCGTCAAACTGAATTTTTCGAGGAGCCAAACTAAAAATAGGTACGCGCTGTGTACATGTGGATACTGATGTTTGGCTTACAGATGACTGAACAATGTAAATTGCACATGCAAGCACACTAGTGTACTGAAGATGGCAAGGACTGCAAGAAGCTGAATAATTTGAGCTGAGTGCTTTAGGGGGCATATTGAACAAATAGGATAGACTGAAATTTCAGCATGGATTAAGATTTACAAACAGACACTTTAAATTCACAAGTGTTGCAATTTGATGGAGACCTGCACCATGTTTAAAACCACCAAGGCTCCATGGCAGAAATTGTCCACGCAACAAAGATGACATTTCATTTTCCACATAAGTGCAGAACATTTTTTATGCTTATTTAACCCAATAAGGGCCGCACACCATGCCCTGATTGCTGAATCAGAATATCAGATTATCTAACATTAACCGACATAAAATATTCAGGTGGGCCTTTGCCCACTAGCATCTATCCACTGAGTCCCCTGACTATGCCAGCCCTGGTTAAAATTACTCGTGTAATGGAATTATTTCTCGAGCCTTCACAGAGTTGAAACTTAGGGGTAACCCCAAGGCTGGAGTGAGTTATCCCAACTTCCATTACCCGAGTTATCCTGGGAGAGGAGGGAGGCAGTTGCTTGCGTAGTTCAATTGTTACTTTGTTGTTTCAACGGACAGGGATAACTTGGTGGTTGTGTTAAATTACATGTGAAACAGTGCCAAATTTGACCCGGTCCCCTGAGTTAACCTTACTCCAAGAACATGCTCAGGCTGCAAAATTGAACAAAGCTAGTTGAACGTTATTTGTAAATTATTGTACATTTGATTTTATATGTAAAGCGACGTTTTATTAGTCAATTGTTTATATGCTGTTGATTTTCATATGATACTGTTTCAGAACACAGCCGAACACAAAAGCTTCGTTTTGAGTTGATATATTTGTATCCTCACAGACTAGTGAACTACAGGGTACACACTGACAAATAGTCTGATTAGATTGTTGACTAGAGACTGACAAACACACTGACTCTGTGAGAACTGAGTGAACTCGCAACTATATCGCAACTAGAAACTAGAAACAAGAAAAACTACGTCAATGATACTGTATATACTCACAATATTGATATAGTTGTACGGTAAATAATTTTAATTAAGAGACCTTCGTGTTGTGTAAATCTTCGCTCAACGTATCAACGAAAATACTTATAATATATATTCACGTGGGTTTTGAGGCAGCACTTTCCTTACGATAGTAACTTCTAGTATATTTTTTTTAATTGGTGGTGCTTTTAGCTTCTGCAACACTGTACCAAGGAGGGATGGCTGTCACTGGAGCTCTAGAGAAAACAGTTTAGATATGTGTTATCTAGTATAAATAAAGTTAGTTTAGTCTTGTCAAAAATATAAATAGCTTTAATTAAAGAAAAAATCGTTATGGCTAATGTTTTGTTATCAGTAACATGTTCACGCAGAGTGAAATATTTACAGTGATAAATGTGAAATATTTACAGTGACCGCTTTGAGTGGCTAATTTGTAAGCCAATTATCACTGTAAATAATTTATCCACAACATTTTACTGATTAGGTAACGAAACGTTAGTATTAAAGATTTTATAATTATGATGTGTTCATTATGCCTTTCCTTAAAGCTATTTGCTGAGCTATCATATTTTTAACAAGAGTTTGTTTTCTACCTGGTTCCTCAAACATCGCAACGATTTTACTAAAAAGTTAATTTAGTTTAAAATGGGGGTGTTTTTTTTAGATGAACATTCACACCGATGTCGATGGTGACTGTCCACTGGCTATTGTGCCATGTAAATATGCTGACATTGCATGCAAACATAAAGTAAGATATTGTAATAAGTTGTTTTTAACTAAGCAACAGTCGTGTTTCTCGTGCAACTTTAATTGGATTAAACTGCATAGCAGGCTACACTGTATCTCTGGGATACCGTATTTATTCCAATAGACCCCCACTATCAAATAAACGCCCCTCTCCAGTAAACGACGCCCCCCCCCCCTCCCCCCGCAATAAATGCTACTTACAAATATACCTGTCAACACAAAACGTAAAACAAAAATACAATGCCAGCACTTTATTTTTTAACAATAACTTTTAAGAAGATGAGGTTTTTTGCAGAGTAAGGAGTCTGTTCATATTCAATGTCAATGTGAGTATATTTCTCTTTGATATACGCGTCAGTTCTTCTCCAAGAATCTTCGCACAGGCTTTTGACTTGGTTCTTGCTCTGTAGATGCCAGGTACAATGAGGTCAACTTCTCACTTTCGTTTACCACAGACTTCCACTTCAACAACGTTTCCTTGCGCAGCAGTAAGAAATGACACGACCAGATGTTAAGGACGCATATGATGAACTTTTTAGTTCTTATTATATATTGATGATGAAATTGTGTGAACATTTGTGTCTTTTTTTTAATAATTGAAAATAAACGCCTCTCCCTAATAAACGCCCCCCTTTAGAGTTCAACTTTTCAATAAACGCCCAGGGCGTCTATTGGAATAAATACGGTACTGTATAACCTGGATATTTATTAACACGAAGAGCCTTCTGGGTCACCATAAAGAAGAAATAGTGGGTCACTGTTAGAGCACTCTTACAAATGGCAGCGTAAATCTTAAAAAGGGAGACTCTATACTTTCTCAAGTTATAACTAGTACACAGCTAACCCATTCGCCGAACCCATTCCGATAACCGAGTATTTAAAACACGAATTCCATTGACAAGTAAAAACTTTAAAGATTGATCTTGTGCGAGAAAAAAATCCGACCAGAGATTTATCAAAAACGGCGAGCGTGTCTTTATCGCATATAAAAACACTCACTAAACATAGATTTCTTTTTCAGTTTTGTTTTTCCTTTATGAATTATTCCTTATTATTATTCCTGAAATTGAATTCAGTATAAGATTCGACCCATGCGAAGTTCGGCATCAAAATATATGTTCTTGAAGCATAAATGTTTTGTTTTTTTACTGGGTGTGTTATTTTATTTAGACCAGGCGAAATGAACTGGATCAGCATTTAAAGGATTCTGTTCAGCTTCATTTAGACATGGCTCATGTACGAATACGTGAATTGGAGACCCGCCAAGATCATGTTTGTATAGGTGGTCGTTTTTTGTGGAAAATATCGAACTACACTCAACTGTGTCAACAATCAGCAACCCGCAAAGAGAAAGAAAAGTTGTGTAGTCCTCCATTTTATACGGGAGAATATGGATACAAACTTCGAGCTGAGGCGTTTTTAAACGGTTTAGGTCACGGCAAAGGTTCTCACTTATCCCTATATGTAGTGATCTTGAAGGGAGACCATGACGCCATTTTACAATGGCCTTTTAAACAGAAAGTGGATTTTGTGCTTATTGATCAAGATAACGAGGCAAGTAATCGTCAAAACAAAGTCTGGAGATTACAGTGTGATCGCAATAGTGATTATTTTCAAAGACCAAATAAGATGAAGAGTCTTGGTTTTGGTTGTCCAAAGTTTGTCTCACTTGAGACACTGGGAAGCAGAAACTATATAAAGGATAATACAATATTTATAAGAATTGATGTTGAACCACTTGATCCGTTTGCCTAACACTGCTCAACAATAGCTTGCAACACGCATGCGTGACATATTGCAGTTGAACTGCGTGAACAATATGAACCATATGTGAACAAGTGTTTGGAAGAAACAGTATTTTAATTATCTGAATTCGTCAGTTTGAAAGAAAGGTAATTTCTGTATAATGCATACAAGATTAGATTTTGGTCTAGAAATATAGAACAATTGTTGTGTATATAAAATAGAGTTGGCACATTGCGACAGTCTGGTTACTGAACGAAATCAATGAACATTACTGCCAGCCAGAAGAACATTATATCTGTATATATATATTCATCTTGGATATCACTCAAAATACGTGATATTGTTAGATATGTATTCTAATATTCAATAATAATCTCCCACATGAGTATATACTACTCACTCTATATACATGATTTTGTATGCTTCCTTGTTTTGTTTTGTTTTGCTTTGCGTTATTGCTCCATCGCATGGTATCGCATACATTATAAACGATTTAGGCTAGTGGCCTTGGAACTAGTGTGAAATTTTTCACACATGAAACACTCGCTTGTTAGAAATAAATACAAAGTTGGTTCGATTTTTAGCTTTGGGGGTATGGTGACCGTTTTACTACATGTAAACATATACCAGTTTATGACGAACACGTCAAAACGCACTGCGCATCAATTTGCAACAAACTTGCATACATGATGCAAGAGATTTCGCGACATGCTGAGCAACGCAATCAGAATTCCTTTCTTACAGCCTGATATTGCTTTGGTTGATTGGTGGAGACTTGTAACATACTTCTCGTGGCAAAACACTTCCTGTAGATGCGAGAGCGGAATTTACATTTATGCATGTGCTCAACTAGCCGTAGATTTGGGCGTGTAGCGCTCAAAGTTCAGTTGTCGATAAGACTTTGTGAGCGAAGGATAATTCTACATGGACGACTCTACATGGATAGTTTTTATTGAGTACACGGACACATTTAGTCAAGTAAGTCATCAGTAATTTGTAATTTATAGTAAAGTATATAGGCAATTTAGTAAGTTAAATTTAAATTATTTTAGATACCGTTGACTGCTCAAAGCATAAAGTTTTAAGGCTGAGACTCAGTTGTCTGAACGCGTATGCGACTAGAAAATTTGTGTCTGTGAAGTTACACTTACTATTGTAGTGTCCTAACGAGTCACGAGTTAGCAGCGCTATATCTGCCTGTGAGTTTGTGCGAAATCACCGCTCACCTCAAGCTGAGAAGGTCGAATGAAGGGTATACCTATCCAAATTAAATCCTGGTCTGTACGAATTCGGAACCATATACAGTCGTAGTCGTAGCGAAATTTGTGTAATTACGTAGACCTTATTCAAACATGGCCGCCGAATTAAAATTCTTTTATATGCATATAAATTAGCCCTTCTGAACTCGTTTTCATGAGGGAAATTCAAAAGAATTTTTACTTTAAAACGAGGTCATAAAGGCTAATTTATATGCACATAAAGAATTCTAATTCGGCGGCCATTTTTGAATAAGGTCTAACAGTACACGCGGTTTCGTATAACAAATGAACTGCTCAAATCTTGCCACAACCTCGTACTATCTTAATCTGTGCCCGTAGCAAATAAGATCCTGGGGGTACAGGCAGCCTCGTAGTCATGCAGGTGTTGAAAGTTGACCCTTTATTGGCCAGGTTTCTGGGAGCTCTCCCCTTGATGAGTAAAATCGTCTGATTAGCGTATTAAATGACGACTGAACAAATATATGGAGTTTTGTGCCACGGTGTGGGCGCTACATTTATTGACTCGTGTGAACCAAGAAAGCTTGCGAATGCATTGAACTGACGCACAGTCTACGACTATTTACATGCAGTCTGGGCTGCAACAGCAACCGCAACATACGGAGGCCAGGAAAAACCTTACCTCGTAAGGAAACCTGGGTCGGGCAAGATGCTGCGGCGTCCCCCGATCTGGACTCGACAAAATAACGAACGAATGAATGAATGAATAAATAAACAGTGCGTAATGTAACGTCCGAGAAGACGACTGACTTTGAGGACACGACTTTTATAACAGCCTTGTTCATTGTTATGCTAATATATATGCAGATGATAATGCAAATATTCTACTGATCGAACAGAAAGAAATTCTCTCCTTATGCTACGCAATCGTAGAGAATTAAAGTGCTTATGTCACAAAAATTTTAAACCTCTCTAAACCTTGAAAAATTGGCTTTTAACAAAAAATTGTCGCGCCCGAGAAAAAAACGGAAAAGGGTCTGGGGCGACAGCCGTGTGACGTAGCTTAAGTGACGGAGGTTCGAATTCACATGTGAAGGAGTACTAAAAAGCTATTGTTAAAATTAATAAGTCCCTTAAGCTACGTCACACCACGATCGTCCCAGACTCTTGTTGATACGCGACATTTTCACGAAAATTGCTGTTTAGAGCCGCATATCTCGCGAATGAAAAGAGAAAACCGAAAAATGTTAAAGAACCTATTAACTAATTTTTTGTCCTCTACTCAAAAGTTAAAAAAAAAATTTTGTGACATAAGCACTTTAATTATTAGCCAGAGTTGTGCAGGTTTCCGAGAGCTGTCCCCTTGATGAGTAAAATCGTCTGGCATTATCCAGAGTAAAATTAATAAGTAGACAAAAGGCAACTGTGGCCAGTAAAGGGTCAAGATAGCAATAGCGGAAAAAATGTCAAAAATCTCCCCCCCCCCCCCCCCCCCCCTCCCAATTTTTAAACTAGTGCGACATTATCTGTCAGTGACAAAAATGTTTTTCTTCCAGGTGAAAAACGAGTTTTTTTACTTCAAGAGGCGGGACTAATTACTCATCACGGAAACCTTCCAGACGCTTTTTCTCCGCTCAATTTTTCGCCAAAATCTGTGTTTTACTACAGTTAGAAGTTCGCAGCGTTTCAATACCTTTCGCTGAAACTTTGGGCAGTTACGAAGTACATACTCTTCTTCAAACAGGTGTCGGCGATTTTTTATTAGTTGCATAATTTTGATTTTATCGCGTTTTGAATTAACAAGTTGTGAAATATATTGTGACTACAGCGTAAATCGTTAAAAATCGAACGAAACAGAATTTCAAAAATCGCCGACACTTTTTTGTAGATAATTTATCAGTGACTACAATGATATAAATTTCAAAACTATAAATTAAATTCTTTCGGTAAATACGACGGATAACAACCATTATATTTTCCATAATTTTAGATTTTATAATCGTCTTCCATGGTTAATTGGCTTTAAATTCGTGAAATTGTCTGGCGTTAGCCTGAGTAAAATCAATAAGTTGCCAAAAGGCAACTGCGGCCATGCAGTTAAGGGGAAGCCTGCTTGCATGGGTTTTGAATCCGTCCGGACCTTCCCGTTAATCATGGTATTAACGTCGTTGATTTCTTTTCTAAATGTTGATTTCTTTGATATATCTTAGACTGTTTACACTAGAGCAAAAGTATCCGGATTCACATTGTTTTTCAACGTCATGGGAATAAAAAACAATGTGAATCCGGGTACTTTTGCTCTTGTGTAAACGCAGTCTTAGTATTGATCTAAGGATTTTGGGTGAAGGAAAATTCGAGTGTAGAATATCTACATTTTAAGACCAAACCGGGATTCCAGCAGGAATTGAACCCACGACCTTGCAATTCTAGTGCAATGCTCTGACCACTGAGCCACGGAGGGCGTTGCCGAGAGCTTGATCGCGAGTTCTGTATATATATATATATATATATATATATATATATATATATATATATATATATATATATATATATATCAGGGGCGGCGCGGAGCGTAAATTTTTTGGTATTAGTTGTGGTATATAAGGTAGGGGGGTCTGGGGGTATCCACCCCCAGAAAATTTTGAAATCTAGAGGCTCTGAAATGCAATTTCCAGCATTCTACAGAAGATATTCTTTGAAAAAATCAAGCGAGATGAAGATCTAAATGCTAAGTATTTAACGCAGTTCGATGACTTCATGACCAAATTAATTATGGATTAACATCCATTGAATTATATCTGTCTATGACTGTGATGTGATTTAGTGATTAATAATATTGTAGCGGTACATTCCTTATATTCAAACTGCGCAAACGGTAAGTCTACTTTAAAGATATTTCGTTTTTAAAATTGTGGGAATTGGGGCAAAATCGGAAATCAGGATTGAATGTCAATATGCGACATGGAGAAACCCGTTGAATTGTTGGCAATGCATAACAAACTTCTTCACTGTTCTCTTACTTAGTTTTTAAGTTTACATTTAACAGTTGTGACTCGATAGTAAAGAAAAAAGTTTTGAAACATCCCAGCGATGGCGGCTTAGCTTGCGTGATGCGCCGACAATACATATGATCAGCGCAACGTCTGCCTGCTTTTGCGAACGCCAGGCGGTCAAGGTATTAGAATCGCAAAACTAATACCTTGTAGGATTGCATTCTTAGATATACAAATATTCGCATCGTTCTTACCTTTGAAGGAGGAATTATGCCTTTATTTTGTTAAAGATGGATCCAAGAAGGTTTTCCTTTCGTCAGATAAGTTCTAGTCGCCATATCAAAGCTTCAAAATTGTTATAAATAATTGCTCTTTGTTTCCATATTATTGAAGTATTGAACTCCAGTGTTAGGAGCTTTTCCTTGTGAAATAGGGCGATACAGCCGATACTACATGGATGATTTATATATTGGGATGTTATATATTGTTAATGTAATGAAGTGAAAAAAATTGCAGACTTCTGGCTGCGAAATAAAAGCAGTTTTAAATCGAAATAGTAAAGCGTCTGACTTCAAAATATAAATATTGTACCACCTGTGGTGAAATTTAACACCGAAAATCCGCGTTTCTTGTCAAGCCAAGGTATTAGTTTTGAGATTCTAATACCTTGAGGTCTAAGCCTTTCAAACACTCGTCGCTAAAGTCGAAGGACGTTACGCGCGTCAGCGAGGACGGTACGGTACTGCGGAATACTAAACTTTTCAGTGCTTAGCTACCAGATAATTGAAATCAAACAATCATTCCGTCTCTGTTCTGTAAGAATAAGTACTTTGTGATGGAATAATTATATTATTTTACAATTCATTTCAATCTGGAGAAAAAAAGGTATTAGACTAATACCTTTAATACCTTAGCGCGCCGCCCCTGATATATATATATATATATATATATATATATATATATATATATATATATATATAATAAGGTGGTAATGCCAGGAGAGAATTGGGTATAGGCTATTATAAGTAATATTGGGCATTTCACTCGATTACATAGCATGTTCTAAGGATATTGGGTGAAGGAAAATTCGAGTGTAGAATATATACATTTTAAGACCAAACGATGATAATGAATCACTATTTACGATAAGAAGTATCACATTTGATAAATTTATTTGACGTAACAATAGATGCAGGCAGCTGGACATATACCCCACAGAGAAATGTCTATTTTACACAGTTACATCAAGATACAGTAACACAGTAGTTTCAATTATGTTTCAACTTTCACTCGTTCATACGTTATGTGCAGATGAATCTGAAGAGGTTGATTATCTGTTGCCATCAATAACTTGAATTCCATCTTATCTGGACCCAAACATTTGTAAACACGATTTGTCTAAAAAAAAAAAGAAAATCACTTCAAACTATAAGACCACAAAGAAGTGCTCTAGACAAAGCAATAAAGTCGAAATATTACCGTTTCATTTAATTGTTCTCTTCTTTTAGCTCATATTTTTAGCCTGCGACGCGGGTTACATATTTTCAAAATGTTTATTTTCGGTTTATGCTTTGTCTTTTGTTCTTCTTCAAATTGTCCACAGACTCTGAAGCGACTGTTCAGAAATATCCGGCCTAAAGGCGGTTTTCTTTTAAAGAAAACTGTCGAGTCGGTCGACAAATGTCGCCCAGTTGGAAAACCGCCTTAAGTTCGGCGTCACGCTCCTATGTGGGGTTGGGATGGTCGGTTAAATTAGGCATATGCCTTGTAAATATTTAAATAAAAGTAAAAGTAGCGTGCTGTTTAGGCAGTGTTGAAACAACAGTGGAAATATAGTAAGGTTAGATATACTGCCGAAACAGAGAACGTAGGAGTTAACGTTTCGAGCGAAGGCCCTTCGTCAGAGAGAAATGCTTGACGAGGGTCCTACGTTCTCTGTTTCGGCAGTATATATCTAACCTTACTATATATATTTCCATTGTAAATATTTATACTGATGAGTTACCGTGTTTTAAATAAATTATGTTTTTTTTGTGCATCTAAATTAGCGTTGCTGGTCTTGGTATGAAGCAAATATTTGTTTGAATTACAGCCACACAAACGAGGCAATTCTCGGTTTTCACTCACGTGATCGGTGGCCCCCTTGGGGTGGTGAAACAATACGAACAGTTTGAATAAGAATAGAGTTAAATTCCCATAGGATAAAGTTGTGCACCAACATGGCCGCCATTTCATTGTTTCTGTGCACCAACATGGCCGCCGTGACGTCAGATGAAAACCAAGAATAAGGACTTTTATTATATGGCAGCAGCGCTGAGAGGTCCGAATACGGAAATCCTGTAATTTGATTGGTTCATAAGCGGTCGGATATTTCCCGTATCCGCCCGCTCAGAGCGGAAGCTGCCGTTCGGGACCGTAAGTTAATTTTATAAACAAAATGGCAGTCATGTCAGTATATCGGCAACATTGAAGATGGATTATAATTTCAGAACTACTCATTGTTGAAATATATCGTGCAGGTATGTTGTTAGAAATTTTATAAGCTTTCATTTGATGTATAGTTCGAGTTTCCACGTTTTGTGAACGTTTTTAAAATGTCCAAAACGTTCGTAACATTGTTCGTAATAATATAACATTTACTTCTCACAAGTATTAGAATTTCAGATGCTTTTTATTCAACAACTTAACGTACGATCTTAAGCAATATGTCAAACAAAAGCAATTGAAAAATACTACTTGGGGTAGAAAGTTCAGGATTCTAACTCAACGGAAAGTACTTTAAAAATGGGAAAATGTCTGCCATTTTCGTTTAGTTCGCAAGAAAGATAGATCGAGTTTTCACAGAACGTTCACAACATTTATGGCCATATAATAAACTACTTATTGACCTCGCTTGTTCGGTCTGTACTAGTGAAATATCGGACCTCTGTTTTTTTGCACAGACCTCAACTCGCTGCGCTCGTCTCGGTCCGTACTAAAAAAACATCGGTCCGATATTTCACTAGTACAGACCTCACACTCGGTCAATAAGTAGTTAATATAGATGCATACAAAAGAATATTCAAACTATAGTCGCCATTATGAAAAAGGTATATTGGTTAATCTCAAAGTACTAAACGTATTTACCTCCATAACACGTGGGTTTGCAAAAGACATTCTGGAAATACTTTCTTGATTTGATTTTAAATGAAGTTCTTTGTTGTTGGTTGTTTCACCCTCCAAAATTTCAGTTAAGCCTACAAAAACATTATAACTGAACTTAGCCAAATCATGATGTTATAAGTGTACCTTATGGTGCATGTTTATAATTTTTCAATATCAATTTTCGTTCTTGAGTTATTTAGGGTTGTTTCTTTTTCCAATAAATACCGTAAGTTAATGACGTCCTTAACAATCAACGGCATTGCGTCAAGTCTATGGCCTGAAACTCAGTCATCGCAGAAACTGGTTCGCAGCTCGCTACGAGTACTTGCATCTAATTAAAAAGAACTCGCAGTGCTTGTTTTTTCACTCGCTATGAGTCATTTTTGTATCTGCGCAGCAGATATATTGCTATCGTGTTGTGTGTCTGTCTGTTAACTTTTTTGTGTAACCACTGACCTGTAGTGTCTGCTGTGGTGTAACTCTAACCAATGCGCGACAATTACATTGGGGACAATCGAAGCTCAGAATTTTTGGCGTCAACGTACGAGCTGTCAGTTTGAACGATGGAAACAAGTATTCTTTAATCCTGATCCTTTTTTAATATTAGTTGATTAGTCAAAGAGCAACACTATTTTCGAAGAAAGACAATATTGCTGATACAAATGGTAAGTATTTTTTAAGATGACTTATATTAAACTTGCAAGTGTAATCTACCACAGTTTTTGTGCGTTAACAGAATGATTGATTGAAGAGTTGACAAAAGGTTTCCAACTCGTTGGGCAGGTCAACACGTGTTTTAGTGTTTATGAACTATGACCGTCTAAACCGGAGCATCATTTTACATCTTTAATGCAATTAAGTTTATTAATAGCAGTACACACATGTACTCATTGACTGCTTATTTAAATAGCTTGCTGTAACTTATATCTAAATAGCCACGATCTGCCCCACGACATATTTTTAATATCAAGCGATTGACCTGTCATCTCATTCGCTTATTAAGTTACTGTAACTGAACTGGATTAATTGCCACTTCCCGAATTTGCTTCATTTGTTGCGAACAATGGTGAATAATAATAATAGTGAAAGCAAATTCGGGAGTGTCTTTTAGGGCCTGTTTACAAGGAGGTAAGGTCAAAGTTAACCCGGGTTTACAAGCAAAATTTCACAGGTAGGGTTACCCAGCTGCCTGGGTCAACTTTATTAGACATGGTTATCAAGCACTAATAACAAGAAGCCTGGAACTAGTAAAAAGGTGTTCTGGGTAGATTAGTTATCACTACCAAATGCATTTACAAGGACAAACCATAACCCAGCTACTATGGTAACTCTAACGTCCTTGTAAACACGACAAACAAAAAACAAGAAATGTACTAGAGCTAGGGTAACCCGGGTGCAAGGGTAACCTGCGTGCTAGGCTAATTTTGGCGCAGATACATGTACGCATAGCGTACCTCTTGTTAATTAGATGCAAATATTCGCAGCGAGCTGTGAACCATCTTGTGCGGACTGGAAAACAGGCTTTAAAGTTGAAAATATCTTTGAAATGAGCCAACCAACAAAATCAGATTAATCAGTTGAAATACAGACCATGTACCTCGAGACGCTTTTCTGCTAGTCGACAACGTCACTCTGTGAACCCGAGCCAAAGTTCGATTTTCGTGACGTATATTACTTATTCAAGCACAATAATACAGTATTGACTCGTTTAAGCGCCGCCCCCGATTAAGCACCGCACATGAGGGGAAAAATATTAAAGCGCGCCGCCCTCAAATAAGCGCCGCATTTACTCACAACAATGCGGCGCTTAATCGAAGCACCGTCAGACAGAATTATTCGAGAAGCCAAACTAACAAACAACTGCAGTACAATCTCAATCTTAAATCTGCCTCGGAAATTTATTCTCCTGCAGGGGCCGGTTGTACGAAGCCTGGATAAATCTCTATCCGGTGGATAACTCGCTATCCGGCGGATAAATTTTATCCAGGGTATAATTTGCGTTGTACGAAACTTGGATAGCATTATCCGGCGGATAAAAATTGCTATCCGCTTGATAAATTTATCCGAGGTCGGGGGGTAGTTTAAGTTCACTATCCAGTGGATAAAATTGACGTGTTCATGTTGTTGAAACTATAAAATTAAGATTTTCAATAAAATGGCATTATACAGAATTCCCGGTGAGCAGACAGAATTTACAGACGAAATCACGAGAAATAGAAAACTTTAACATCTTACAATATTATGCCAACAGTGAGTTGTGAGCACTGAGCACGGTATCGTTTTGGTAGACAAGCAAACGCGTACATAGTCCACCTTGTAGAAGAAATAAGCCCTGCAACGAACCGAAGCTGCCCTATTTCGGCGACGTACTTAGTGTTGGTAACACTTAGATGTTTTGCTACAGGCAGCTTTTTGCAAGTAATGGGGGACACCGTAGAGAAGACCACAGTTAGAAGGGTTGCATGTCGAGTAACCTTGGCTATCGCTCGAAGACTTGACGAGTTTGTGAAATTTCCACAAACGCAACAGGCTGAAAAGATGTGATAAAGCAAGGAATTTCCTTGTGGCATTGGCTGTGTTGACGGAACACACGCGAGGATCGTTGCGGCAGCAGAAAATGAATAGGATTTTGTAAACCGAAAGGGACACCACAGTATTATAACGTACAGTTGATTCCAAAATTGTGTAAAAGACAATTTCATTAAAAGTTTATTAAAATTAATACATCATTAGCAACGCTTAGCAACCAGCTTACATGTGAGTAAAAACATGACGTGACAACGATTTAATCATTCGTCAAGTACTTATCCAGTGGATAGTTATTCACCCCACTATCCATGCTTCGTACAACCAGTGGATAACTATCCACCGGATAACAGATTTATCCACTGGATAGGCCTTATCCACCGGATAGGCTATCCAGGCTTCGTACAACCGGCCCCAGCTGGGACCGGTTGTACGAAGCCTGGATAGTTATCCACTGGATAAAAAGTCGTTGTACGAAGCATGGATAGTGGGGTGGATAACTATCCACTGGATAAGTACTTGACGAATGATTACATCGTCGTCACGTCATGTTTTTACTCACATGTAAGCTGGTTGCTAAGCGTTGCTATGTAATGAATTAATTTTAATAAACTTTTAATAAAATTGTATTTTACAAAATCGTCGGTTTAACGATCCTGTGTCAACACAACCAATGCCACAAGGAAAACCTCCAAGATTATAGAACCCTTGCTCTATCACATCTTTTTCCTGTTGCGTTTGTGGAAATTTCACACACTCGTCAAGTCTTCGAGCGATAGTCAAGGTTACTCGACGAACAACCTTGCTAACTGTGGCCTTGTCTACCTCCAGCAACGGTGTCCCCCATTACTTGCAACTGCATGTAGCCAAAAATCTAAGTGTTATCAACACTTGGTTTGTCGCCGAAATAGAGCAGCTTCGGTTCGTTGCAGGGGTTATATACGGTATACTATTATCGGATGGGGTTGAGCATGGTAGCTTGTGTTATCAACGCCGAGGTAAGTGTTATCTGCCGAAGCCGAAGGCTGAAGCGGGTAATACAAACCGAGGCTTGATAAGTGATAACACAAGCCATCATGCGAAAACCGATTTAGAAATTTTATACAAAGTTAGATAAAAATAGTAAATTCATTCCGTCTTCAGTTTGAGGTTCGCTTACTTTTTTTCTATTTCAAATAAAATTTCCTCTCTCAAATACTGCTTTAAACTCTAACAGCTGTATGTGTAGCTCGCTTGGGTTTTCTTTGTGGTTTTGGCGTCAACAAAACGTGCAAAATCCGCCGGATTAATCCGCTTCTGATCTTCACTCCTAAGGACGGCTCTCACTGTTTGTTCTGTTCAAACCGCTGGCCAGCTCGTCATCTACAGACAATTCTTGATATTTTGTAGGTGGCAAGACCATAGCCTGGTACCCTGGCCCAATTTCAAAAGAAATATATTCCAGGTAACCACTAATCTCATTCTCGCTTCATCAGGGCTAAATTCACTTGTGACGATTGCAATTTCACTCATAGCCAGTAAAAACGCGCGAAATCTTAACCAATAGGAAAGCAGAAGTCTTTAGTGGTTACCAGGCTAGCAAGATCACTGATCTCAATAAAACTGGATGGGGCATGGGGTCGGATTTTGCGTGCCAGCTGTATGATGCTGACGTGACCACTACCCAAGATGACCGCCACCAAAAACAGACAAAAAAAGTTATTTTAAGAAAATTTAAACGAATGTAATGACACAAGAAGTACTCAATAAGGTTTAAAACGCTAATTTCTTGTATTTGTTTCTATTATACATCGCTGTAAAACCTTTAAATTTCGGGGTTTTTTCTTCAGTGCCGACAACGAAGAAACTTCACGATAATATAAACTGAAAAACAGACTATAAATTCTGCGAAGAATTCAATTCCAAGTCTTAAATTGTACCTTTTATAGTAATCTCAATGCCTTAACAATATTTCGTGTTGTGTACTTGCCATCTTTGGACTGTATTTGTTGTTAAACAGCCGAAAACTAAACGAACCGGCATCTGTTGTTTGCTTTACGGCTTTTCCGACTCCCCCGGCACAGAGTACTTAATATTGCCTCCCCCGGATAATCTGACCGTGCTGACGTCAGGATTGCTTATGCCAGTCAAATTTAGGATTGGGAACAAGTTCTAAGGTCGCAATGCATCATATGTTCCACTACGTAAGATGGCGGCGACTGGCAGGGAATGTTTGACTGCTGGCCATAGGGAATGGCCCATCCAGTTTATATAGAGATCAGTGGGCAAGACATCCAGAATTGTCTGTAGGTTTTTAGCCAATCACAGTCGAGATTGTATAAGTATTGTATAATAATATCTCTTATAAACTAAGAACTGTCTGCATATAGTGTTACATGCAGTAACACTCTTTTCACATGCAGCCAAGATAAAATTTAATCAGATAACTGCCCCGAGCGTGCAGGAATCGATCGAACCTTAGTTGTAGAGGTTGATGGTGCATGCAGACAATGTTTATTGTTAAGTGGTATAATCGACGTCATTATATACAGTAATAGCAATAAACATTATCGGTGTCCCGGGTACACTTAAATGAAATTTAGCAAAGAAAATTTAAAAAGAGTGAACAATTTTTTACAAACTACAAGCAAAGTTTTAAACAACGATACAAATGGAGTAAGAACTTACCAAAATTGTGTGCAAGCACCAACGCAACAGTTCTACTGTCAGGTTTCATACGAAGAAATCCACTTTCCCAGTGCATTGGGTTTTCGTGTGCAACGTCCCAACTGTTCGCTCTAGAAAATCAAGAATGTGCGGGTCAACGTAAAACGTGTACATATCAATGTAAAAAAAATAAATCGGAACGCGCGTCGATAAATCACCCCCTGTTTACACATGAGAATTGTGCTGCGATTTTTCTCACGCTGACGCATGCGATTAAATGGATGACTCCGCCAAAGTATCGAACCTTGTATAGCCTGAACAAATGGTCCAATACACTCGTATAAGTCAATATATTCGATCGCATGTGTCAGAAGGAGAAAAAACAGCAAAAATCTCACGTGTATAAACAAGTCTTGGGAATCAATTTAAAAATCTACGAGGGCAACCTCAATCAAATGTCATCCTTCAAACAAAAAAAAATTATTCTTGCAAAACAAAGAGAACTACTGTAGAGGGCACAGAACGGGCATACCTACGCCAGAGTAGTAGACACAAACAGACTAACGAACAAACACTGTCAGGTAATGAAACATTGAAACATAACGTCCTGCATGGCGGAGGTAATAAATAACTCTTAGTTCTTAGAGTAAACCTCAGTCCTCGTTCTCCATACTCAGAACTTTTCCTCGTCTTGAGGATGACGTTAGCTCAGTGACGTGGTAGCAATACTGATAAGTTTTGGAAATCTAAAGAAACCAGGTTCAAACACCAAATATAGTAATCAGTTGATGTTAATCTTTTAACATACCACTATATTTATACACTACGCCCCTCGTAAATCATAACTATGACGTGGCTTTCTACAGTTTTTTAAAACACTAAAACTCCGAATGCCAGATGCCACGAGAACATGTATGCTAGGTATTGCACATACATTACAGTATTAAATAGTTAACATATATGAAATATATGATAAGTTGCAGTGGCGGTCAGTCCCTCCCCCCCCCTCCCCCATGTCAAAATAGTCAATTTGTCGGAAATATTCGACAAAAGGGGGGAAACAGTCAAAATCCAGCGCTTTTCGTGCATGTGTCGGATATTTAGTAGATTTGTCAGACATATTTGAGACTTTGCCCCTCGTCCCCGACCTGAAACAGTGAATTTCCGTCACTGATAAGTTGTACGTATACGTGTAGTGTATGTGGTACGTTTGCGAGCTTGATGTAATGGAACAGATGTTTGGTGGACGTTCGTCAAGCTCAATTACTCAAGAAAAGATTTCTGAGCCGCACACAGGGTTCGAACCTGCAAAGTTCTAATGACCGGTTAGACGCACTAATCATTGAGCTACTGAGGCTCAGATGGAAAGTTAATTATTAAAGGTTGAAAGTTCATAGTCATATGTGCTCCTAAATGGTAGCGTTTGCATATGAGATGTACTGTAGTTTTAAAGTGATATGATAAGTTGTACCTATACATGTAGTGCATGTGGTACGTTTGTGCAATTAGTGAGTTTCAGGGTGTTGCGCGCACATCATTTTTCAAAAAAACTGGCAAACTCCACTCAAAATAAAAATACAGTTTAAAATCAACAAAGTATAAGTATAGGTACAGTTTCTGGATGTTTAACACTATTCAAAGTCAATTTGAATATGGAAATTATGCCCTAGGGAATTCATTAATATATATAAGTGGATGACCATTCTCTCCATTGGCACTTGCAAGAAGTCCGTGGATGAACACGTTTTGGGAGAGACTTCATACCGCAGATCGACCTCGGCTTGGATTTTAGTTTTGGCAGAAATGGTTGACGACCAAGTTCCTCCTATTCCAGCCTTTCTGCTACTTCTTATCAATTATTGGACGAGTCGGAGCAAAATATCATGATTTGTCAGTGGCGAGCTACTAGTTATTTGCCGATGCGAAAGGCAGAGGCAAATAACTAGTAGCGAGACACTGACAAATCATGATATTTTGCGATAGACGAGTTCAATAATTGATTTATCATTCATAAAATAGTTAAAAATTTGAAATGCCTGAAGTAAGAGATCGCCACTCTTCTCTCTGTCTTCGGCATATTAAAATCTTCGTAAAACTTACTTTATGTTGGCACGAGTCTTGCTTTTTATCTCACTAAAACTTCCTTTTCACTATTTCTTTTCTGAAGTACATTGTCGTTAAGGATGCTTCCAAATACTCTCGATTATTTCCTCGGATAGCTGAAGAACTACCTGCCATGTTTACGAAAATTATTTGCCGTCAGCAGTGTTACCGCTAGTGCGCATGCTCATAAAATTATTTTCAGCAGAAAATTATTTGCACTCAGTTATTTGCAGGTAAATTAACCAATCAGAATGCCGGATAGAAACGAAATGAATGATAAAGCGAGTTATCTGTCCTTCAGTACCATATGTAGCGCCAGATGATCAAAACCCGGCTTTGGAAAACACGGTGCCTCCAAATCAGTCACCGAACAGTGGCCGAAGCTCGTCCTCCACCTAAGGAGATACAGTCGAATGTTCTGGTTAGTTCTTGTGTAATTTCACGTACTTGTGTGCTTCAGGTTTGTTCGAATATTTACTGTGGCCGTGGGCGTATACGTTGATGGGCGTTAATTGATAACAACCATTGCAGTATTCGGTTTGGTTGTGTGTTTTTTCGAGTCGTTGTACTGTATAGTTATTGTCAGAAGGCGTTTCTATTCACATTGTCGTTTAGTGCGCTACATGTTTGCCTTTGTGGTTGAGAGAGTCTGTCGTGTGTTGACTTGTGTATTTTCTGTTTGGGGTTGCCGTCGTTTGTGAATGTGTGAAATAGTCACCTTGGACTGGATATAGCAACTTTCAGTCGTTGCGTGTGCGCGCAACCATTAAATTTCTTCACCTTCCCTAGGCTTTGTGAAGAAACAAATGGAGGTTTGCCTGTGTGGCCAACGATGTTAAGTTGCCTGTGTGGCTAACGATGTTAAGTTGCCTGTGTGGCTAACGATGTTAAGTTGCCTGTGTGGCTAACGATGTTAAATTGCCTGTGTGCCTAACGATGTTAAGTTGCCTGTGGGGATAACGATGTTAAGTTGCCTGTGTGGCTAACGATGTTAAGTTGCCTGTGTGGCTAACGATGTTAAGTTGCATATGCCTTTGTGGCTAACGATGTTAAGTTGCCTGTGCATGTGGCTAATGATATTAAGTTGCCTGTGTGGCTAACGATGTTAAGTTGCATGCGTGTGTGGCTAACGACGTTAAGTTGCCGGTGTGGCTAACGATGTTAAGTTGCCTGTGTGGCTAACGATGTTAAGTTGCCTGTGTGGCTAACGATGTTAAGTTGCCTGTGTGGCTAACGATGTTAAGTTGCCTGTGTGCATGGCTAACGATGTTTAAGTTGCCTGTGTGGCTAACGATGTTAAGTTGCCTGTGTGGCTAACGATGTTAAGTTGCCTGTGTGGCTAACGATGTTTAAGTTGCCTGTGTGGCTAACGATGTTTAAGTTGCCTGTGTGGCTAACGATGTTAAGTTGCCTGTGTGGCTAACGATGTTAAGTTGCCTGTGTGCATGGCTAACGATGTTTAAGTTGCCTGTGGGGCTAACGATGTTAAGTTGCCTGTGGGGCTAACGATGTTAAGTTGACTGTGTGGCTAACGATGTTAAGTTGCCTGTGGGGCTAACGATGTTAAGTTGCCTGTGTGCATGGCTAACGATGTTTAAGTTGCCTGTGGGGCTAACGATGTTTAAGTTGCCTGTGGGGCTAATGATGTTAAGTTGCCTGTGGGACTAATGATGTTAAGTTGCCTGTGTGGCTAACGATGTTAAGTTGCCTGTGTGGCTAACGATGTTTAAGTTGCCTGTGTGGCTAACGATGTTAAGTTGCCTGTGGGACTAATGATGTTAAGTTGCCTGTGTGGCTAACGATGTTAAGTTGCCTGTGTGGCTAACGATGTTAAGTTGCCTGTGGGACTAATGATGTTAAGTTGCCTGTGTGGCTAACGATGTTAAGTTGCCTGTGTGGCTAACGCTGTTAAGTTGCCTGTGTGGCTAACGATGTTTCAAGTCAGTGCCTGTGTAGCTAACGATGTTATGTTGCCTGTGTGGCTATTGGCTAATGCTGTTAAGTTGCCTGTGTGGCTAACGATGTTAAGTTGCCTGTGTGGCTAACGATGTTAAGTGTAAGTTGCCGGTGTGGCTAAGGTGTTTAAGTCAGTGCCTGTGTAGCTAACGATGTTTAAATCAGTGCCGCGTGGCGAGTGATGTTTAAGTTGCCCGTGTGCCCATTGCCTATGGTGTGGCTAACGATGTATAAGTTGCCTGTGTAGCTGCCTGTGTGCCTCAATAACGAGTGTTTTTGCCTGTGTGGCCAACGCTGTTTAAGTCCGTGCCTGTGTTTTCAAGGGATTTTTGGTGAAGGAAAATTCGAGTGTAGAATATATACATTTTAAGACCAAATCGGGACCAGTTGCGAAAAATGCAACTACACAGGCCTTCCGGCAGGAATTGAACCCACGATCTTGCGATTCTAGTGCAATGCTCTGACCACTGAGCCACGGAGGCCGTTGCTGAGAGCTTGATCGCGAGTTCTGTATACATTAAGGTGGCTTACGTTGATATTGTGCCTGTGGGGCTTTAAAGATGTTAAGATTACAGGATACCCTAGGAAGCCATTTCAAGAAATTTGTTACCGCGCGCTCAATTTTTTTCCGATTTGTCTCAAATTTGCAACAAATGTATGTTGTGGCACAAGCAATTGACAAATAAAAGCTTGTAACTCAGGTAATTTTTACATAAATAAAACGCGCGAACACACTTTTTTAGAACAAACATTGAGAAGTGTAAATATGATACATTGAGAGCTTTTTGGTAAAACCAAAGACCGCCTTAAACCGCGGCGCGATGGTACTGTGATTTTAAACTGATGAGTATATCTGCAACAATATTTTATTTCTTATATACTGTAGTCAAGGTAGATGGAAAGGTTTTGGACGTCATGGCGAAAGTGGATAAAACTTTTAATTCGGCCGCGATGTTATCGTCAACGGTAATGTGGTGGCAACGTAGGTGCCTGGAGATTCGATTGACCTCGTGAGAGTTTTGCACCGCCTCCGAAGCGTGGCCGTTGGAATTTTACTCCTATAAATTGGTGAATCTGTGTTCTCCGTATTATGAACTGAGGTGCGCTGTCAGTGTGTATAATCAATGATGATTCTAATAATGGCAATAATAATACAAAAAAGGGTGAAATCACTTACAAAATATAAAACAAACAAACCTCGTGTACGGTTCGTTGTTTGTTTGGGTCGGGTTTAACTTGTAAACTTCGTTCTTCTTCAGGGTGAACAACTCCCGTGGACTACCTCTATAACTGAGCTGTCTGTGCACGTTCCGGGTTCGGGCGTAAGAGGTTGTTCCTTCCCGATTTGGAACCTCCATATATATAAGTGGATGACCATTCTCCCCATTGGCACTTGCAAGAAGTCCGTGGATGAACACGTTTTGGGACTGAGATGATCCCACCCACCCTACCCATGCACATCCAAGCCGAGTTGAGTCTGCGGTCACTCCTTCCCTCTCCGGTCAGGGTTCGTACCGGCCGGAGTTGCTGTCCATATCTTATTAATGACAATACATTGGGCAGAATATTACACTGTTATTCTGCTGTTGTTGGTCGCTAGCAAGTCTGTTTGCCATTGCTTACTTTGTGGAGAACCCGCCAATTCCTTTTGCAAAATGATGCGCGCGCAATACCCTGAAATTCGCCTATTAAGCATATAGTGCATGTGGTGGGTGATACAGTATATTACATACTTGTAACATATAAACGGGAAGCCATTATTGCAAAACTCCACTTCTTCAAGGTATTCGAAATGTTTTATTGTTGGATAAATGCCACACCCTTTTCCTTTCCATTTACCAAGCAGCCAGGAAAGCTTCAATAAAATACACAATGGATTTAGTACTGTATATTAAAAAATGCCGTTATGGTATAGCTGTGCACATTGAATTGCGGAAAAAATACAGTGGTGTTTTGCCAAATAAAACCCATACTACAAGCGCAACTGTAGTGCTGTGCGGGAGCGCCGGATGCGGGAGATCTGCCGGAGCTCCGGCGTTTTTTGGTCAGCCGGAGCTGGAGTTGGGGTGTTTTCTTCCTGCTCCGGCTGGAAAGTCAGAATGAAAAAAAAAAAGACAATTTGTCCAAGTATCGACAAAGCTTTGGTCACAAATAATGGCAACATTGAATTTGTTAAATGCGTATATAATCTGAAGTCTTATTTGTTGAGTCAAACCATTTCAGCTACCGCAAACCGCCAAATTATAATAGGTCGTTATGGCTGCGATCTATCTGGTCACAAGATAACTTGCGTCTAGCTCTATCATATCTTTCTTGTCCACCGTCCTCTGTCACTTCTGAACAAATCTTTTTGTTGACGGGGAACATCGTCTCAAAGAAACGTTGCGTGCTCCTTCCAGGCAACATTGGTTGCTTAGCTTTTATTAAATTTAATTTAATTATAGAAAGTTTGATTCCAGTTGGACTGGCCCAAGTTGTTAACCAACGAGGCTGGAGCCGGAGCTGAAAAACCGGAGTTTGCACACCTCTAAGCACAGTACAGGTGGAAGTGGTGGAGATGTTCGTGGTAGGGATAGAGGTAATGGCGTTAAAGATTTAAAGTGGTGGAGGTGATGGCATTGGAGGTGATGGCATGTTGAAGGTGGTGGTATTGGAGGTGATGGCATTGTAGGTGGTGGCATTGAATGTGGTGGCATGTTGAAGGTGGTGGTATTGGAGGTGGTGGCATATTGAAGATGATGGTATTGGAGGTGATGGCATTGAATGTGGTGGCATTGGAGGTCGTGGCATTGGAGGTGGTGGCATTGAAGGTGGTGGCATTGAAGGTGATGGCATTGAAGGTGGTGGCATTGAAGGTGGTAGCATTGCAGGTGATGGCATTGAAGGTGGTGGCATTGAAGGTGGTGGCATTGTAGGTGGTGGCATTGAAGGTGGTGGCATTGCAGGTGATGGTATTGGAGGTGGTGACATTGAAGGTGGTGGCATTGTAGGTGATAGCACTGGAGGTGATGGCATGTTGAAGGTGGTGGTATTGGAGGTGATGGCATTGTAGGTGGTGGCATTGAATGTGGTGGCATGTTGAAGGTGGTGATATTGGAGGTGGTGGCATATTGAAGGTGATGGTATTGGAGGTGATGGCATATTGAAGGTGCTGGCATTGAATGTGATGGCATGTTGAAGGTGGTGATATTGGAGGTGATGGCATTGAATGAGATGGCATGTTGAAGGTGGTGGTATTGGAGGTGATGGCATTGAATGTGGTGGTATGTTGAAGGTGGTGGCATTGGAGGTGATGGCATGTTGAATGTGATTGTTTCACTTGTTTCACAGTAATTCCTTCACGAGCTTGTTTATACAGTTTATATATTAAGTCTTTGTAGACACTTGGGAGAAGTTGGTATATTAAACTCTTGCCATAACCAGTACGGAGTACAGCTAGCACATCCTCATTAAACAGGACTTTTTCTATACATTCGCGCTGTTCCTTCTTTAGATTTTTTACTTTAAACTTCACTAAACATCGTTGAATCGCTAGATTCGTTAGACGCTTTGTTAATTATGTAAAGCATAATTCATAAACAAATCAATCACAATCAAATCAAATCAAATCATACACAAACCAATCAGAATAGAGCTTTTCGGGCTATAGCCAATCAGGACAACTTCCAAAATCTGGAAGTACTGCACGAACTTTTAACGACATATGTATCAGGCCATAGTTTACAATTGGCCTGATTGCAGGTTATGGCATTGGAGGATGGCATTGAAGGTGGTGGCATGTTGAAAGTGGGGGCATGTTGAAGGTGATGGCATTGAAGGTGGTGGCATTGGAGGTGGTAGCATATTAGTGCCAGTGGTGATGGCATTAAAGATGGTGAATGTGGCAGTAGAAGTGGTGGTAATGGTATTTGTGGTGGAGGTAGAAATGATGGTGGAGGTGAGGGTAATGATGGTGGAGGTGAGGGTAATGGTGTTGAAAGTGATGGTAGTTTGAAAGTGATAGCGTTAGAGGTGGTGGAAGTAGCAGTGATGTCATAGGAGGTGGTGGAGACAATGGAAGAGTGGCAATGGAAGTGGTTAAGTAATGGGGTTAGTGGTGGAGAGACCAATGGTGGTGTTGGATTTGGAAGTGTGTTGGTAATGGTATTGCATGGAGGTCAGGCATTGGAAGTTAAAGTTTAATAACTTTGGTCAAATACATGAACAGAAGTTTTACATAAACAAAAGAATTAAAGGCATTGACTATAATGATATTAAATTTAATTAAGATTCACACTAGCAAACAATATAAAAGAGTAAGAATTAGTGGGAATACATAATTAAATACTTTCTTTACACTTTGATTTTTTTTAACAAATCACAGCCCTTCTGGTTGCAACTGACTCTAATATCTGCCCATGCTTTTTGCCATATTTTATCCTACAATAATGCATTCTATAAGAAAGACAGTAACAAGATTTTCGACTTTAAAAATTGGTTTTAATGTTGCTCTCTTTATTCCTGAAGCTGTTTGCAATTAATTGTTTATCTCTTCAGCATCAACAAAGTATTTTTGCTAATTTTCCTGCCAAGCTTCAAGGCTAACAGTATTTAGGTGGTATTCTTAGGAATGGTTGAAATGAATTAAAGGTACTGTACGTAAAAGTGCATGTGTTTGCAACTATAAAAAAAATCAATTTTATACAGCTAAAACGCCAAATGGCAACAAAGATATGCAAATTTGTGTGACAGTGCAAATTTTGTATGCTACAGTGGAAATCAAACTAATTCTGATTTTACATGGATGGTGTTGTCATTGCTAGAAATTGCAGCATATAACTATAGAGTGACCTTCAAGGCAAATGACTTTGCCAAATCTATCCAAATGATCTCCTCAAGACTTCAAGACCTTTTTTCAAGACCATTCAGACCAGACAATCGCAGCAAAAACTGAAAGGTCTTGCAAGACATTTGACAGACTATTGAAAGCTTAAGGAAAGTCTTTAAATGTATGATTAGATTAGAAATATCCAGGAGATCCAATTAATAACATTCACACTTGAATTTCTTGAGAAATTGCTTTACGGACTGACTGGTAGACTGTCAAGATCCTTAAGCCCTGGTCAAACGAGGATGAGAGTTGATGAGAGTTGGCAAGCGAGAGTTTGTCTGAGAGTTTTCTCAACTCTCATGCCCTGGTCAAATGAGGATGACAGTCGATGAGAGTTGACCATGACAGTTGACGAGAGTTGTAGGATTTACCGCACATAGCAGGGAGACTAGGAATGAATTTTGAGGTAAACAAAAGTTCGTATTTTTACAATCTCATACTGGACAAATAAATAGACAGATATATTTTGCATTCTTGCCCTTTCTTGTCACGAAAAGTCACGAATACAGTCAAAATAATTTGGCTAAACTCTCATCAACTCTCATTAAAATTTGAACCAGCTCAAAGTTGATGAGAGTTGATACAGAGAGTGCATGAGAGTCGATGGGAGTTGGTGGTCAAACGTGACTGAGAGTTGCAACTCTCATTGACTCTCATCAACTCTCATCCTCGTTTGACCGGGGCTTTATACTGTTAGTAAATATTTGTTCAATTGTAAAGTACTGTAACTTATTATTAGATCATCAGAAGGATCCTGTCCTTAATGTTAAGGATCCTGCAAGGAATATTAAAAATTCTGTAAGGATCCTGTAAGGATTAATAAAAATTCCTTAAGGATTGATCCTGCAAGGATTCTGTCCTTACAAGATCCTGCAAGCTATAGGATTATTGAATACTCCATAAGGAACCTGCAAGGATGATCGATCTGTCCTTACAGGATCCTGCAAGGATTACTAAAAATTCCTCAAGGATCCTGTCCTTACAGAATAAGAAAAATATATCTATATGCAAAATCAGATTATTTTGTTAAACGTTCCTCCAACATGGCCGCCATACATGACGACAAGTAAGAATCTTAACTTGTGCTATAACTAAAAAACACTTAAAATTGATGATTGTCCTGGGGAAGTTAGGTGTACACTTTTAAATAGCATCTTTGGTACACAAACTGATGTGTAGCTAGCTATCATGTAATGGCTCACCTTATGTTCCTTCTCGTCTGTACACGAAGTCATGTCAATAAAGCTGCACTGCACCACTCACTTGGCCTGCTTTCTCAATAGTATACTACTCAACAGTAGACAAATATATAAAGCAATACAGTAATTCACTATTCTTCTAGCTAATATTGGACTATTATTGTCTGTTAAATCTGTATCGAACATTTCGACTGTGTGAAGGTGTCACCACATTCATCACCAGGTTCATCACCAGGTTCGCAAGGTAAATATTTCACCTTCTTGAATAATAATATACGTAAAAAACTAGTCAATTGGCTAAAAGGAGTGCAGTTTTACGGAAACATAGTGCAAATTTTTGAATCAAAAACATTAAAAACTGAGAAGCCAAACGTTCTGCAACTTCGTACCCAGACTCTCCAGCAAAATATAAACAAACATGGCGGACAAGTTGGAATAGTGGAGAACAATTCGTTGAACATTAAAGCTAATCACTCTTTAATATTGCTAAGTGAAGTACTTGCAAGAAAACCAGCCTCTGATAACTCGACCAACAAGAATAACATCTCATACTTCTACACTGATTGATAATATATTGACAAACCACTTTTACCCTCATTTGATAAGTGGTTTATTGTTTACGGATATCTCTGGTCATTTACTAGCCTGCGAACCCAGACGTATTTGCCCGCCCTCGTTGGGTTCGCAGGCTAATCATTTACCTGTATTTTTTGGTTTATTCTGAAGATGCAAAGTCATGCCAAAAATTAAATGATAAAATTATTCTCCAAGATAAAAATAAAACTAATATAAATAAATTCACTGAGCAACTAGGTAGTATTAACTGGTCTCCGCTCGATGGTTATGATGACCCGAACAACTCATATAATGTTTTTTCTAGCTAATAATATACATGACAAAATTACTGCATCCTGATTGGTCGAGAGGAGTGCAATTTCAATGTAATACAGTGCAGAAAAGGTGTAATAGAAATACAGTGCAAATTTCAATGAGTATTAAGCATTCTGATTGGCTAATAAACAACCGGAATCTACCGGAAAGCCAATGAATGCCTATGCGGATTTTGAATAAAGTTGTCGAAGAACATTTCGATGAAATACAGAGTGAGATTTGCTTTAATATTGTCATAAAAGTTCCTACAAGAAGACTAGAAGAGGTTAGATGCTATGAGTAAAACGTTTGACGTATTTAGTGAACAAAATGAAGCAGTTTTCAACCATTAAAGCTTCGAGAAGTGGAGCAATGAGTGGTATGTAACTTCGTAGCTGGAAGAACATTTTGTCTAACATTTTCATGTATATTATTAATAAGTAATAGCATGGTTTCGAGTGCAATTTTAAAAAAACATGCACTCGTGAGTTTTTCAAAGACTATCAAAATTGCACGAGTCCGAAGGACGAGTGCTATTTGAGGTCTTTGAAAAACTCACGAGTGCATGTTTTTTTACAAATTGCACTCGAAACCATGCTATTACCTATACAAAGTATACGGAAATTTACAATAATTGCTTTCCATTAAGAAGAGTAAAGGTAAAACATCATTTGATTAATAAGCCTTGGCTATCAAAAGGCTTACTAAGATCTATAAAAAGAAAAAATAAATTATATAAACAATATTTATATAATCCAATACCTTTTAGTGAAACCTGTTATAAGAGATATAAAAATAAATTGACTCACTCCTTGAGGATCGCTAAATTATTGTGCTACACAAGGAAATTAGAAGACATAAAATCGAACACTATTAAAGCTACTTGGAGGATATTAAATGAAGTTATAAATAAGAAAAGAACAAAGCAAAAATTACCATTATCATTTAAAGTTGACAATGGAGAAATTTCAGATCCTATTGAAATTGCTAATAGATTTTGTAATTATTTTTCGAATATAGGCCCCAATCTTGCTCAAAAAATACAATCTATACCAAATTCTCTTGTAGGCCAGTTTCCAGATTCAATTTTTCTTAATCTAGCAACCAAAGCCGAAATAATAGAAATTTCAAAAAGTTTTCAATTCTGTAAAGCTCCTGGTTATGATAAAATTCCCATGTCGATAATAAAACAACCAATAAATATAATTTCCGAACCATTAACTCACATTATTAATTTGTCTATAACACATGGTATTGTACCAGATGAAATGAAAATTCTTCGTGTTATTCCCCTGTTTAAAGCAGGTGATCGAACATTAATCACTAATTATAGACCAGTATCATTTCTACCTAGTTTCTCAAAATTTTTAGAAAGGGTTATATATAACCGTATATTAAACTATTTACATAAATATAATATTTTATCTGAAAATCAATATGGTTTTCGGAAAAATCATTCTACATCATTAGCTTTGATAGACTTGTACGATTAAATATCCTTAGCAATTGATCAGAAAGAGTTTTCGGTCGGCATATTTTTAGATTTGTCAAAGGCCTTTGACACTGTAGACCACCAAATTCTTTTTGATAAACTTGCTCACTATGGAATTCGCGGTTTAACTTTGGATTGGGTTAAAAGTTACTTTTCTAACAGAACGCAATTTGTCCAGTTCAATGATTTTTGCTCGTCAACTAAAAATATATGTTGTGGGGTACCAGAAAGTTCTATCCAGTTGGCCCACTGTTCTTTTTACTGTATATAAATGATATAAATTATGTATCAAAAATAGTAAATCTCATTTTATTTGCGGATGATACGGATGCGGATGATTATCTGAATGGCTTAGAGCAAATAAGCTTTCATTGAACTTAGAAAAAACAAAATTTATGGTATTTAAACCAAGGCAAAGAATATATCATCATAACTTTCAAGTAATTATTAATAATGAATATATTGATCAGGTGAATGAAACTATGTTTTTAGAGATAATATTAGATGAAGAATTATCTTGGAAGTCATACATTTCCCATGTAGCCAGTTTTACCTTGTTTGAAAAATCCTTACGTACATTATATTATTCAATTGTTTATCCATATATTGAATAGAGCGTTTTCATCTTACGTCACGGCGGCCATATTGGTGTACCAAAACAATGAAATGGCGGCCTTATTGGTGTACGGTATGGGAATTAGCTCTTTCTTATTCAAATATTTCGTATTGTTTCACCACCCCAATGGGCCACCGATCACGTGAGTGAAAACGCTCTATACTGTAATGCGGTTTGGGCTTCGACTTATCAATATAATCTCCGCCGTATTATGTTACTACAAAAACGTGCAATTAGAATTTTGAATAAATGTAAATTTGATGCACATACAGATCCTGACTATTTAAGAAATGCGGTATTCTAAAAGTTAACGATATTTGTTTGCTACAAATGGGTCAATTTATGTATTCGATCTTATATAAATGCTTTTTTACCAGAAAAGTTTAATAATATGTTTGTATAAAATAATCAAATTCATACTTATAATACAAGAAATGCTATGGCTATTCGAATGCCATTATGTAGGACAAGTATCCGACAATTTTCGATAAGATTCCAAGGACCAAAGTTTCTTAATTCTTTGTCTACTGATATAACTGACACAGTTTCCTTCACTTCCTTTAAGAAGAAACTGAAAATGTTCCTTTTACTAAATAATTAAACATATATATCAGATATAATTTACTTTATCTATTACTTATTGACACATTTTTCTTTATTTCCTTTAAAAAACTGAAAACATTTATTTACCTAAACAAGACGCCTGCTAGGCGTAAACTCGGGCTACTTAAAATATATACAACATAACAAAGAAGATTAATACCAACTATGAACAATAAAAACACAGAAACCAAGGCGAAACCTAGCCATACTGGTGTAGCAAAACATTGAGATGGTGGCCATACTTGGTGTAGTAAAACATTGAAATGGTGGCCATACTGGCGTACCAAAACAATGAAATGGTGGCCATACTGGTGTAGCAAAACATTGAGATGGTGGCCATACTGGTGTAGCAAAACATTGAAATGGTGGCCATACTGGTGTACCAAAACATTGAGATGGTGGCCATACTGGCATACTAAAACAATGAAATGGTGGCCATACTGGTGTATCAACAATGAAATGGTGGCCATACTGGCGTACCAAAACAATTAAATGGTGGCCATACTGGTGTAGCAAAACATTGAAATGGTAGCCATACTAGTGTGGCAAAACATTGAGATGGTGGCCATACTGGTGTGCCAAAACATTGAAATGGTAGCCATACGGGTGCACAAAACAATGAAATGGTGGCCATACTAGTGTGCCAATTAAAACATTGAAATGGTGCCATACTGGTGTGCCAAAACATTGAAATGGTTATGGTGGCCATACTGGTGTGCCAAAACATTGAAATTGTGGCCACACTTGTGTGCCAAAACATTGAAATGGTGGCCATACTGGTGTACCAAAACATTGAAATGGTGGCCGTAATGGTGTACCCAAACAATAATACACACTTGATGAAAGTAATGTATAAACTGTTTAATAACATCGACTTTTATTTGCAAGACATCAGTACAATAATAAACAATACAAGCAAAAATAAAGGAAACCACATACAGCATTCACAGACACAAGTCAGTTCAGTTAAATGTCAACCTCGATGAAGATGTACAACACAGCATGTTTACTTTAACTTGCAAATTGACTTTATCAACTTTCGTTGTTCTTTGATTTACAGCATTGAGCAACATTTTCAGGACAATTTAATTAATAACACATGTAATAAGATCATGTAAACTGATCGAGAACACATTGATCGAGAATTTTCGTATAAAGTTTGATCGAGTACTACACATTTTCAGCGTTACGGTTATCGAGATCGCCGAACAACCCAGGTCTACTAAGTCTATTGTAAACATTGTGAGCGTGTTTATCATTAAAACACAAATTCACTTCGAACAACACAACCAAAGGCCGTCAGGAGAGAAAAAACGCATGACTCCTGCACGCTCCTGCATGAAAATCCGCCCGTTCCGCCGTGATACGGCGTGGTTTCACAAAGCCTATCGGGATGATGCAATACTTGCAATTTGTCGACACAAAAAAATAAATAAAAATAACAGAGCCGAAGCCTAGACTCGGCTACCACAGACAGCAGCCCGAGTAATAATTATGTACATTTATTGTTCTTATATATATTTTGTAATTATAATCCGTCATGACCTATTTATTTATTGTGAAAATTTATCCTTGACCTTGTAATTAATAAGGGAGCTTAAGTTTATATAAGCCTTGTGGTTTCTTTTTAAGCTTCCTTGCCACTAACTTGTCATCATATATATTTTATGTCTATAAGTTGGTGGTAAATCAAATTATTAAACACAATATTATTGTTATATTAAACACAGTGCTTTTATAAGGAAACTTTTTCGAGCGGTGGAAGAAAAAGTGAAGCGTTGCCGTTTTTAAACAACCAAATATACGAGAAGTGGACTGACCAAAAGGGCACTGTAATGTCGTAAGTACACTTGACTTGAACATTTTCATGTATATTAGGGAGCAGTCATTTTTAATTTTTTAACCTGCTATGGGGGGGGGGGGGGGGGGCAAAAAATAAATATACAAAAATAAATAAACTTTTTAGTGGGGGCCATGAAAATTACATCAAAGAAAATGAGGGGCTATAAAAAATTTATAATCTGTGTTTTAAAATATCTTTCACCACACCCCGCACCATTAATAATGACGGCTCCCTAATATTAATAAGCTATTGAGAATAGCATGATATGGTTTTACATGCAATTTGGAAAAGCATACTCCATTTTGTGCATTCAAAACATTTTTGCCATTTTGATAATCTTCAGTTCAAAAACTCACTTGTTCATGTTTTTTTCCAAATTGCAGTCAAAAGCATCCTATGCTATATTACATATATAACATGTATCAATCAGTTGATATTATTAATAATAATATCAACTGATTGATACATGTTATATATACACCAAATTAAATTGTGTTTGTTTGAATAGAACAATTAATTTACAGAGAAAAATAACGATTTTCAAATTAGCAGTTTGGGCATCTGACTTTAATGGTGAGTATCTGTCAAACCAGATCTGGGGCCACTTCTGATCATGTTCTGATTTAACCTGAAGAAAACCCCCAATTAAATTATTAAATAAAAATAAACTTTGGTAGATGATTTTTATGTTTGGTTTGAGTGCAAATGGTACATTTATATTGGGACAGACATTATTTTGAAGTACATAAATTAATCAATGTGTCTCATAATAGGCATGCCGATAAATGAACACGAACCACATGATTTTATTTTTGATCAAGCCTCCATCCCAGGCATCTCTATTAATAGTTTAGAAAACAAGTCAATTATAAGAGACTTTGGTGTTGGTCTGTTGGGTTATCTGTAGTGTCTGGAGCAGCTCACACGATACCACAGTGAATAACCCATTAATTTCAACGTCAAAAATATGATTCTCCTCTGACATCTCTTCTATACAGCCTGTAAGCAGAGCCTTCTTTTCTTTTATATTTCTTTGCTGAAAGAGAGGAAGAAAAGAAGGCTCTAGTGTTGTATTCGTGTTTGGCTTTGTCCAAGATTTAGGATGAAGTAGTAACCTGTTTAAGACCCATTTAACCAGTTCTAATTGTTTTGTTTTCTGCTCTAATTTGGACTGGGTTTGAGATTGTAACCAAGCAACTGACATGGAAACAATGGAACACCACAATGCCGAAACCTATCGTGAATACAGCAGGGCCTTAATTAGGCCCTGTTGCACGGTGCAATTTTTCATGCAACTTGTCTCGCAATGATGACTCATGCAGCATTGCAGTTGCAAGACAGGGGGTGTTACACACTGCAACGCGTTTATGCTATTTTCCAATGATTTGGATTTCGATAAAAGGGGGTAGATTGGGGAGAGGCTCGATTGAGTGTCAAATCATAACAAAATATTGCGAGACAAGTTGCTGGAGGGGTGTTACGCGGTGCAACACTGAAACAAATTGCTGCAGTCATTGCAGAAAGTAGAACCTGATTCTACTTTGTGCAATGATTGCTGCAACTTAATTGTCTCGCAACGATTTTGACCATTGTACATCATGTTACACGGTGCAGTTTTATATTTGTGAACTTTGATGTAATGATGTTTCAAGAACACAAGAATTTTCTGAAATAATTCTATTGGGAGATTTCAATGTTGACTTCCAACGTTAATCAACGGACAAATCACACATGCAAACATTTGTGTGTGCGCAATCATTCGAACAACTTATCCCTTCGCCAACAAGAATTACAGAAAACAGTCAATCTACAATTGATGTAATATTGACTTAAACAACTCGCACCGGGTTGTTGCAAGTGGAGTCATTCCGTTGTCTCTTAGTGACCACTCACTGATCTTTTGCGTCTTGAAAGCAGGTGTCCCTAAATCTGGGGGGAGTCAACGCAACATCGATTACCGCTGCTATAAACATTATGACAAAAGTCAATTTAACGAAGATCTTGAAAAGGTAAATTGGTCCTTTGTAGATTCACCGTCTGATATTAATGAAATTATGGATATATGATGTGATAATTTTTCGAAAGTTGCCGCGACACCGATGAAAACTAAAAGAGTTGAACTACTACAGTTAATGCGTAACCACGATTTTCATCAAAAGCAGGCGCACAAATCAAACTCGAACTACCGTTGGAAAAAATATCGTGAACTTAGATGCCACATAAACAAACAAGTGAAATTGAACAACTCTGACTATTATCGAAACGTGATCAACGTTAACAAAGATAATCCTGCGGGCCTTTGGAAAACGATAAATTAGATAACGTCACGGGACCAATCTAGATCCACTCTTTCGTGCATTATTTCCGAAGATACACCCGTTAACGTACGACAGCCAATCAATTGCAACGATGATGAACGATTAATTTACATCCAGAAGTTCAAAACTTGCAAATAAAATCAAAGAAAAACTCAAACCAACAACATCTCTCCCGGTATCTCCTTGTCGCTACAGTTTCGAGTTTAATGAAATTGACGAATCTCTAGTATTTCAAGAACTCAGAAATCTCAAAACGAATAGAGCCATCTGACTTGATGGAATTGGTGCAAGATTACTAAAAGACTCTGCATGCACTATTATACATCGACATTAACAAAGATCTTCAACATGTCGCTAGCATATAGTACTTCCAAAAGCGTTTGAACTTGCTTGATTTCACAGTCCTTATCGTCGTTTACAGGTTGTTTGCATATACATACATGCACGATTTAGGCAAATTCTAAAGAACTCAATGACCTGAATAATGAGAATACACTAGCATATAATAGAATCAAACGCATTAGAATACATAATTATATTATTAGGCGACAGAGAGCATCGGCACAAATGACCAAAATTTCTGGTGATAACAAGATGAACAAAATTATATTATAATACAAATCAAGAGTTAAATAGTAAGTATAAGAGTAATTTAAATATTTACATGAGTATGTAAATTAGAAATAATTAGTGGGAAACATAAGTAGCGATTTTTCGTTGAAAACATGGAAGAGATTTACTCTCTCTTATGTTTGCTCATAGTCCCTAGAATTATATTGTCTGGAGACGCGGTGAACATCAAAGCGGTTAACAATCAGCTACAATTTAGGTTGAGGGTGGCAAATAAGGTGCACAATCTTTTGTTTTACCATAGGAATCCCAATAAATAGTTTTGTAACAAATAAAAAGCGTAAATTTGCCTAATTTTCAATAAATTTGCATTGTATTAACCTTCTTTGACTGCTTTCAATCTTGCGCTTTGAATTCTGTGACGTAAGCAAATCGCGTATACGAAGCATAAGCTATAGTATTTGAGAAGGAAGGAAACTCTTTCAATATATCATCTACACATACCTACGAAATTCGCCGACAAAATTTCGTGTGAAAAAAACAACAAAACCTCAAATAAATTAGCACAAATGAAAATTTGATACTCAAACAACATTATTTCAGAAAAAGAATTTTAAAAACCAGATAAAAATGTACAAAAAATGTACAAAACTTTTGCTTATTTGCCGAGAAATTTTGTGGGACGATGCGGGATGCGATTAGCGGTTTGAGGAGCGAATCTGATTGGTCGAAAAAATAAACAAACTGGCTTGAGATTTCTCAAAACCGGGGGGGAGAGTTGAAAGTTGTAAGATAAGCTTAAAAAGAGCGGGAAAACACGAAAGGACAAAAATTTTGAAAATATTATTTTAAAATATATGAAATACTTTTTTAAACGCAAGTGCACTAAGATGTAAAGAAGAAAAGTGCGAAGACTATCACTTTACAGGTGCGTATAAAATTTTGAGCGTTTTTCACACAATTAAATATTCATAAAATACAAACTAGTAAATTTCATCTTGTATTTTATACTTGTTTATGTACAGTTGGTGGAAAAACTGCCCATAATATGCAAGACAAAAACACATTTCAAGCCAACGTTAACTTGTTTCTTTGGTAAGTTGGCAAATTTGTTTTTCTTATACTGTATCATGAACTATATATTTTTGTAGCGCTCGTATGTAGCTATACAATCATGCACTTTAATAAAAGTGCTGGGAAAAAGATTTGCGATTTTTTGTTTGATATCAAACCACTCACAAAAACAAAGAGTCAGTATGGAGACAACAATAGCAGCCCTGTCGGTTTGAACAAAAAAAGTTTCTTAATGTTTTAATATAAACGAGCCTACCTTGCTATAAAAAGCAATGTTGTCCTTCGTACACACGGCTCCCGTCGGCTGTACACTTTAACGCACAATTTTAAAATATGTCCGTACCAGTGTCGCTCACAACGTCCTTTGGCTTTCGTAGTTTCCGTTAAAACATCCACAAATCATAGATTGCAAGCGTTATTTGTACATGCATCTGTTCTTGCCGTATATTCCTACATTGTCATTGCTTGCGTATATTACATTACGTCCATGCCCGTGTGCCATGTTGCTTCATGCTAGCAGCAATGTCCAAATATGTCATGAAATGGCGATTTTCCCAATCCAGTACAAGACCAATCGTCCAAGTACAATTGAAAAGATGATTGCACATAAATTATTTTATCTTTTGATGCACCTAAAACACATTTAAGTAATATATTAAATATACCGAAAACACATACTATAATACTTGAAGAACAAATCGAAGCACGAAAATGAGCTCCGACAAATTTTAACACAAAAACAAATTTGAATCAGTTTCAAACCATTAAAAACTTGTCATGCTACGGTTACCTTTGTAAAATACGTCTGACTACTTCAATCGTCTTTCAAAACCGGCCAAAAAGCCGGGTTTTTTGCCAAAAAAAACAGCTTGAAAAAAATCAGTTCTTTTTCAAACACGTTGCTTCCAGAATGTACAGCATGCGCATGCGTGAATTATTAATTAAAATGAGTGAATAAATTATAATCCATGAGCAAAGGCCGTGGTCGTTATGTGGAAATTACAATTGTTTATTTGATTCAGTAATACAAGAACTGCAATCGTGAAAATAACCTGTTGATATTTTAAATTACAGGGTACAATTTAAGTTCAATCTCATATAATTTTTGTTTTTACCACAACTAACGAACCCCCTTTCCTGGTTTCATAATTTTACATGCTCACAAGTAAAAGTTTAATAATACTTTATTCTTGCGAGAATATAAATCTTTTGCATCTACCTCTTTAGGGTCGTTTCAAATTACGAATATGCTGAAAGTTCGAATTTGCCACTGCATATCATACAGGAAAATATCCGTCAAGCTGAGCTGGAAATGAGCACAAATTTGTTTGGAAAACTCATTAAGAGAATCTGGGGGGGAAAGGTGGTGTACGACAAGCGGACGTCTCGTAACGCAAACATGAAATTACGAGTTGGAAACCGTGAGAAAAGGTGTACACAAGTAAACGAGCTGGATGACGATGCCGTAAGCGAGATTCAATCTCTTTGTCGCGAACATGGATGGTTACTTGACAAATCGCAGATTGACAAAAACATTGTGACTTTGATAAAACTGGCTGCAGATCCAACCAGTGGTGAAGTTGTCGTAAATGGACAACGCCTCGCTTTTACAATTATCATTAGTATGGATCCCCATCCGATAATCAATTTGCGCTCATATGGACATATGGTACCTTTAGAAGAAATTAAAGGAAAGCACGAGTCAGCTAAGTGCTCAATTCAAGCTGTTGAAGAAGCCATGTTTCTTTGCGAATTTGCTCCAGCATGTATTGGTCGGGAAATACCTACCAACGAGTCAACACCCTACAAAGTCCCTGTTTGCGGGTCTAATGTCATTTCCGTGACTTCAAAAGAATGCGGACGGCACACTCGATTGGTTTCAAGCTCTTGCCTACTCGTAAATCCCTTTGGAAAATCGTGCTCATCCTGCGTTTACATGATGGCTTTGTTCCGAAATAGAGATATAAAACGAAAGGCATCAAATGCAATCGATCAATCCAATCCATCAAATCCGCCGAAAAAGTGCAACATCAGATTTTTAGATAGAAGTGGACTGGAAGGGAAAATTGCGTCTCAAAGAAATGAACTGCGGAATGAAGGGAAAAAAGATACGCGGAGTACAAGTCATTCAGCAACGCTGGAGTTCATGGAGGACGATAGCTTGGATTTGGCAAGAATTGTTGAAGGAATCGACACAGATGACGTTCCATCGAGCATGAAATTGATTTGGGAGATGCAGAAAAAACAACTCTTGGCAAAATCTTCACGTGGCCATCGTTGGGATCCACGGTATAATTTACATCAGATATTCAAAATTGAATGTCACTATTAATTAGCTTTTTTCCCATTTTTCTATTTTCATTTCTATAGTTTACGCGTTTGTATGGTAAAATATAAATAACTTTAATTCTATTACAGTATTGCTTCTCCAATATGATAGCAATTCAGCTTTGTAAATTAATGAATGTATTTTCCCATTTTTTGAAACTATAGGATTGTAAGATTGGCGTTAGATATCTATTGTAAAAGTCCAAAAGCATTAGACACAATGAGGGAATTCATTATTCTTCCAAGCAACCGTCTTATTAGGTATGGGTTTTAGGTATATACACAGCAAAAAATGATTTTCTTATTAAGAATTTTTTTCTTATTTGAAGAAAATGTTTCTTAAAACAAGAAAATCATTTTCTCAGTAAGAAAAAAATTCTTAAAATAAGAAAACCATTTTCTCAGTAAGAAAAAAATTCTTAAAATAAGAAAATCATTTTCTCAGTAAGAAAAACATTCTTAAAATAAGAAAATAATTTTCTTAGTAAGAAAAAAAAATTCTTAAAATGAGAAAAAAAATTTCTTGTAAGGATCGAGATTTACTATTTTCTTAAAACAAGAAAATATTTTATAGGAATGAGAAAACCAGTTTCTCAAAATGAGAAATATTTTCTAGCACATGTTGAACATTTTTCATTTTCTCAAAACAAGAAAATATTTTCTTAAAATGAGAAAAAAAATTTCTGGTAAGGATCGAGATTTACTATTATCTTAAAACAAGAAAATATTTTATAGGAATGAGAAAACCAGTTTCTCGAAATGAGAAATATTTTCTAGCACATGTTGAACATTTTTCATTTTCTCAAAACAAGAAAATATTTTCTTAAAATGAGAAAACCAGTTTTTTACAATAACAAATTTTCTTAGAACATGCCGAACATTTTTCATTTTCTTAAAACAAGAAAACCAGTTTCTCTAAATAAGAATATTTTCTAGCACATGCATGCATGCACCGGTGCCACTAGAATATTCTATAGAATATTCTATTCGATTTTTTATTCATCTCTAAGTTATAACATTGAGCTTCAAATGCTTTTCCAAGTTTACCATTTGTCATATTTTGTTTATAAGTGTTTCACCAATATTATATTTCCACCAAGCTTTAACTTCAAAATTCCTGTGCTAACAGATCTTTACTGCAGCATGCTACACACTATTTGATTAGACACAAAACATGCCAAATGACCTAAATATACTAGCCCATAAAGTTGAATTAAAAAGTAGAAATATTAATTTGTAAAACTCGGCGAATTTACAAAACGTTTTGTGCTTCCTTAAGACCACGCGAGGCTAACGCGGGATTATTATCCCATGATGACGCGGGAACCGGGTGACGCGTTCATTTTCGAATTGGAAGTTCGTTGGCGATATTTGCTTGTTTGCCTTTTGCTTTGTAATTTATTGCTTCTGGTTTATAAATGGCTCTTCGCTAGACCTACATGTATACAGACGATGGATGCGATCACATTATTGAAGGTAAGTCATAGATTCTTTAATCAGCAATTTTGTGTATAGACTGAAAGCCAGCCGCCGATCTCATCTCGTTCTCACTCGCTGAGAGAGGCGTCTGAATTCAATGGGCGATAATGCCGTCCAGTGACGTCACTACCAAGAAACTGGGTAGTGAAATCTGATTGGTTAACATGTTTCTAATTTGGGATAATTATAGAATTATCATGGAATATAATAAACAATCTGAATTCCTTCCATCTTGTCAAATATACGGCGGCTGGTTTTCAGACTAAGAATACTCTCAACTTGGTCGCTATTTAATGCAGGGCTATGATATTTTGGTCCCGATGCCTGTGGACTTTCATGTTGACGGCTTTTGCATGGTTCCGAGGGGAGAAGTGGTGAGTAATATTAAGTGGCGTTGCATTTTAATTGCGCGCGGCATCTTGTCAGTTGTGGAACAAGATGGCTAGTAATTTCAGAACTACTCATTTTTAAAATATATTGTGTACGTATATTATCAGATGTTGAATAAGCTTTCATTCCATGTATACTTAAAGTTTCTCCGTTATGTGAAATTTGTTGAAATGTCAAAAATGTGCGAACCGTTGTTTGAAATAATATTACAAATAAACAGGAAATTGACTCCTCACAAGTGTTAATACAGAATTTTAGATTTTTTTAAATACTTGACGCGCAACATTGCGAGATATATATCAAACAGAAGCTATTGAAAAATGCTATTTGGGGTAGAAATTTCTAGTTTCTAGCTAAACGGAAAATACTTTTAAAATGGGGAAACGTCTGTGATTTGATTCATTGCGTGAATGTATTGACTTCGAAGTATTACAGTGTAAACCTTCTGAATGCTAAAATCCACTTTTATTCTGTATTTTAGTATTTCACTCTGGCTATATTATTAACGGCAAACCATTCTAGTCGTTAGGCCACTCTGACCGCTGAGGCGTTAATAATTTTTTTATACTCTGGCCTACACCAGGCGATTTTACGTGTCCCCCTGCCTGGGAGGCCAATAGCGTTGAAGGGGTTAAATAAAAGTTATAAATTCAAACGTGAAGTTCCTGAAATTTGTCTTTTTTGGCTAGAAAGTCGCAAACGTTTCAAAAGCTTCATAATGGTAAGATCATGATGCATTCGAAGTCAACAATATTACTGATTTGATATATTTATTAATTATATTAAAGTACACATTCATGCAGGGAAATGAATCAAGCCAATGTTAAAAATATTTTCCGTTTAGCTAGAAACTAGAAATTTCTACACCAAATAGCATTTTTCAATAGCTTGTGTTTGAAATGTATCTCGCGATGTTGTGCGTTAAGTATTTAAAAAGAAATCTAAAATTCTGTATTAACATTTGTGAGAAGTCAATTTCCTGTCTATTTGTAATATTATTTCAAACAACGGTTCGCACATTTTTGACATTTCAACAAATTTCACATAACGGAGAAACTTGAACTATACATGGAATGAAAGCTTATTCAACATCTGCTAATATACGTACACAATATATTTTAAAAATGAGTAGTTCTGAAATTACTAGCCATCTTGTTCCACAACTGACAAGATGCCGCGCGCAATTAAAATGCAACGCCACTTAATATTACTCACCGCTTCTCCCCTTGGAACCATGCAAAAGCCGTCAACATGAAAGTCCACAGGCATCGGGACCAAAATATCATAGCCCTGCATTAAATAGCGACCAAGTTGAGAGTATTCTTAGTCTGAAAACCAGCCGCCGTATATTTGACAAGATGGAAGGAATTCAGATTGTTTATTATATTGCTTGATAATTCTATAATTATCCCAAATTAGAAACATGTTAACCAATCAGATTTCACTACCCAGTTTCTTGGTAGTGACGTCACTGGACGGCATTATCGCCCCATTGAATTCAGACGCCTCTCTCAGCGAGGGAGAACGAGATGAGATCGGCGGCTGGCTTTCAGTCTATTTTGTGTACTGATTTGTATGTATTCAATTTGAAATAGTCGGCAAGGTATACTCGGGGTATTTTATATTTATTCGCCACAGAATATTCTTAATTTATTCGCTAGAAATGTTCTTAATTGTCGGAACACAAACGATTTGCGGTTTGATTCTTACAAAATATGTTTATTTTCGTAGTTTATAAATATTACAATTAAAGGATTTATGGTTTGTTTTGGGAATTGACAAATTGTTTTGTGTTCATCAACAACTGCGGCAATTTTGAATATATATAATAAATTATATACCCCCTGCATACTATAGGTAATTCATTTACAAAAAGTCGACCATTTGATTCCCTTTTTGATGTATACAACTGTTATGTTTCAATATTTAATTTAAGAAAAGGCTTTACTGTGTCAACAACATTGCTTGAAAACTAGATATTCCTAGACAGCAATGTTCTCAGTGTTGGAGTCTGGGGCAAACTTATGCACGTATGCTATAAACCAGACTACAAAGAATATTAAACATTTTTCAACATTCTTAAACATGGACTGTACTGGCCCGGTTAACCGGTTGTGACAACCGGCAAACTGGGCTAGCTCGCTTGCCATGTAATTGAAATGTTGAAAAGACATATATACAACTTATATAGGACAGCTAAAAGCTTCTAGGACAGCGTCGGCCACGGTTGAAATCCAAATATTACCAGGGTTAAGTCACGTTGGCCTGAAAAACAGAGAAAAATCTTCTCGACGTTTCGAGCGAAGGCCCTTCGTCACTAATTTCTCCTGACGAAGGGCCTTCGCTCGAAACGTCGAGAAGATTTTTCTCTGTTTTTCAGGCCAACGTGACTTAACCCTGGTAATATATAGGACAGCTAGCCTGGTCCATGTATCACCCCCTTAGTTTGCTGATGTTCAGAGTTAAACAAATGTTCAGTAGTTAATGCCGGCACATTTCTCGATAAAGAAGTTAATCACACTGTATTGATGAAACCACATTTTCATTAGAGGTGCTATTGCCAACACCACATTTTAGCCAAAATCTCTAGTGTTGAATTTATTAGATCTTTATTCAAGAATTTTCACACCATAGAGCTTTTTCTTTAAAAAGTGAATCTAAAAAGGTTTCCATAATTAAAGTTATAATTATACCTGGACTTAAGTTAAGTATGTTTGTTGTATGGTAGACCGGAGTATCACTTTTATATGTTAGGGACCAATCATTTTGCTTATGGTAATATGTGATTATAACTGGGTCAGGTAGAATTGAGCCCATGCTGGATTCTAAATTTGTGGGTGACTGTGTTGCCCACTTGCTTGATGAAGTCGAATCATTGCCATTCACCTTCCATTCCATACGACAAGTACAAGTGTGATGTGTGTAGTGCAAAAGGAAGTTACATGTATGTACATGTATTTTCCACCTAGCATGTTTCTCTGAAATTAATTATGAAATTATGTTTACTCTCTGCACACCAGCATGGCCTGGTGGTGTAATTCTGTCCCCGGTGAAAATTCGTTCATGAATTGATGAACTTTCATGGGTCGTTCATGAATGTTCATGTCCGTTCATGAATAGTTCATGTTCAGTTCATCAAAAATGAAACATGTTGTTCATGAACAATTGTTCATGAACTATTCATGAATGTATTTCATGAACAGTTCATGAAGTTTGATGAACAACAAATTAGTTCATGAACTTTATGTTCATTATGTTGTATCGTTCATGATTGTTCATGAATATTCATAGGAAATCTATTGATTATTTCATGAACTTATTATTCATGAAAATTTCATGAACTTGTTCATGAATATTTAATGAAATTTTGATGCACAAAAGTCACAATTTTGACAAAATACAGTTATTCATGAATCATGAAAGGTTCATGAAATTTGGTCATGAACATTTCATCGGTCATGAACAATACATTTCATGAAATGTACTAATTTGACTCCACTGCATGTAGCGCAGAAACTTTGCGCTGTGACACAAATCCGCATGTCTTTGTTGCCAGTTAAGGTTTTACTGCAAAATTGGTCTGAGGCTTCTTATTTTAGACATTTTACACAGTGAGGCTAATGGCTAAATATAGACTAGCTAGATTCAAAAAGTCAAAACGTACCGTAATTCATTTTAGTCTAGGTTAAAGTGAAGAATGAGCCGTTTAGTCATAATGCTATATAGTTGTCTGAATGAGCGCATGCACTTTTACTTTGAATTTTTCTATTTTGACCCAATAATTGGCATGAAATAGCAAAGCCGAAGAGATAATTACTTAATCTCTTGCCAACATAATTATTATCGAATATAAAGGATGTTAATAGACTTGTAGCAGTAGCAGTTCTCGCATCTGCGATCTAGCTAACACAATAATACCTATAAATCCTAAGACTCCTAAGACTAGACTAAATAAAATATACAATTGAGGCATTGAAGCTTTTTCCAATCCCGTCAGAGATGCGTGCTTGCGGCTATAATATGATAGTGCGTAATTCAATCCCGTTCAAGTGTCATTACCATTTTGGCGCCTGTCCTTGAACATTTGAATATTGTGCGTTAAAAGCCGTTGATACATGGAATGGATAATTCCACACAGTCTGGTGAACGTCCTAAAGAAAGGAGGAAAAATGCGCTGGTACTTACATTTAATGTTGCTATAGCTCTCAGTCTTCTGAAATTCTCTTCAACGTTTACAAAGAACCAAATTAACAATCGGTGCCATTCAGAGGTAAATCCATGTCAAATTGTTTCTTCTCTGTGTCATGTAGTCCGGTTGCAATGCTTGGTTATAATCTGTATTACTGGGGGTTTTTTCGTAGTCCTATCAACATTCTGTCTAAGCGTTTAATTGAGTTTCTTCAAATGCTTTGTCTGATTTTCTCACCACTTCTGTGGCTAATGGTTTTGTAAAGCGCGTGGCTTTAATATTTGTGAAGGATCTTAGAGCGATTTTTGATACGATATTACCAACTTCTAATTTAGATGCATGTTATGTGAACGACAGTCCGCGGATTGTGCCGTGGTTTCACTAAACCAGAAGTTGGTGATATTTATCGCATCAAAAATCGCAGGTGTTACTTGTTATAACTCGGCCGATGGGTAAACTATATAAGGTTTATATTACGGCCGTTTATACGAGAGCCGATAAGACGCGCCTTGATCTGACCCATTTATATATTTATCTTTGTACCTTTTTATACAAGTGTTTCGCGTCTTGTGTAAGCCGCGTCCTGTGTATAAGTTGCGTTATTAGCTACAAACGGCCCTAATGAATCCAATTACGCATTCCTTATAATATAACGAATATGTTTTGTTACTGTTACAAGTGTTTCGCGTCTTGTGTAAGCCGCGTCCTGTGTAAGTTGCGTTAAGCTCGCCTACAAACGGCCCTAATGAATCCAATTACGCATTCCTTATAATATATAACGAATATGTTTTGTTACAAGTGTTTCGCGTCTTGTGTATAAAGTCTATAAAGCCGCGTCCTGTGTAAGTCGCATTATTAGCTCTGGTATAAACTGCCCTAATGAATCCTTATAATATAACGAATATGTCGACATCACCATTGAGTCATTTTAACGAACAACGTTCACGAACACTTCATGAAAGGATTATCAACGTTCACTAGAAAACTACAAGTTCATGAGGTATTCGGCGAACTGTGCAATTTTCATAAATCCGCGACTAAATGTTCACGAGTCATTTCATGAACGTTTCATCAAATGAATATTGAAACGTATACGAGTTCAATTCAATTTTCATGAATATCGAGCGCTCATGAGTCATTTCATGAACACTGTTCATCAATATTGATTTACATACAAGTTCATGAACAATATATTCATGAACTCTAATTTTCATGAATTCGGCCATTTAATGTTCACGAGTCTTCTAATGAACAGTTCATGAACAATATTCATGAACACTTCATGAACTCAAAACTTCATGAACGTGGTTGTTCATGAATTCCGATTTTCATGAATTCGGCCATTTAATGTTCATGAGTCTTTTCATGAACAGTTGATGAACAATATTCATGAACACTTCATGAACTCAAAACTTCATGAACGTGGTTGTTCATGAATTATTCATGAACTCCAATTTTCATGAATTCGGCCATTTAATGTTCATGAGTCTTTTCATGAACAGCTCATGAACATTATTCATCAATTGTTCATCAAAAATTCGTGAACTTATCTTGAAATTTAGTTCTTGAACTGTTCATGAACACAAATGTTCATGAACTTATGGTTCATGAACTATCACTTTCATGAACTGTGCCATTTAATGTTCATGCATGGGCATGAACTGTTCATGTACTTATCATGGATGTTCATGAACAAAATTCATGAACTATTCATGAACAATTCATCAAATTTTCGCCGGGGGTCCCAACACCACACAAGAGTCTGGGGGTGAGACAGCATGCTGTATGTGCTCCACTAAGAAAATGTTTTTATTAATATATGGATTTGGTCACTTTATTTTGAAATTTACAGATGGCAAAGTCATGTATGTAATGAAATACTTGCCAACAGTATTTGGAAGGCAGAAGACATCGAAAAAAACAGTTGAGCATTTACATGAATTGAAGGTGAGATACTTGAAATTTAAATATTTTCTTGTTATGTCTGCTAGGCACGTGCAGTTATGTTTAGATGTAAGAAAGCCCATACGAAAATGTTCTATAGAATATGTCATTGAATATTCAATGAATATTCCATTGAATATTCAATGGAATATTCTAAGACATATTGGGACTTATTCCTTAGAATATTCAATAGAATATTCCTTAGAATATTCAATAGAATATTCCTAACATTCTTTAGAATATTCAATAGAATATTCCTAATATTCTTTAGAATATTCAATAGAATATTCCTAATATTCTTTAGAATATTCCTAATATTCTTTAGAATATTCAATAGAATATTCTTTATGTTATTATATATATATATATATATATATATATATATATATATGTAGTGTAATATTAAGATTACACTTTATAGAATATTATATAAAATGTTTCATAGAAAATTTTCAATTCAAATGAAAATAATATATATTTAATGATTGATATGGAAAGAAATTGGATGGTCTATATCCCAATAATCATATTAAATAACAAAATATTAAAAACTACATAATATTAGACGATCTTAAGACATTTCTAAAATTTCTAATACAGGCAAATTCTAAGTTGTATTCAAACTACAAAAATATATATATATATATGTATAAAATATAATCACTATAAACAAGTTCATTAACAATCATTTTTGACTTGAGTTAGTTTCTCCTTTGCCCTAATAACTTTAACAATATTGTTCATTTTCGTTTTCATGATTTGTTGTACATGAGCAACAGTGACCCCATATTTCTTTGACACAAATTCTATAAAAATAAATGTCTAATAAATATTGAGATGTTCCCAGTTATCTATATGTACGTATAGAACGTACTACACAAAGTTATTGAAATAATTATTGTAAATCACATTGGCTGTACAACCCTTCGTTAAAACGTACTATATAATATTATAACATGCGATTTAGTGTAAACCTCTAAAACAACTATAGTTATAAAGTAACGTCAATACCAGTCATAACAAAAGAAAAACTCACCACATATACTGTTGACTGTCTCAGGGTCAAGTTGGGGTTTAGCCTCTTTATCCTTGCATTTGATGCCTTCCCAGTAATTGTATGTGTATAAAGGACCTCACGGCTCCACAGCATTGACATCACACAACAAGTGAAGTCTTTAAGGTTTGTCTTTGATTTTAAAATCTTAATTTGTGCTTTGGAAAGGGTGACACTTGGGCACAAGGTAATCTGAAAACAAATAACAATACAACAGTATTTTAGTTACAATTATTGAGAGTAATACTTGAATCTATTATTTTTATTTAACAATTAGATTACAAGATTTCTATGGAGTGGTAGTTGATGAGGGGAGGGCAAATTAGTAGAAATTTGTAGTTCACCCTCGGAAAGTTCAGACTTCAGAATACGTCACGAGATATGAAAGCCATTGTCTTAGGTGATTGTTTCGATCAACATGCATCTACAGTATATATACTATAGACCATCGACAGATACATAACAAGTACCATAGCCTATCGGAATACAGCATTTGCAATAGTACTCGAATAAGTGTTTACTAATACTTATTAAGGGCACTGATTTGGTAGAAAGTTACTCCAACAGGGGGAGGTGATTATTTGAGAGGGGCACTAAAATTATTGCAAACCCTGACACTATTAACCCAGACCCCAATCCTAATATAAGATTTCAGTTTGTTCATACCAGGTATATAGAGAATTAAGAGCTGACAATTACAAATCGATGTGGCAAAATTAAACTAAAAATTACAGTAAGTGTAGTTGTAGCTATACTGAATACTCACTAAGTCAGACTCAGCAACTTCCAACTCTGATGCTGAAACACGTGGCGATGATGACCGAGAGGACTGTGATGACGAGGGGGTTGATATATCAGACACAGTAACATGGTCAATTGATGTTGAGTTTGACGATAATCTCTCCACTTGTTTCCTCAAGTCTTTCACTACATCTTTTAGTGAAGGTATATCTAGAGGAAACAAAAATTATATTATTAAAACATGCCAGAATGGAATAATTATTTGTAAATACATATAGATCTGCATGTATAAAAATACCACATGGGCAGCAATGGTCTTAATTACCATAAATGGTGACAAATAATTATTTAATTGTTCATTTGTAAACAAACTTAACTGACCCATAAAACCTGACCCATAAACTCTGACCCTAACTGGATTTACATGTAATTCCAATGACTGTCAGAGAATGAAGCAATTTAATTTAATGATTTTGAAGTCAATTTGACAAAAATTCAACCTGATTAATATGTAGTAGTTGTAAAAGTGTCCAGGTATTCTAAAGTAATACCTATACAACTCAACTATATAAAGAGTTGTAACATGGTCAATTGATGTTGAGTTTGACGATAATCTTCTGCCTGAAGATTCTTTTTTAGATGAAACAGCCTGTTGCAGACTTTTGAGGTAAGCGAAAATCTATATTTTCTCTAACTATATGTTATCGAGCACTCTGCGTTTCGTAGACCAAAACCCACACGTATATATATATATATATATATATATATTAAACACTGTGAAAGACGGTCTTTGTTATTCCTCTGGCTCTGATATAAATCTGCCACACAGTGATGCATTAATGAATAGGTTGTTCTTTGTGACACATTAATTTCTAATGTTGCTGACTATTTAGCAAATGTAGAATAAAATGGCACAGGATTTTGATAATTGGACACTGGTAAATTATACAATTAATTTCTAGTAAAACACTTGCATCTATATTATAATAATTAGGTAAATTAAAACCTTACATTCAGCATTCTGAATAACACTATGCAGATGTTGAATTTCTTTCTCTTTTCTTTGAAGCTTTTGTTGGAGAAAAGCATTCTTTTGTTTCAGACGATCAATCTCATCATTCAAGTCTTCCTATAAAGAGTTAAAGAGGAGCCAGTTACTGTAAGGTGGCTAGGACATGTGCTGCAGAAAGATGATGATGACTGAGTATGGAAGTGTATGTCGCTTGAGGGTGCAAGAGGACGAGGGAGGCCAAGGATGACATGAAGTCAGGTGGCAGAAAGAGAATGTGGGCTGATGAGGGATGATGCACATGATCGTGCTGAGTGGACTGTGGAGTATACTAATTCGAGCATACTAAGGATAAGAATTAAACAACCAATTTCCTTATACAGTCGTGGAAACAAAAGCGTTTCAAAAAATATTGAGCAGTTCATTTGCTAACTTTTAACCGATTCATGTGATGAGTTCCACAAACATTTTATGAAACTCCTTGAAAAACCCCTAACTAAACTTCCTCTGCTAAGTAATCATAAGGATGAAAGCAGGAAGTGAAACTAATTTGAAATATCCACTTGCCAACAAACTTTGCCAAGTATTTGAGGAACTCATCAGGAATACATGAATTGGTAAATATGGATTGCTCAATATTTTTCGGGACACTTCTATTGCCATGACTGTTATACATACATATAATTTGGCATCTGTTTCATGACTTTCATCATCTTGCAATTCACTTGTGTTGGTGTCCTGTTCAAAATTTTTAAAAAGGGGACTTTACTATTACCTGCACTCATTGTACTGTAGCAACATACAACTTGGGGAAAAAATGATGAAAAAATAATAAATACTACACTGTACACTTCTCAAAACTACATGGAGCTTTAGGATTACACACAAGTCACACTGACAAGGTTGAACTACCCAAAGAATGTGTGTAGTTTAAAATCTAATTCATAAAATGTTGACGTTAACATTTACAAATAATTTCACATTACTGCTTTGGTTTGCGAAGTTGGATATGCATTCGGAAGTTTGTTTGATGCCAATGATGTGCTTTTATTGTAATAGTGACCACATAAAGGCATTTGAAAATAAGTGAGAAAATAAGCTGCAGCTTTGATAACCTTGTATATAAATAATTAATGCTTGAGGTTGCATGAATGGTCATGCGCAAAGTAGTAGCTAAAAGCTGGAACCGGTGTTTTGACATCATTAGGGGTTGTCATATAATGGCAGTTGTTTAAACCATAATAAATCTTTAATTTTTAAAACTTTTTGTGACAAGTGATTGGGTTTTTTGCAGGATTTAGAAGATGGTAATACTCCAATTTACCCTGGTGCAACAATGACCAAGAATCAAAGTCTTCTCTTAATATTGAGTTTTATGTTGAGACACAAATTGACAGATGTGGCTTTAACGGATCTACTCATGCTCTTAAACACATTCTTCCCTGACACTGTGCCATCTACAAAGTATCGGTTCTACAAGTCATTTAAGATGGAGAATTCTGAGGTACAGTATGTTTTAGAAGCATTTAATATTATTATTACATGTTTTGAATGTTTTGTTGATGTTGTAAAAGTTATCTATAATTATATCTATCTACCTGTATATCTATCTATCTGATATCTTGAAATTTGAATAAGAAGTTTGAAATAGGATACCAGATTTACAGAATAGCTGCATTGCTTATGACCACAGTTAATAGATGAATATGGTTTGGATACTCAACAGAAGCACAATAGAACTCATTATCTATGTTATTGTCCCGTTTATTCAAAAGCGGTCGCTTTCGCATCATGTGATCCCATTGTATTTTTTGTATAGTGAGGCAATCCTCCAATAACAACCTTTAGATGTATTATTGTTTAAACAGCATGCATGAGCGAGTAAACCAAAACATTTCTATTGGATGATTGCCTTATTATACAGAAAATACAATGGGATCACATGATGCGCAAGCGACAAGCGTTTGCATAAACTATCCTCAACATAGATAATGAGTTCTATTGTGCTTCTGTTGAGTATCCAAACCATGTTCATCTATTAACTGTGCTTATGACCTAGTACTCAATATATGATGCATGTGAGATATAATATGTTAAATATTAAAGAATTATTGGATGAGGCTGAGCAGGATATCAGAATTATTCAGACCGAGGTCAGCGTTATCTGCCGAAGCGAAGCTGAGATAAATACGAGATTTACTTTGTCTGTGCCGAAATACGAATAATTATATGTAGGCTCTCAACCAATGAGAATACGAGAATATAGTACAATGAATAATAAATATTTTTATTTGTAGATTCACTATTATTGCTCATCGTGCAAGTCGTATATGGGAAAAGACCAAAGCCCAAGGGAATGTGAATCTTGTAAAACTCCTTTTTCTGGTTCAGAGAGCATGAAAGATGGCAATTATTTTATTTATATACCAGTTAAACAGCAAATCAAAGCTATGCTATCTGACCCTAAGCTGTATGCACTGCTGACCAACCGGAATTTAGAAACGCTCATCAATACGGAAACTGTGAATGATGTCACTACATCAAGCCTCTATAAAGAACTTATAGAAAGCCATGGTTTAACTGGCAATGATATATCCTTGACGTGGAATACAGATGGTGTCCCTATTTTCAACTCATCGAAATTTTCGATATGGCCACTACAAGCTTTCTTAAACGAACTTCCCCCTCATCTACGAGGAAAAAACATTTTGCTAGTGGGTTTATGGTTTGGTGGGAAGCCTGTCATGAATACTTTCCTCAAACCATTTGTCGACGAATGTTCAAAATTGCAAGAAGATGGTTTCTTATTTTCCAATGAGCTTTCACCAAGGAAGGTTTTCCCTCTTTTTTTCTGTGGAGATGCACCAGCTAGAGCAATTGTAAGAAATTCCAAACAATTCAATGGGTGCTATGGGTGTGATTGGTGCGAGAGTCCTGGTGTAGCTGTGCAACAAAACAGGGGCCCACCAGTCCGTTACTATCCACACAGAACACCTGTTGTCGTGCGAAGTGCACTGAACCAAGCTCTGTATGCCATGGAGGCTTTACCAAACAAACCAGTGAAAGGAGTTAAGGGAATGACTGTAGTGGATGTTTTGCCCACTTTTGAGATGGTGAGAGGCATTGCTACAGATTATATGCACTGTGTGTGTCAAGGTGTGACAAAACAAATTGTGAATCTGTGGTTGGACAGTAAAAATCATGCTGAGGGTTTTTACATTGGTAGGAAATTGGCATTGGTAGACAAAAGGTTGTTGAGCATAAGCCCACCAAGTGAAATGCATCGAGCACCCCGGAGTCTTTCTGAAAGATGCTTTTGGAAAGCATCAGAATGGCGAGCTTTTCTTTTTTATTGTCTGGTCATCTTACATGGAATTTTACCACCAAGATATTTAAATCATTTGTTTCTTTATGTGTATGGTGTTTATACTCTTTTGGGAGATTCCATTTCTCACGAATCTATCATTCTTTCTGAAGCTTGTTTAACAAAATTTGTTATTCAGATGGAAGAATTATATGGTCTTAAGTGTTGTACGTTCAATGTTCATTGTTTAACACATCTTGCTCAATGTGTTAAAGATTGTGGCCCATTGTGGGCTACGTCTGCTTTCACTTTTGAGGCAAATAATCATGTCCTCATAAATATGTTCAGTGGAACACAATATGTTCCTCATCAGATTGTAAATACATTTCTACTCCAGAACAAGGTGGCAGTGCTTGCAAGGTCATGCATTGATGGAAGATCCAGTTCTACAGTCGCAAATGCTGTTCACAAGTTGACTGACAACCGCAAATATCAATGTAGTGTTGGTGATGGTCTAGCTACGCTAGGTTCAGAGAGATTTACTGTGGTTGATGCTCGCAAGGCTCTTGCTGTGCAAAATCTCTTGGGTGAAGATGTTGTAAGTAGATCAGCAGTATTGTATGACCGATTTATTTATGATCATAACTTGTATTCGAGTAACAATTATACCAGGGCAAAGCGACACAGTAACTGTAGTGTGTCATTTGTTCATCCTAACTATGTATATGGTGTGATACTAGGGCTATTGGTAATCAGGCCCTCGTGTCAATGTGATGTTGGAAGTATTCAGTACTGTAAATGTGTAGAATACAAATTAGTAATGATACAACCTATGATTGTTTCTGATAGAACATTAGTTAGAGATCCAGATTTTAATGTTACTAGTAAATTTATTCCTGAAGTGCTAGCTACAGATGATATAGTGGCTATATTCCCATCACACATTAAACGGAAATGTATTTGTGTATCGATAGAAAACAAAACATTTATTTGCTCTTTACCATATCGAATATATGGTGACTAGCTGTATTAAAGTGTCTATGATGTAAAATAACTGTTTTACTATATATACATTTAATTTTAAAGTCTCTATGATGTGACATATAAAGTACTATGTTGCTCGACAGATACAGTAGGACAAGTAAGAAATTATTTTACTCGAGAAAAAAAGTAGCAATGTATACAAGCCTACAAGGTTGCATGTTCATGCCAACTAAAACAAATTTAACAAAAAAAACAGTTTTTCATTGCTTTGTGGACACTTTCAATACATTTCATAAACTGTATGTAATTGTATAAATATAGTATCACAGCTAGTAATAATGTTATTCTGATTATGTAGATAAAATAGTTTTCAATATGGATAATTTATGATATATATATATATGGGTCACCAACACCATTAAATTAAGTATCTTTTCCAGGCGCGGATTTAGACTTAGTTGCATAAATTATAGACAGTTCATGAACAACCCTATTGGTTGTGCTTTTCTTAAGAATAATTCAGAACAAAAACCTATCCAATAGGATTGTTATTCACTGGTATTTTGAATTTCAAATTCTAAATCTAATTTATGCGACTAACTTCTAAATCCGCACCTGTTTTCATAATTAATTAAACTGTCTTGTAAATAGTCAACATTTTTTTTGAGTAAATCTACTGAATAATATAGTCTCATTTTTCACATATTGAAAATATCATCATTTATGCATTCAAATGTCATGTTTGATTCTCATTGGTCTGCTGATTTCCTGTGTATGCTGTCGATATTCCAACATCTTAAATGTAATCGCCATGATTTATATTATCACCATACAGTAGGAACATGGAACTTACATTTGTATATGGCATCTTGAATGCATAATATGAACAATTATTGCTTAAATTCAGATAATGTAAAATTTTATCTAGACCTGAAACCACTGTCAATGCTATATAAATCAGTCTTTGACTGTCAACATTGACATGCTATAATGTCTAAATAATTATTTACATCATCTCAGTAAATAATACAGTAGTTTGTATATATATTAGTTAACTGATACTTATAATAATTTACTTAATAAAGTTCGTAACTGGTTGCATGATCAAGTTGTAATGTTATGCAAAATACATTTTTGTCAATAATAATTAATTGTCTTCAGATATCTTCTCTTGTGTTTAGTAAAATAATTCTGAAATTTAAAGTGATAAACTACCAATCGTATTATTATGTTTGCTAATGGCATGGTAGTAATACAATTGGCAGTTTAACCACATGATATTTTTCTTCTCGTATTTTGGGTTAAATTTATTAAAGAACACTTTTGATTAAAAAATTGGTGGTCACTGGACGAGTTGGCTATATAAACACACTTAATTAAACTGTATTTTAATTGTGGCCATTTTGCAACGTCACTATGCTGCGCACTATTACTGAATTGGTTTAATTCACATTATGTTTCCTATGGAATTACTTTTAGGTTCTGATTAAGTGTTCAAAGAAGCTTAGCTCCTTAATTACCGTAATTACACAAAATGATTAAAAATCCCATAATTAAAATATTTCGTAGTGTAATGCAGATTAAATATTATAATTAATTAATGTGGTCAATCTAATTGTCTATTACATAAAGATGGCCGGGTGATGAATGGGAAGATTTAAAAAATCTGTATATTTTTTCTCTCATTTATAAAACACCTACAGCTTTTCGTCATATAGAGAAAGTAAATCTACAGAATTTCCTAGAAATACCATATTCAAAACTTTTATAAAGGAATATATTTCCAAATTATATATAAATTATATTCTATATTTATAATAAATTTGAAACCCTATAGAATATTCCAGTATCATTATGGAATATTCTATGGAATATTCTAAATCATATAGAATATTCTACATAAGTAGATAACCCCCCCCATCCAGCGTACAAAGGGATGCCGCCTCATTAAATATTCGGTGTGACGCCCGGTGTGACGCCCCCGTGTGACGCCCGGTGTGACGCCCCCGTGTGACGCCCGGTGTGACGCCCCCGTGTGACGCCCGGTGTGACGCCCCCGTGTGACGCCCGGTGTGACGCCCGAAGTGTCTGAATTGGCAGAGCTCGTATAGACTTAGATTAATAGCATATAATGAATATTATATTAGGTTTAGAACCTAAATATTCATTCACCCTAGAATCATTGCTAGCTAAACCCTTGTTTATAAGTGAAGAAATCGAAAGAAGATAGAATGAGGAGTCAATTCTAAAAGCCATAAGAACGTTTTTAAGTGTCGATATATAAACGAAATATTATTTGGCTGCGGGACGGCTGAGTATCGACTTGAATTAATAGCATACATGAATATTATATTAGTTAGAACTTAAATGACCATCTTTACCCATTTACTTGGAGATATGTGCCGAATTGTCGCTTATTAGGCTTTAGTTTATAAAGTAAACGATGCCTTGAATGAAGAAACCGTTCGGCAAGCTGTTGAAAAGACATTGAAACACTTTCTTCAGATAAACGGCTGACTCGGCTATTTTATTAACGTCGTCAAGCATCTTGTTAATGTTGCTACGGCAGATATTTGCATATTTATCCTCAGTGCACGTGCAGGAGACAAAAGAAAAACTCATTAGGGGTCATTAAGAGGATTAAGCGCTTGGGCAAGTTTGGACGACAAGAATAACAGGAGACACTGCGTTTAAAAAGATTTATTTCACTTTACAAATATGTCATTTATTTAAAACATTTTTCTAGGACTGTGATGCCGACTCCTTGTTATAGGATAAGGTCTGCTCCTAAAATCATATCTAGGTACTCTCACTTTATAAGCAATATGAGGTTCATTCCTGGGAACCATTGAGATGCGAGGGTCTTCATCTTGACTATTATTGACTGTTGTTTCATGTGAATCTTCATCAGAAGAATTTTGATATTTATCATTTTCTTGACGACCATAGTCATCTGAGTCGGCTTCCGAAACTTCTTCGTCCGAGTCGTTTTCTCCTGAATCACTTTCATCTCCAGTTATCCATTTTTGCAAAGGTTTCGGCTTTAGGTATTCAACAGTCGGAGGAGGAGATAGAAAATATGGTTTAGGTACGCTAAGTCCAGACGGAGGATTTAACAGGCTATGTTCAGGTTGTTCAGGTTTTTCGGGGTCTCTGTCAAATTTTGTATAACTTTTAGTAACTGTGTTTGAAGATTAGTTTGAACTTGATTCTGCTGGTTCTGCAGCTGCTGTTGGAATGTCAGAAAACGCTCGAGTTGATTAGAGTATAGGATGTTCTTTTCATCGGGTGTTAATTGTGGTGTTTGTACAATATCTTGCATTAGCTGTTCTGTATTGTACATAGCGTTGACGATCGGAGGTTGCTGATACGATTTCTTTTGAATATATCTGCTTATGTTCTGCTGCAGAACGGAGCTATTTTCTTCAGGTAAAACATTGGTCTTGAGGCGATGATCGTCATCCGTAGTCGGTTTCAGATCAAGCATTAAATAACCATGAGGGCGACTTGTGGCTTCCTCGTAGCTCTTCATAAACTCTTGAACATGTCCAGGATTCACTTGTCGTGCCAAAATGGAAATTTGCTGCTTATCCCTTGGAGACTTGAAGAGTATGATATAGTGTGCGTTGAGGCTGATGTTTCTGGTTTCCTTTCCTTGATGAAATATATTCTGAACAATATAGATCACGGAGAGATTCCTGTGATGACTGCCCCTTGTAAATAAACTAGCAATACGTTTATCTCCCCCTGATTGATCCATAAGATCATCTAGGACAATAAGGTTTCGCCTCGAAACATCAAGAAAATCTTCCGAGTCGATGTCAGTAGGTATTCCTTCATTCAGTTCAATGCCCGGTATAGTTTTGATCATCTCGAGATACATGGGTTGCCATTGGCCATAACACCAAATGATACGTTCAGGAGGAGGATTAATCGTAGTTTTGGCGTTTTCCAGAAGAGTTTTTACCCATACGGTTTTACCACTCTGAGTACACCCTGCAACAATGCACGTAAATGGATGCTGCAGGACTGTGGAACCATTGACGAGAGGAAATACTTGTCGTATTTGTTTTGTCGATGATCTATGAACCATCTTCATGTGACGGAGGAGATTACTTGAATTAGCGAAAGATTTTCCACAAACTTCACAAACGTAGGACATGTTTCAGGTATGACGGTCAGATAAGTAATGAATAATTTTCTATTAGCCAACCTTGTTTATAGTGATTTAACACAAAAGTCCTAAGACTATATAGTCCTAAGTCCTAAGACTATAGTCCTAAGTCCTAAGACTATAGTCCTAAATCCTAAGACTATAGTCCTAAGTCCTAAGACCATAGTCCTAAGTCCTAAGACTATAATCCTAAATCCTAAGACTATAGTCCTAAATCCTAAGACTATAGTCCTAAGACTATAGTCCTAAATCCTAAGACTATAGTCCTAAATCCTAAGACTATAGTCCTAAATCCTAAGACTATAGTCCTAAGTCCTAAGACTATAGTCCTAAGTCCTAAGTCCTAAGACTATAGTCCTAAATCCTAAGACTATAGTCCTAAGACTATAGTCCTAAATCCTAAGACTATATAGTCCTAAGACTATAGTCCTAAGTTCTAAGACTATAGTCCTAAATCCTAAGACTATATAGTCCTAAGTCCTAAGACTATAGTCCTAAGTTCTAAGACTATAGTCCTAAATCATAAGACTATAGTCCTAAGTCCTAAGACTATAGTCCTAAGTCCTAAGTCCTAAGACTATAGTCCTAAATCCTAAGACTATATAGTCCTAAGTCCTAAGACTATAGTCCTAAGTTCTAAGACTATAGTCCTAAATCCTAAGACTATAGTCCTAAATCCTAAGACTATAGTCCTAAATCCTAAGACTATAGTCCTAAATCCTAAGACTATAGTCCTAAATCCTAAGACTATAGTCCTAAGTCCTAAGACTATAGTCCTAAGTCCTAAGTCCTAAGACTATAGTCTTAGGACCATAGTCTTAGGATTTAGGACTATAGTCTTAGGATTTAGGACTATAGTCTTAGGATTTAGGACTATAGTCTTAGGATTTAGGACTATAGTCTTAGGATTTAGGACTATAGTCTTAGGATTTAGGACTATAGTCTTAGGATTTAGGACTATAGTCTTAGAACTTAGGACTATAGTCTTAGGACTTAGGACTATATAGTCTTAGGATTTAGGACTATAGTCTTAGGATTTAGGACTATAGTCTTAGGACTATAGTCTTAGGATTTAGGACTATAGTCTTAGGACTTAGGACTTAGGACTATAGTCTTAGGACTTAGGACTATAGTCTTAGGATTTAGGACTATAGTCTTAGAACTTAGGACTATAGTCTTAGGACTTAGGACTATATAGTCTTAGGATTTAGGACTATAGTCTTAGAACTTAGGACTATAGTCTTAGGACTATATAGTCTTAGGATTTAGGACTATAGTCTTAGGATTTAGGACTATAGTCTTAGGACTATAGTCTTAGGATTTAGGACTATAGTCTTAGGACTTAGGACTTAGGACTATAGTCTTAGGACTTAGGACTATAGTCTTAGGATTTAGGACTATAGTCTTAGGATTTAGGACTATAGTCTTAGGATTTAGGACTATAGTCTTAGGACTATAGTCTTAGGATTTAGGACTATAGTCTTAGGATTTAGGATTATAGTCTTAGGACTTAGGACTATAGTCTTAGGACTTAGGACTATAGTCTTAGGATTTAGGACTATAGTCTTAGGACTTAGGACTATAGTCTTAGGACTTAGGACTATATAGTCTTAGGACTTTTGTGTTAAATCACTATAAACAAGGTTGGCTAATAGAAAATTATTCATTACTTATCTGACCGTCATACCTGAAACATGTCCTACGTTTGTGAAGTTTGTGGAAAATCTTTCGCTAATTCAAGTAATCTCCTCCGTCACATGAAGATGGTTCATAGATCATCGACAAAACAAATACGACAAGTATTTCCTCTCGTCAATGGTTCCACAGTCCTGCAGCATCCATTTACGTGCATTGTTGCAGGGTGTACTCAGAGTGGTAAAACCGTATGGGTAAAAACTCTTCTGGAAAACGCCAAAACTACGATTAATCCTCCTCCTGAACGTATCATTTGGTGTTATGGCCAATGGCAACCCATGTATCTCGAGATGATCAAAACTATACCGGGCATTGAACTGAATGAAGGAATACCTACTGACATCGACTCGGAAGATTTTCTTGATGTTTCGAGGCGAAACCTTATTGTCCTAGATGATCTTATGGATCAATCAGGGGGAGATAAACGTATTGCTAGTTTATTTACAAGGGGCAGTCATCACAGGAATCTCTCCGTGATCTATATTGTTCAGAATATATTTCATCAAGGAAAGGAAACCAGAAACATCAGCCTCAACGCACACTATATCATACTCTTCAAGTCTCCAAGGGATAAGCAGCAAATTTCCATTTTGGCACGACAAGTGAATCCTGGACATGTTCAAGAGTTTATGAAGAGCTACGAGGAAGCCACAAGTCGCCCTCATGGTTATTTAATGCTTGATCTGAAACCGACTACGGATGACGATCATCGCCTCAAGACCAATGTTTTACCTGAAGAAAATAGCTCCGTTCTGCAGCAGAACATAAGCAGATATATTCAAAAGAAATCGTATCAGCAACCTCCGATCGTCAACGCTATGTACAATACAGAACAGCTAATGCAAGATATTGTACAAACACCACAATTAACACCCGATGAAAAGAACATCCTATACTCTAATCAACTCGAGCGTTTTCTGACATTCCAACAGCAGCTGCAGAACCAGCAGAATCAAGTTCAAACTAATCTTCAAACACAGTTACTAAAAGTTATACAAAATTTGACAGAGACCCCGAAAAAACCTGAACAACCTGAACATAGCCTGTTAAATCCTCCGTCTGGACTTAGCGTACCTAAACCATATTTTCTATCTCCTCCTCCGACTGTTGAATACCTAAAGCCGAAACCTTTGCAAAAATGGATAACTGGAGATGAAAGTGATTCAGGAGAAAACGACTCGGACGAAGAAGTTTCGGAAGCCGACTCAGATGACTATGGTCGTCAAGAAAATGATAAATATCAAAATTCTTCTGATGAAGATTCACATGAAACAACAGTCAATAATAGTCAAGATGAAGACCCTCGCATCTCAATGGTTCCCAGGAATGAACCTCATATTGCTTATAAAGTGAGAGTACCTAGATATGATTTTAGGAGCAGACCTTATCCTATAACAAGGAGTCGGCATCACAGTCCTAGAAAAATGTTTTAAATAAATGACATATTTGTAAAGTGAAATAAATCTTTTTAAACGCAGTGTCTCCTGTTATTCTTGTCGTCCAAACTTGCCCAAGCGCTTAATCCTCTTAATGACCCCTAATGAGTTTTTCTTTTGTCTCCTGCACGTGCACTGAGGATAAATATGCAAATATCTGCCGTAGCAACATTAACAAGATGCTTGACGACGTTAATAAAATAGCCGAGTCAGCCGTTTATCTGAAGAAAGTGTTTCAATGTCTTTTCAACAGCTTGCCGAACGGTTTCTTCATTCAAGGCATCGTTTACTTTATAAACTAAAGCCTAATAAGCGACAATTCGGCACATATCTCCAAGTAAATGGGTAAAGATGGTCATTTAAGTTCTAACTAATATAATATTCATGTATGCTATTAATTCAAGTCGATACTCAGCCGTCCCGCAGCCAAATAATATTTCGTTTATATATCGACACTTAAAAACGTTCTTATGGCTTTTAGAATTGACTCCTCATTCTATCTTCTTTCGATTTCTTCACTTATAAACAAGGGTTTAGCTAGCAATGATTCTAGGGTGAATGAATATTTAGGTTCTAAACCTAATATAATATTCATTATATGCTATTAATCTAAGTCTATACGAGCTCTGCCAATTCAGACACTTCGGGCGTCACACCGGGCGTCACACGGGGGCGTCACACCGGGCGTCACACGGGGGCGTCACACCGGGCGTCACACCGAATATTTAATGAGGCGGCATCCCTTTGTACGCTGGATGGGGGGGGGGGGTTATCTACTTACATACATGTTAAATTCTATAGAATATTCCATTCTCATTATGGAATATTCTATAGAATATTCTAAATCATATAGAATATTCTACATGCATGTTAAATTCTATAGAATATTCTATTCTCATTATGGAATATTCTATAGAATATTCTAAATCATATAGAATATTCTACATACATGTTAAATTCTATAGAATATTCCATTCTCATTATGGAATATTCTATAGAATATTCTAAACATATAGAATATTCTATGGAATTTTAAAATTCCATAGAATATTCTATAGAATATTCCATATTCAATAGAATATTCTATAGAATCCTAAGGAATATTTTCGTAAGGGAGAGTTTCTTGATCCTTGTTTGCTAAGGCTATATTAATTTTCAGGAAAACAAAGACCCAGATGTTTGGATTAAAAAGCATGTAGGAAATATGCCAATGATGGTAGTGGAAAAATAAAATATTTATGTTGTATGGGTAAACGCATATTATACTGGATGGATGCCAAGAAAATGGATGAAGCTGTGGTTGGGTTTTCGGCATGTTTTTATCTGCTGGACTACGACTAATAATCCAAAGCAACATGAAGTAGGCATGAACATCTTACAATACTATGTTTTTGAGGACAAAACAATTCCTGAGGATATTGCAGCTTTGTTTAATAGCCAATTTTCTCAGTATAAATGCTACAAAGCTGAATCTGTGTAGTTTATAACATTTTCCCTTAATTTTATTATTATATATTCATTAAAAAGATATGGAAAAAGTAAATGTGGTCAACTGTTACTGTTTTAAAAAAGGTTTAATGAGTTTAGCTTTTTGTCGTACTACGACATCATCAGAACTTTCTGAGTTAAGATGATGATGTTGTAGTACAACGAAAGCTAAACTCATTAAACCTTTTTTAAAACAGTAACATGTTGGCTGCTTTTATCTATATGTTACTGAAGGATATAAGTTTATTGGACTTAAAAATTATATATTGGTGTTTAATTGAAAGGTATATTTTTACCACTTTTCAGCTTATTAACATTATTATTAATTAAAATTAGACATGCATGCATATAGAATTGTGTTTTATATATATATATATATATATATATATATAGTTAAAGGCTTCTAGGACAGCGTCGGCCACGGTTGAAATCCAAATATTACCAGGGTTAAGTCACGTTGGCCTGAAAAACAGAGAAAAAAATCTTCTCGACGTTTCGAGCGAAGGCCCTTCGTGTAATTTCTCCTGACGAAGGGCCTTCGCTCGAAACGTCGAGAAGATTTTTTTCTCTGTTTTTCAGGCCAACGTGACTTAACCCTGGTAATATTTATGTATATATATATATTTTTGGAAAAGCTATTCTAGTAAGAAAATCCTTTTAAATTATTATTAGATTCTAATAGAATAGAATATACTGTAATCTAGATAATTATTCATTTAATTCTTTATACACTGTATAATAATTTATTGCATGCATGTGATTTCTTTCAAGAGTTTCTCTATAAGAAAATATATTCTTATTACAAGAACAAAATTCTTAAGAAACTTTTCTTTAAAAGAGTTTCTCTATAAGAAAATATATTCGTATTTTAAGAAAATATTTTCTTATTACAAGAAAAAAATTCTTAAGAAAATTTTCATAAGAAATGTTTTCTTGTTATTCTCCCAAGAAAATTATTCTTGTTTTAAGAAAAAAATTCTTAAAATAAGTATTTTTTTTCTTAAAACAAGAAAATATATTCTTATATTAAGAATTTTTTTCTTATTATAAGAAAAATTTTCTTAAGAAAAATTTTCTTGTTATTCTCCCAAGAAAATTATTCTTGTTTTAAGAAAAAAATTCTTAAAATAAGAATTTTTTTTCTTAAAACAAGAAAATATATTCTTATATTAAGAATTTATTTTCTTATTATAAGAAAAATTTTCTTAAGAAAATTTTCTTAAGAAAAATTTTCTTGTTATTCTCCCTAGAAAATTATTCTTGTTTTAAGAAAAAAATTCTTAAAATAAGTATTTTTTTTCTTAAAACAAGAAAATATATTCTTATATTAAGAATTTATTTTCTTATTATAAGAAAAATTTTCTTAAGAAAAATTTTCTTAAGAAAATTTTCTTAAGAAAAATTTTCTTAAGAAAAATTTTCTTGTTATTCTCCCTAGAAAATTTTTCTTGTTTTAAGAAAAAAATTCTTAAAACAAGTTTTTTTTTCTTAAAATAAGAAAATGATTTTTTGCTGTGTATATATTAAATACACTTTGTATCGATGTATAATGATTAACTGAATAAGTAAAATTAATATACACGCCAGTATGGGCAACGTCTACTTCACATTTTAGATATTACAAAAACTCTGTGTATCAAGAAAGTGGTTGGAATGAACAAGTGATAGAATGGTGTGCGAAGGAGGCTAGTCGCCAAGAATTGAAACCGCACGAGTATTGGGGAGGCTTGCTAATAGATGAGATGAAGCTACAGGTTAGGTGGCTGTGTGTAAGTTCATCACATGTAAAACAGTGCTATAGAACTGCTAATCATTCTAATTTTTTTTTAATAATGCAGGAAGATTTGCAGATGACAGTCAAAGGTGGACGTCATCAACTATCAGGTGTCGTTTCACTTGGGGGATACTATGATGATGTGTGCAAAATAAAAGCTGCAGGTATAGTATTGCACCAATGTATATATAAATAAGACTTTAATAGGGAAATTAAATTGAATAAATGCACGTACAATGGTTAAATTCAATTGATACTTTGACATCGTGTCTATTAACCGACCATCAATTTTAGGAAATGAGTCAAGTGTTCAAGTCGCATCACATCTGCTCCAATTTCAATTTTTGAGCGACGGAGGATTTCGATTCCCTCTGGCGCATTTTCCAACCGTAGAGTGTCCACCGTCAGTATTGTACATTCAATTTTGGGAAGGTGTCTTGCAGTTGCGTAGGAAAGGATTCAGGTTGAGTATGCAGCATGTTTAACTTCAGAATTATTAAGCAACATGACCGAATTTTGGTAATTAGTTGGTAACGAAATTTTGAGACAATTTTATACATCTGCGAATAAAATTTCAATTATATTAGTCCAAAGTTTCGGAAAACCATTGCCCGGAATGACTTGATTCACCCCCCCCCCCCCCCCCAGCCGGTACGCATATGGGTTCATTTCACCTCCAGACGCGTTCAGTTTAAATTACTTTTCCACTTTTCCAATGCGGCAATAGATATAATTAGTAATTTCCCTTTTCTCTTTAGAATCTATTTTCTGTTATGTGATGGGGGAGAATCGAACAGACAATTCATTAAGATTAACTTCGAGGGATGCAATCCTGCTGATTTGTATTTCATTGGCTACAGTATGCTCTCCGAAGATCCGATGGTGTTCATTATGGATTGCAAGGTGAAAAAGACCAGTTCAGTTTTCTGCGATTCAATTTTTTACCGCTCAAATTTATTTTTATTTATTTTACTATTATATTTTGTTACAGCACAATGTAAAGAAAATCCGAAACAATGTCGAAAAAAGTTCCACAAGTGGGACAACAAGAAAATTGACAGTGGGTGGCCAAAACATTTTTTGGTCGCATTGGAAGGATGCCTACGCATGGGATCAACGAAATAATTCTTGTCCAGTACACGAAAAGTTGACGGAAGACCACTTCCAACTTAACCCTAATTCGCGAATGCGGAACAGTTTGGCTGAAGATGTCTTAGACAGGAAAATGTTGATACTTATGAAGGTACAGTAGAACTAGCGTATATATAGAATACTCAGTGTCCGTATGCATTGTTCTGTATGCCATTAATGCCCGCGATTATATAAATTGCAACGACTTATTCATTAGTTAATATGTATTAATTGTGATTCAGGCGTATCAAAACCACCTCGCTTCAATTAACAAAGAGGCAGCAGACAGATTAAGCGCCACAATTGATTTCTTGGGACACACCAGTTTCATTGTCGAGCTATTCACGGATAAACACGTCATTTATGATGTTGGCGACCGTAGATTGTCAAAGTTACTTGGTGTTCTTCGATATTTCTCAAACTGGAAAGAGAGCGTGTTAGCCGAATCTGAGTTCATCTCGTATAAACTCTGGTTTGACATCCAATCAATGGTTCTTGGCTTCACGTCACTCGTAAAGACTAAACTCGCACGATTTCCAGGATCGTTTATCAAGCCAGCAATTGTAAACCAAGATGTTTTAGAGAATCACTTCTGTCAATTACGGGGCGCTAACGGGCAAAACGACAATCCCTCTTATCGACTTGTTCAGGCAACACAGAATTCGGTGATATTTGGTCAAGCAACGGTAAGCCGAAAATGCAACACAGGACACACGAAGAACACTTCCTTCACTAATTTGCCCAAAGATCATACTTTTGGGAGAAAATGCACGGAAACCAAGGCTAAAAGACCTGGACTGTTACTTACACTAAAAAAGTAATTATGTAAATTAATCAAATTGTAAATTAATCAAATTAATTGTAAAGAACGTAAGATTGTTTTTTCTTTGCAAGTTACACGAAAGATTGCGGAACACGGATTGTGGAACACGTATTGAAGACGACCATGGCACAAATCTGTGTCTTTTATTATATATATATGAAATATACAGATCTTTTTTGATATATTAATTAAATGTATATCCTTATTTTTAACTTATGTACATGTTCAAACTCAAAGTCGTCGAACTTTCAAAATTGGAATTTTGTCCGTACTTTGACAATCGCCAACAATTTTAACAGAATAAAATGATGTTTCTTCATGACGTGGCATGTGTTCGTGTTGACTGATTTCTGCGACTAGTGCAGACGCCAACCTCTTCTTGTCCCATTTTGAAAGGAATGCAACTGCATAGCCTTTGCACAATAGCTGTAGTTCCTTCTTCTTGTACAATGAGACAAATCCGTCTTCTTTGACTTCCTGAGCAAGGGATAACAGTTTTGTATGCGAGACCTTCTTTCCGGGACTTCGGTCACGACTAATGACTGCTAAATGAACTTTCATTTGCTTCTTGCGTAATTTCTCCTTTCTTACCAGCAGCGACTTTCTGTGGGCAAGAGACTTCTGTAGATGGTAGTCCCTCCTGAAGTCACGCAGAAACTGACCAGCACCCATTTTTATAAAGCGTGTCACTACCTCCTTGTATATTTCCAAGATCAGTTTCTATAGTGAAGGGATGGAGAAAATAAGCTTGAAATAATTAAGGCAAGTAGTCATTTCTAGGCTATATGCACGTGCTACAAAAGGCCAGAAGGGGATAGCATTCCGGTAGCATGAAGTGGATAGTAGTTTGAAAGCATTTTTAAGATTGTGTAATACACATGTTTCAAACAATAGGTTCTGGCCCGTTCCGCAGCTAATTAACAATTAGTATAACATATAGGTGGTTCGTTTTCGCGTTATAATCATGTCAAGCGCTGACACCAATCACAAATATAATTATGCTTTTACCAATTAAATTTGTTGCTCACCGAATCATCATCCGCGGCATCAAACAATTTAATAAACATCTGTTGAAGAACTTTGTGTTGCAATATTTCCACAAGTGCTTCGTCAACGAGATCTGTTTTGTGCGAACGTAGTTTCTCCATGTTAATTTGGTTAACTCTTTCTTGTTCCAAGGCCAGAAAGAAATTAAAGGCAGAATCGCTGATATGAAGGAGACCTCTTTCTCGAAATTGTAATGACTCTGTGACTACCGTGGCATCTAGGGTTGAGGAGGTCCGTTCCAGGTGTTCATAAGGGACCACGATGTTATCCTGTAGGATTTCAACTTTCGTCAATTCGTTTTTCAGCGTCCTCCTTACATGCGAGCTTTGAGATAATTTGTTGTCTAACAAATACCTGAAAAAAGAATATATTGTATATGAGATATCCGTATGTTAGATAAGTAGCGAGTTCGAAGTGATATTCCATTTTCATTCCAATGTTACTATAGCATACAGAATTTTTCTGTATTGGTATGCACATAAAAAAATAATTACCTTCGCGATCTTTGGATAACTTTTCGTATGGCCCATCCGCCAATATAACGTATCTTTCCCCTTCCATCAGGACCCATGCTGCTGACATCGAACGATATTGGTTGAGACTCCTTATTGCGTACCATGTTGCCCAACTCGTTTGTAAATAGCTGGAATAATTGAAAGACCAACTGGGCACCCAAAGTTCTTTGCCCATCGCTTAATTCGGACCAGGAAATGACCGAAAAGGCACTGATCATGTCACTTCGATATTCGTTAGATAAGAAAAGCTGATGCATCTTGGCCGTTGCGTAGGTAAAGTTACTGTTCGTCATGTGAACTGATTCCCCGTTTTCGGAAACGTAGGACTCGAATAGGGTGAACAACCGGCACCAAATAATACGAGCCAGCAGGTCGAAGAGCTCTAGATGATCAATGCCATACCTTGCTGCGGATTTAATCGATGCGCTATATGGATCATCATTCGTGTCGTTGGTTACACTTTCCAAAAACTCTCGAACTGAGAAACGCGTTGGTAAAAATGACAATTGCGTCTTAAATTCTGCACACATGTACAAGAAAACATCTTCGAGATTGACTTGAACACCAGTATTCGACTCGTAAAACTCGCTAGCAATGACTTCACAATCACTTCCCACAACATCTTCGTCGCTACCTTCTACCTCGTTGCTTTCTCTTTCACATCTTAGCATTTCCTCACCCAATTCTTTCTTCCTGCAGCACAAAAACTCTTGATCGAACACCGCATCACTTTCATTTGCCATCACTGTTTTCAATTTCTCCGGAGGTGGAATTAGAAACATTCGCTTGAAATTTAAGACTTGAAGTGATGCTTCCTTCCTGACCCGCGACAAGGCTACGTACGTCTGGTCTGGAACAAACTCTTGAGCGCAATGAACGACTGCTGTATCGAGGGTTAAGCCTTGTGCCTTGTGCACTGTCATTGCATAACAGGCTCTTAGTGGGAACTGTGTCCAAGTTCCAATCACAGTACCGTTGGAATCGTATCTGCTCCATGTCTTCCGCTCGATCTTAACAGTTCCACTCTTCGGGAAGGTGACAAGAAGTTGATCTTCACCATTGGCTGCGTCGGGATCCGTGCCGAGAAATACTCCTTGGTTCCCATTCTTTAAGTGCTTGTTAATGTTGAACAGTAACATAATTTTGCATCCAGCTTTCAGAGATAACACTTTATCGATAGAATTTTCGAGCAACTGGGTAGGTCCACTATCTCTGCTTTCGAATGTTAACAGTGGACCAGGTAAGCACGACAGAACGTCTTGGTTGTGAATATCGACTGGGAGCTTCCTGAAGTAGAGGTGCAATGGCTCTTCTTGATCCTTATCCGTCACTAAGTTCCTACTTAATGAATTAAAATATCGTTCCGTGTCATCATCACACTCTCTTGCTCGTAAATTGTCTAACGCAGTTCGTAACTCGCACTCCGAACTATCTTGCCTAAGAATCTTTGGCAGTTCTATTTTGTGAGGGAACACGGCGTCAAAGAGTTTAGATTCGTAGATTGGATCTCCTTTGTCTAACAGATTTCTTACCGGTTTCAACTGCCGAAAATCGCCGACCAATATGACTTGAATTCCTCCGAACGGATAAGAATTTTCCAATAAACGATTGTGCAATGCGTTAACTAACTCAAAAAGTCGTTGACTTGACATAGAAACTTCATCCCAGATGAGCACATTCACACCACTTATTTGCGCAACAATATTATTTCGACCAAGTGATCGTTCTATGAGTAAATCGACGGGCAATTCCGCAGTTTGCAATCCATAATAGGAATGAACAGTTGACGCAGCACCGCCATAGGCATCACAGGAAACACCACTTGGACAAACTATTTGACAATTAATACCTTTTGAAGAAAGTACTTTCTTTATTCTTTGAACCACTGTGGTTTTTCCAACTCCGGCACGACCAAATATACATAAATTGTGGCCACTTAAAGCTGCGTCGACGGTTTTTTGCTGATCCCCTGTGAGTTTAATTGAATCCGCTGATCCGCTATTCATTTACGAGTCTTAGTTGTCGTCCGCGTAATCAAAACATAAACCGGAATACAGCAATAAGCAAAGAGTGTTTAACATAATTAGCATAATCATTAATTATGGACCACGAGGCAGAAAGCAAGATCGCCGATAAAGCATGTAACTGTAAATGTAATATAATGTAAATGTAATATAAGTTCTGTTAGAGATTATTTAAGAAATTCAAACCCAAGTGTCGTAGACAACATTATAGGGCGGAATAGCTATCATTAATTTAATAGACTTAAATCAAAGGATTTTTTACTATATGTTCTGACTCAATATACTTGTATGGATATAAACTGTTAATAATCAAAATCAGAACGAAATTGTATTTACCAATGCTCGTTCACTATTCTGCCCCCTCTCCCCCATTCAATGTTCAATCTATTATGCACACATAATAGCTATGTCACACCAAGATTGTTTAGGGGAAACCAGGAAAGGGGTAAACAATTGTAATTTCCACATAACGACCACGGCCTTTGCTCATGGATTATAATTTATTCACTCATTTTAATTAATAATTCACGCATGCGCATGCTGTACATTCTGGAAGCAACGTGTTTGAAAAAGAACTGATTTTTTTCAAGCTGTTTTTTTTGGCAAAAAACCCGGCTTTTTGGCCGGTTTTGAAAGACGATTGAAGTAGTCAGACGTATTTTACAAAGGTAACCGTAGCATGACAAGTTTTTAATGGTTTGAAACTGATTCAAATTTGTTTTTGTGTTAAAATTTGTCGGAGCTCATTTTCGTGCTTCGATTTGTTCTTCAAGTATTATAGTATGTGTTTTCGGTATATTTAATATATTACTTAAATGTGTTTTAGGTGCATCAAAAGATAAAATAATTTATGTGCAATCATCTTTTCAATTGTACTTGGACGATTGGTCTTGTACTGGATTGGGAAAATCGCCATTTCATGACATATTTGGACATTGCTGCTAGCATGAAGCAACATGGCACACGGGCATGGACGTAATGTAATATACGCAAGCAATGACAATGTAGGAATATACGGCAAGAACAGATGCATGTACAAATAACGCTTGCAATCTATGATTTGTGGATGTTTTAACGGAAACTACGAAAGCCAAAGGACGTTGTGAGCGACACTGGTACGGACATATTTTAAAATTGTGCGTTAAAGTGTACAGCCGACGGGAGCCGTGTGTACGAAGGACAACATTGCTTTTTATAGCAAGGTAGGCTCGTTTATATTAAAACATTAAGAAACTTTTTTTGTTCAAACCGACAGGGCTGCTATTGTTGTCTCCATACTGACTCTTTGTTTTTGTGAGTGGTTTGATATCAAACAAAAAATCGCAAATCTTTTTCCCAGCACTTTTATTAAAGTGCATGATTGTATAGCTACATACGAGCGCTACAAAAATATATAGTTCATGATACAGTATAAGAAAAACAAATTTGCCAACTTACCAAAGAAACAAGTTAACGTTGGCTTGAAATGTGTTTTTGTCTTGCATATTATGGGCAGTTTTTCCACCAACTGTACATAAACAAGTATAAAATACAAGATGAAATTTACTAGTTTGTATTTTATGAATATTTAATTGTGTGAAAAACGCTCAAAATTTTATACGCACCTGTAAAGTGATAGTCTTCGCACTTTTCTTCTTTACATCTTAGTGCACTTGCGTTTAAAAAAGTATTTCATATATTTTAAAATAATATTTTCAAAATTTTTGTCCTTTCGTGTTTTCCCGCTCTTTTTAAGCTTATCTTACAACTTTCAACTCTCCCCCCGGTTTTGAGAAATCTCAAGCCAGTTTGTTTATTTTTTCGACCAATCAGATTCGCTCCTCAAACCGCTAATCGCATCCCGCATCGTCCCACAAAATTTCTCGGCAAATAAGCAAAAGTTTTGTACATTTTTTGTACATTTTTATCTGGTTTTTAAAATTCTTTTTCTGAAATAATGTTGTTTGAGTATCAAATTTTCATTTGTGCTAATTTATTTGAGGTTTTGTTGTTTTTTTCACACGAAATTTTGTCGGCGAATTTCGTAGGTATGTGTAGATGATATATTGAAAGAGTTTCCTTCCTTCTCAAATACTATAGCTTATGCTTCGTATACGCGATTTGCTTACGTCACAGAATTCAAAGCGCAAGATTGAAAGCAGTCAAAGAAGGTTAATACAATGCAAATTTATTGAAAATTAGGCAAATTTACGCTTTTTATTTGTTACAAAACTATTTATTGGGATTCCTATGGTTTTACGTTCATTAATATTTATAAAGCAACGATGCTATTGGTTGATTGCTTCATTATACCAAAAATACAATGTGTTCAGCAAGCGTTAAGGTGAAATAAGGTGCACAAACGTGAACAAAAACCTAGAACAAAGACTTTGGCCGCGTTTCCAGACAATTTATTTCTAGGGACTATGGTTTGCTGGTAGGGAGTTCCATACGGAGGCTCCGTCGAACATAAGACTTTTTTTCATACTGTTTGTGCATGGTTGTGGCAAACAAACTGTAGTAGAGCTGTCGCGAAGATTGTGATTCAAAACTTCTTTTTTGAAAGTCAAGAGGTCATTGAGACACTTTGGTCCCATGTCGTTTAATATTTTGAACATTATTTTAGCCTTAGCTTTTTTCTCTGTTTTCAACAACTTAGATCGACAGACTATGTGCACACGGTAACGTTTCCGAGTGTTTTCGTATTTTTTCTGTTTCAGGGGAATCGGGAACAATCAGCACATTGCTTGAAACAATACGAAAACGCTCGGAAACGTTGCCGTGTGCACATATGTCTAATATCACTTAAAAGACTACTAACATGACACAAATCTGTCAATGACTGACTAATTGACCACAACTAACTGATTGACCAACTAACGAACGAACGAACGAACCGACTAACCCGCCGTCAATTTATTATATTATTTAAATTTAGTTGAAATTTGTTATATAAGTTATGTTATTGTTGTATTGTATGTAACAGGACGGGACCCCACTGAAAGTCACTTCTGTGAGATGGGTATCCTGTAGAAATATCATTAAATCAATGGTTCATGCAACTTGTCTCACAACGGCGTTGCGAGTTAAGTTGCATGAAAAATTGCACCGTGTAACAGGGCCTTTACAAGGAAAAGAAGGCTCTGTTCGCAGAGTACTCTTCTATAGAGATGTCTACGGAGGAGGCTATTAATTTTTAGTCCAAAGCGTGGTGTCATGTGTATCTAAAGAATCAGATGATTGGTTCGCGTTAAGTTGCTTGGCAGCCATAATTTCGTTGTGTCCAAAACGAATTCTTAGGCTTTCATGAAGTGCCCACAGTGGATTATTTTGGACATAATCTGGCCGAATATCTTTTCACCTAGGCCTAGCGTTGGGCCACTTCTGAAGAAAATTTTAAGAAGAACAGAGTAGTAAATGTAATGAGTCTAATAAAAGAAAAAGTCAATTTAAAAGTTAAAAATTGTCTGAAGAACGCCACAACACTTCCTACGGTTACTGATCTTGAAAGTAGACCAATGCAAATTTCCAGCTTGAAAACAGTCTGCATGGATAGAATAACGTTCTATAAATCAAACACTGTTAACAGATAAAGTGTTTCATGTCTTTAATGTTAACCATAGGCAGCCCAAGTACTATCACGTACTGTCTGTCGTAATATATAATAATCGGAATATAGTAAGGTTAGATATACTGCCAAAACAGAGAACGGAGTCACGTAGGAGTCTAACGTTTCGAGCGAAGGCCCTTTGTCAAAGCTACGTTCTCTGTTTTGGCAGTATATATAACATTACTATATTTCGATTGTTGTCTCTATACTGCCTACGCAGCACGCTACTTTTATTGTAGTATATACTGATTATACTTATAAGTATACTGCATATAAGTATACTATAAGGTTTTAAATCACATGCTTTAGGCGTCAGAAAGGGAAGAAAGTAGAAGTAAGTTTTGATCTCCAAAATTTCCCTCGAAATTTTTTGAATTCAGTTTTTGTTTTGAATAAATTTTCAATGTAGGCTATTCGATTGCAATGTTGGTGATACAAAAAACAAAAATATCCTCTTTACCAATTCGCGAACACATCATAAGGGACTTTAAGATCTATACTACGTCAGCCTCAACGACGACGTCCTTTAAACAAAAGAATTATTTTGAAAAACAAAGAGAATGAATCTTTTTTTGTCCCAAGAGTAATCTCAACACCGTCCTCGTTCTCTACACAACGCCACTTAGAGCATTTTCACGTCTTCAGGACGACGTCAATGGTCAAAAGATGAGAACTGTTGCTTGAGATTGACTTCAATACGGACACTACAATCATTTTAGCAATACTGGGGCGTTTTGGAAATCATTAAACTAGCTTCAAATATCAACTATAATAGTCAGTTAACCGTGACTTCTTTAAATTGTAAAACTTAACTTGCCGTTTTAACCGCCGTCGCGTCCTAGCATCTTAAAGTCATAGAGTTATGGCTATAACAGGAGAAAGTCACGGTATTATTGTTGGTCGTGGCTGGGGTCACTCCGAAGAAGTACAGTATCAAATACTGTACGGCATCTCATGAAGCGAGGGCATTTGCTTCCTTTTAAATCTGGGGGACAGAAAAAAAGAGTCGTAGACACTCCTGCCGTTGTCGAAACTATCGAATTCCAAAATAAGCACTCACCTTCATCTTTGCGACCACATGAAAGACTAATACATCTTTGTATACTATACAAAATGAAGTTATAGTAAGAATGTTTTTTTACATACGGTACGGCACCTTTAACTTTCTTCAGAAATTCTTGACAGCTATATAAGAACTGGTCTCTCTGAGGAAAAGCAGCCATACCTTTGTTTTTAGGAATGATATTACAACTTGGAACATAATGTGGCCCAGACGTAATTTTATTCAACGCGAGCACTAATTCATGCAGCAGCTCCCACGCCAGTCTCGTTTCCAGAGCCCACGTTCCCCACCCGGGAAACGAGAGACTCTGAGATAATCCGTTTCACACAGATATTTCATTGGCTGATGAACATGATTACTATTCTTCCGGATAACAAGAATGGCGTGAACGGATACCGATTATCCAAGAGCCTCTCGTTTCCCGCCCGCTGGGTAAGGGGAACGTGGGCTCTGGGAACGAGATTGCTTCCACGCTCAAGATACCAATTGGGATGGGCAATTAGCCAATGAATAATATACACTTAATGTCTGCTCCCGAGGGAAACACTTAGTTTTGTTTTCCCGAGGGTCTTGATATTTCCCGAGACGAAGTCGAGGGAAACATCGAGACTCGAGGGAAAACAAAACTAACTGTTTCCTGAGGGAGCAGACATTAAGTGTTTTGTTATACAGGGTGTATCAAAAAAAAGGCTACCCTTAGAAAATATAATTAACATTCTTTTCAAATAACCTATTGTATATTGACAGCCCTGGACACCTCTGAAGTCACGGATGCGTAAAAAACAAATGGTCGTATACACCTGGGAAATTACTTTAACTTCTAAACGTATGAAGGAGCATAACTGAAATAAAAATGTTAATTATATTCATATCAGTTCGATTAAAAATGGTTCAACTGACCACAGGGCTGTCAATATACAATAAGTTATTTGAAAAGAATGTTAATTATATTTTCTAAGGGTAGCCTTTTTTTTGATACACCCTGTATAGCTTGAGTTTCGCTGAATAATTTCGACGTTTATCAAGGGAAAGTACACAAAAGACAAACGCTATTAAGACTTACCAAAACATTTCGCCTGGCTCCGTAATTTCACTTCAACCAAACAAATATATGTCTCAGAACAAAAGAACAGCAATACATTTCTCCAGTTAATCTTCACACATGCGTTGAAGACCTATAAATATTCTTTTTTTCGTACCAAACAAACTTTTATTTATATGATGCCGTGAAGAGTTCAAAGTTCTAGCGGGCAACAATTGAAAACTTATTGACCGAGCAGGCAATAAGTTCTCAATTATGGCCCGCTCGGTAGACATTGAAATTTAGCTAAGGTCATGTGACCACAAACCAACCAATGACAGTCATCGTTGCATCCAGTGAAACTCTAGCTATATAACAAAAAAACAATTGATGCGCAATCTGGGGAAACGAACATCCTGTTTCGATGTAAAGAACAGATGCACAACCTATATCTGAAGGCATTGTGATTAGATGCGCTCAACCACATCCTGACATAGAACTTCTTACGTAATTATTTTCATTTTTATCTGAAACGCTCATTGACTAGGTTTGAGCAGTGTTATTCTGAAGGACATTCTCCTTTGACAGGTTGAATTGATGAAATTATTAACTTTGAGAACACTTGCGAGAAATCTAGCACGTACAAAAAAAGAGATCCAGCAAAGAAATGTTATCAGGGCCTACCCCCAGGCTTTACAAAATAATATTTGAGTAATGTATAATGTTTGGTAAAACAAAGACTACCTATGTAGTCCTCACTTAGAACGGTAAGTGCATGCCACTAAAGTTTCTTTGGATTCTTAAATAAGCTTGAATCTTGTCGGCAGTAAACATAATTTAAAGCTAGTGTTTGAAGCCAGCCGTACTTTGCAGGTTCAACATTTGTACTGTATATTTGTAGTTAACAAATATATTTTATTTTGCCGTTGTCTGTTCAGTTATACATAATAGATGCAAAGCTAGAGGACGTCACAACGTGGTAAGAACGAAATGGTGGACCACGAACCGAGTGTTTTTACCACGTTGTAAACTTTTGACTTTCTCTGTGCGTCTATAACCGAACAGACAACGGTAAAATGAAATCTATATACTGTATTATGCTTTATACAGTAAAAACTTAGATAAACTACATTTCAAAAGATTTACAGAATTTTCTTTGGGCAAATCAAGGAACGTCTTGGTTCGTAATAATATTACAGTGAGACCCGTGATTGGTTTACAGAAATCAGACCACGTTAGTGACGTAATGGTAGACAAACATGCATCTTTGTATTAAATACTTTGATTTTACTTGAAAAGACGTATACAAGTCAAGATCTGTTATTAACTAATAAGTAAGTGATCAACACTATGCGGTGTTCGATTGTCTTAGGGCAATTTCAAGCCGGACAACGAAAACTCAACAACAAGTTTTCGATGGACAACATAGTGTACTATTTGCCATTGGGAATTTTATTTTGTATTTCAGTTTCAGCTGCAGAAACATCAGGTATATGTTAGAAGTTATTAATTCTTGAACTTTACATGATAGAAACTGCATCTTGATTTCAGGAATGATTTCATTAAGGGTAGGGTTCCCTCAAACGGGTGATTCTCACCAAGTGCATGTGTGACAATTCACAAACAACGGCACACACACATATACGTACACACACACATACACAAACACACACACACACACACACACACACACACACAAGAAATATAGTGAGATAGGCCTATTGTGCCATCTAAGGCCAATTTATCCAAGTGCTAGCTTGAGAAATAGGAAAACTGATTTCAAATTCCTAGATTCAGGACAGACCGTTTTAAGAAATCCTTTATAATTTACTACACTCAGAGATAATTTTTACGCTTACTATATACATGTATATATATATATATATATATATATATATATATATATATATATATATATATATATATATATTCATGTCAACCTTATTTTTAACTCCTTGTGTTGTAAGCCAATTTATTTGTGCTAATATATAAATTAAAGTTAATGAGACAACGTTCACACAAGCTGTGCCAAAACCCTGAACAGGAAGTTTGGCCAAGGTGTTACTCCCACCTATCAACAACCGATATATATGCCAGATAGTTCTAAAGGTCGTTTTTAGTGCAAGTTTCACAGAAACTTTGCAGTATTGTGATGAGTGGCGAAAATTCACACGATACATAGATACATAGATACATAGATACATAGATAGTGTAAACTTTCCGCGGGGTAAACTTGTCAGGTTTAACGACATACATACTTGATACTTGTCGTAGTTGAAAGGCTAAAACCAGTGAAAATGTGAAACACCAGTATCAGTCTTTCATAGACGACAAATATTTATGTCGCTTAAAGCTCGTAAGCCCTATAAACAGTAACAGACAGGTTTGTACCTTATCTATATGGGGTGCCATGGCCGCCAAAATTATATAAACAAGCAATTGTTCATTGTTTTGGGCATTATGTAGCTATTTTGGTAATATCAGCCAGCTTATTTTTTTATTATTCAGCATACTTTTTATCATTAGCCAGCTTATTTTTTATTATTCAGCATACTTTTTATCATTAGCCAGCTTATTTTTTTATTATTCAGCATACTTTTTATCATTAGCCAGCTTATTTTTTATTATTCAGCATAGTTTTTATCATTAGCCAGCTTTTTTTTTATTATTCAGCATACTTTTTATCATTAGCCAGCTTATTTTTTATTATTCAGCACACTTTTTATCATTAGCCAGCTTATTTTTATTATTCAGCATACTTATTATCATTAGCCAGCTTATTTTTTATTATTCAGCATACTTTTTACATTGGCCAGCGTTTTTTATTGTTATTCAGCTAATTTATCATTAGCCAGAGGTCTGGCACTAGCACGAACTTGAAGAGGCTTATTTCTCAGTATTTTGACTGAATAATAAAAAATAAGCTGGCTAATGATAAAAAGTATGCTGAATAATAAAAAATAAGCTGGCTAATATTACCAAAATAGCTACATAATGCCCAAAACAATGAACAATTGCGTGTTTATATCATTTTGGCGGACATGGCACCCCATATAATATCTATGGACCAAGAATGAAAGAAGTTTCCCCCCGGAATATATTAGAATACCACTGCGCACGAGTGGTTTTGTTTGCGACTGGCGAATACAACAATGGCGGAGAAACGCAAAGGAGTGATCGATTTTTTCTTCTCGAAACAACGAATTTCTAGGCTTTAGTGCATGGCTAATTAAATATGGTCTGGGCGAAAGGATTTACTGTCTGCCTAGCGAAAGGTCAAAGGTGCGAATAAATATTAAAAGCTTTATATTTAACTTTAATATGGTGTGGCATGTTGACGATGTTGTGAAGTCGGTTTGTAGAGTGTTGTTGGTTCATGTCTGTTATATTTTCAGCTCAGTAACGAATTCTGTATACTGGAGATCGTAGACTGTCTTCGCATTTTGATTTGGCGTTCAATAAGCAACTGTACGAAGAACCCTGGCCATATAGTAAACATGAATGTTTAGTTCTACATGTATCTGTACCTGCGTAAACTTAGCGCGTGATTGGGCAGACGATTCGCAAGGCTATGAAGCTAGCAACGTAATCATCAGGCGTAATAATTTGTGAAGGCAACAAAAACTTACTTATCTTGACATCCACTTGACAAATATTAGTCAATTTTGATCTGGATTGACCGGACGTCACACGATACGTGTTAGTATCGGAATTGTTGTGATGCGCCAAGCTTTTTATGCAAAAATTTCGAGGAGTTTAAAAATATCTTGATGTTATGAAACAGACCGGAAAACAATAGTGAAGGGCACGAAAGACGTCAGTATTCATGTTTGTCGGAGTTTATAATTTTTTTTGCGTTCTTGAAGAGAAAATGACTCTAAGAATCCCTCGAGATTCTATTTTGGGTTGTTTGTCTGAGTTTTCGCTTGTATTAAATTAACTTGGGCTTTGCTCAAGAAAATGGGCTGGCAGGTTGCGGGGCTGGCAGCTCTGTCCATACACGTGGCAAAAATTGTTATTACTAGAAACTTTGTACTATCCTTGGGATCTAGTCTTCCAGCTTGCCAGTGCAAGTGAAAAACAAGTGATATGGCACTTGCTAACCAATTAGAACATTACTTCTCTCTTCGGCGGGAAAACTAACCAATTACAATTCGCGCAAGAGTCACATATAAGCTCAAACGCGCCAAAATGAATCACTTTATCCAAGAGCTCTACACTGAAAGCTGCTTGTAAGCTCTACACAGGAATTTTTGTATTCTGGTTTTCGTAACTGCGCCTTCGAATGCCAAAGACATATGAGCACGCTCTGCCAGTTGTTGCTCTCGAGCGTGTACAAATACGAACACAAGAATCCATGACGGCTCTTCAAAGACCGCGCCAGACGAACTCGAACTAGAATACGACCACAAGAATCCCCATGACGGCTCTTCGATGACTACGCCAAACGATCCAGAGAAACGGAATCTATATATCGAGAATTCAAGCCTTCGAGTACAGGAGCTAGAACACCGCGTCACCATGATGGTGAACGGGAAACCAAAAGGGAGCCATTCGTCACACAGTGTTAATCTCCGATACTCACGCTCGTCATGGATACACTGCAAAGATCGACAATTGTAGCACTGAACGTGTTTTTCAAAGCTAGACGCATCTTTCCAACTTGGCTGGCCCTTCCATGACAGAACAGACAATCTTTGGAACAACTGCGTGCCGACGACAAGAACTGCGGAAACATCACGTCAGCCTCCAGCCAACCATCAGATTTCAAGTCTTCGATAGCTTTGGTTGGTCGTGTGTTCTTTCTGGTAAATATGCAAAGCGATAACTTAACAGAGGTGGGCAATAGCGCAGTTCCTGCGATAAGAAAAATCATGCGAAAAGGGCTCTTAACATGTTTCGCGGTCATGTGCTAAGTTAATTTCAATATTCGCAACTCGATAATGTATCCCGGATTGACGTGAGCGTCGATTGTATGATTGGTGAGGTAAAGGAACTTAGATACATTATTGTAGCTTGAATGGTTATAGCAACCATTCTTTGGGTAATAAATTCGGAAAGACAGGACGGAAGTTACAATTAAGCGAAGGCTAATAAAAATCGAAACAAAACACCGCTTAACACGTCTTCCGGCATATAATGCAATAAATTTAATTTCAATTTTCCTAACTCGAACCCTATGGAGAACGTAAAACGAAAACCTCACGAAATGAAATTCTTATGGTAATGTAGATATTTTGTTGAAGAAAATCGGAAAAATAGAACCGAAGTTATGATTATTTAAGTCATGGATAATATAAATCTGGGGAAAACGCCACAAAACACGTCTTGAATTAATTTTCAATATTCACAACTGGAAACCTACCGCCAACGCAAAAAGAAAACCATAAGGAACGAAATGTATATATGTACTATCACGGTAAGGTAGATACTTTCTACAAAAACAGAAGTTACGATTACCAGGTAATCAGGTATTTAAACGATTGGTAACAACAATGCAAGAAGAAAGGCATGCACTCTTAACAGATCTGGCGGTGGTGCGCTAAGTTTAATTTTAATATTTCTAACTGAAAAGCTATCCAGAACGCAAATCGAGAAACCTTAAGAAATGAAAGGTTTATAAATGCTAATAATGTTGATACAAAACAGGCTTACAGCGCAGGTAAAAAACGCTTTCTTGTCTTCGTTAATGTGTACAAGCGTAATAAATAAACCAATCGAACACTGTCTGCCTGCCACCGAAGCGCTCTTGACAGAATTCGTTGCGTACTTAGCCAAAACAATCAAATATTCATCCATTAAATGTATATAGCAGCCGTTCGTCACTATCACATTCGCCACGGATTTCAATTGAACTTTCAAAAAATGTTACGCTTGCAACTAGTCTTTTCTCATGGAGGAGACCAAATTCGAGTGCGCTTACCGATTACAACAAGTCCATCATTTACAACTTTTCCAAATGATGCTCGCTATTCCAACCAAAACTATAGTTAGTTTGATTTATATATTTTAGTTTGACTGTTATGACTTGGGCAGCTATGATTTGGGCAGCATATGACTTTAGCATTTTTCGATTTTCTTCGTCTCAGAGAGCTAACATGCAATTCCAAATTCAACCCAGATATACATCTTACACCAGATAGCATCACATTTTTACCAGGGATAGGAACTGGAAATCCAGCGTTCATGACTGTTTCTATTAAAGAGTCCAAGACTGACCCCTTTTCACATGGGTCATACGGTAACGCTGGGAGCCAATGATTCCCCTCTTTGTCCAGTTTTGGCCATGAAACAATATATTCCCCGGCGAATGCCCACAAGAGGTCCTCTCTTCATTCATGCTTCAGGAACTGACATCTGACGAAACAGACTTTAACCTCGGAGACGCGGAAATACTTACTCAGGCCGTTTTCAACGCTTCACAATATACTGTTCATAGCTACCGCATTGGTGCTGCTACAACTGCAGCTTCAGAAAAATTGCCTTCTTGGCTCGTTAAGACATTAGAACGTTGGCCATCGGGTTGTTACGAACGCTATATAAAGACCCCTACATCCACTCTATCAAGTGTATCAGCCACGCTGGCCGACGTTCTAGCTACATGTCCAAAAATCGCTATATTGCCATTGTGCATTTCGGGGGCAGGGATACTTCGTCTATGGGGAATACACATTCTGTGTATTTTTGGGGATGAAGTGCTCCCAATGGTCACCTTCAAGCCCATAGACTCAGGTTATTTTATGTAAATATAATGATCAGTCGAATCGTAAGAACTGTCCAAGGGGATTATGACCCCTTGGTTCAGGTCGATGTCTTAGGGGGTCGCTACCCCTTTGGCAGGATATGTCCTACTCGGGTATTATTACCCCTAGGGCATTAGCAGAGTCCTAATGGGGATTATATACCCCAGGACAACAATCTAAGGCCATGAAATAATGAGTCGTTGGGATGATGTTTGACCACAATTTTAGACAATCGGAGTACTTCACCCCAAACCCCTTCTCCCACAAAACTTTGTGTGTGTGTCGTTCATTAGTATTTGCTTGATTGTTCGGCCTTTCCTTTTAAAGAACCGCTTGAATCATTAACATAGTGAAATTCAGTTTATGACTGCAAAGTTGGTATAAACGATTTATCTATCGATTTATCTATCTACCGTTAGTGATAAAAACCGCACTCGGTAGTTTTAGAGAGATACTATCCAATGTAATGAGCTGGGTTCTACCAATAAAGTTTATATATATTAGAGTGAACCCCCGAAAAAAAATTTGCATTTTATGTTATTACCACGTTGTCAACTTTTGACTTTTTTTGTGCGTCTATAACCGAACAGACAACCGTAAAATGAAATCTATGTCTTATGCTTTATACAGTAAAAACCTAGAGAAACTATACATTTCAAAAGTTTTACAGAATTTTCTTTGGGCAAATTAAGGAACGTCTTGGTCTGTAATAATGTTGCAGTGAGATCCGTGATTGGTTTACAGAAATCAGACCACGTTAGTGACGTAATTTGTGCATCTTTTCTTTACATCCAAACCGGATGTTCGTTTCCACGGATTGCGCATCAATTGTTTTATATTCATTGGCTAATTGCCGATCACAAGTTGGTATCTTATTAAGCGTGGGAGCTGCTGCATGAATTAGTGCTCGCGTTGAATAAGATTATACGTCTGGGCTACATTATGTTCCAAGTTATAATCTCGTTCTTAAAAACAAAGCACAAATTGGCACATTTAAATGCTCGTAGCCTTTCTGTTCCTGATAAATTTACTGTAATTTCAGCTTTGGTTTTACTTCAAAAATTCGATATTTTTGCTGAGACTTGGCTTAATGTGAGTATGTCAAGCGATCAGCTGATTATTCCTGGCTACAACAGCCGGTGGCGGCGTTGCTCTTTGTATTACGAATTATATACCTTTCAAAAGAAAACCAGAATATGAATGTGTTGATATTGAAATGTTGTGGGCGGAAACTATTTTGAATAAGTTCAAATTTCTATGTGGGGTTTGTTATACACCCCCTAGTTCTAAAGCTACCGAAATAGACAATTTTTTTCGATCATTGCAATATAGCCTCAATCAAATTCGTATAAAAAATTATACTTCTATTATCCTTATTGGCGATTTTAATGCCCATTATAACTTTGCTGATTCGTCGTCGGTCAGCACTTATGATGGTGGTAAACTTTTTCATTTTCTTGAATGTAATAATCTGTCCCAACTTATTAATGAACCAACTAGAATAACTCAGTCAGGTGATTCTATTTTGGATCTTAATATTTCTGACTCTCCAAGTCTGTTTGTTTCAACAGGCACGTTAAGTCCACCATCAAATTGCGATCGTAATGTTATTTTTGGTAAGTTATCCATTCCTAAAAAAAACCTAAATGTTATAAAAGGAAAGTGTGGAATTTCAGTGCTGTTGACGACAATGAATTGAATACTGCATTGGCAGGGGCTGATTGGAATGCCAATTTTTATTGACAATTTACTCAATATCATTATTGATAATTCTTTATGACAAATGGTTTCTTTGTTTTTGAGCATAGTTGAACGCTTTATTTCCAGTAAAATAGTTATTATTCACACCAGGGATAAACCGTGGATGAACGGAGTCATTCGTTGGGCTATGAATAAACGTAATCGACTTTTAAATAATTTTTGTAAGAATAAATCCTTGTTTAATTGGGAGAAATATCGTGTGCAAAGAAATCTTGTTGTCAGTCTTATTATCCGTAAAGCAAAATTAGATTACGATTATAAAACCAATGAAATGTTGTCTAATCCAAATACATCACCAAAAAAGTGGTGGAATCTTAAATATATACATGAGACAAACTAAAATTTAAGAGAGTGGCAAGGGCCGTATATAAATAGATTAAGAGGGAAAACAAGATAAAAAAAAAAGAATAGTTTAGATCAATTTAGAACAAAAGAAAAATTTAAAAAAGAACGATGAAAATCCGCAGTAGCTTAATCCGCACAACCAGCAACGGAAGTGACTTCATAGGGGTGTGCGCACAGGTGTGCGCACAGGTGTGCGCACAGGCTGACGTCACAGGGGTGTGCGCACAGGCTGACGTCACAGGGGTGTGCGCACAGGCTGACGTCATTAGGGGTGTGCGCACACCTTTACGTAAATCCTTAAAAAATTAATAAAGTAGGTCAAAAGGGCGAAAAATTGGGTATGGCAAACGCGAAATCGTACTGATTTTAGAGCAAAATATGCTTGGAGTAGGTAATCCCCTGGAAGGAATTTATCGAAGCAGTTCGTGTCATGAAGCTAGATTACCATGGACAAGCGGCGGAACATTTTAATGATTTTGGAAAAGATCATGAGGCAACTCTTAACTTTCTGATGGATTTGAGACAGAGTTCAGGTTTTTCTGATTACCAAGCCATTTTAAACTATCTTTCTTTTTGGATTAATGATCACAATGACAATGTGCATTAGACACTTTTATAACTTTATGTACACTGAATTACTTACACCGATGTTTTATAAGTTTATGTACACTGAATTACTTTGACTGATGTTTTATAAGTCTACGTGAGAATTTTCTACCATAACTAAACACTTAATAAGTATACTGTTAAGGTTTTTACGTTGTTTGTTTATGTAAATGGTTACACGAGAAAGAAACGTCATGTGGTTATTTTCAATGCGTACCTGAACCAGCAAAGTCGTCCCGCGTTGAAGAGCCGTTCATTTTTGTGAGATGAGAAGATGAGCACATGCTCATAACTGCTCTGAGCACTTGCTCATTTGCTCATAACTGCTCTGAGCACTTGCTCATTTGCTCATAACTGCTCATGAGCACTTGCTCATTTGCTCATAACTGCTCATGAGCACTTGCTCATTTGCTCATAACTGCTCATGAGCACTTGCTCATTTGCTCATATGGCCCGATGGCCCGATAGAAGGTACGGCTTAATTCTGGTGTACATTTTTTTTTTCTTCAAGGACTTCTTATTGCTTAAAAAATGAAACAAGACACAATACAATTTTGATAAATTTTTATTTCACATAAGCATTACATCGATTCACTGATCATCATCACTATCTGAAACACGTCCTTGATCTTCTAAAAGCTGTTTCAAAAGAAACTTTCTTTTGTCAACCGCTGCAGATAAAGCTTCATCAGGATCAAACGAGTCTTCGTTCACAAGTGTCGGCTTTGTTTCCATGATCTTTCCATGCACAGGATCCTTTTTAAGTGCTTTCATCCAACGTAAATTATCCACGTAAACGTCAGCGAATTGTTTCTGAAGTTCAGGGAGAATTTTTTCAAAGGCTTTCTGCTTAGCTACACTTTCTTCTTGCCCTTCCATTTGCAACGTTTTTAATAGTTCATCATATTCTGGCCGAACCGTCACTTTTGCATCGTCAATCATGGTTGCCCAAGGATCAATCTCTTCCTTTATTTCACCATCATCTTCGGAACTCTGACTGTTTTCATCATACGACGAGCTTGACATTTCTTCATCAGATTCCATATCAGGTTCCTCAGTGTCAGTATATTCCCTTGACGGACAATAATTGTTTTCGTGCCGTCTTAGATTATAGCCTTTACTAAACATTTTCCCACAATATTGGCAGTTCATTCTTTCAGCTCAGACAACCTGTAAATGACGAGTAGGGACGGAAAGTCCTTATTAATAAACACCACTTGATTTTTGGACTAGGAATTTCTTTCGTCCATGCTTTCTATAGTTATTTCAACTTTAGCAACCGGTTTTTGTCGATCATTCTCTAACGCATTTAATCTTGCTTGAGTAAGATATGGCTGCCTTTTCTCGCGAGAAAGTTGATGAACATCAGCCAAATGGTTGGATAGCTTTACCAAACTTTGTTTCCCACATAAGGGACAATCTTTACGTCTTCGTGGCATGTTTCGAAATGAAGTTCTCTGATTCGCAAGCGCGTGTAATATAACTCATAAAATGACATTTAGACGTCTAGTCAGCAATCGGGCTATCGGGCCTCATCGGGCCATATGAGCAAATGAGCAAGTGCTCATGAGCAGTTATGAGCAAATGAGCAAGTGCTCATGAGCAGTTATGAGCAAATGAGCAAGTGCTCATGTGCAGTTATGAGCAAATGAGCAAGTGCTCAGAGCAGTTATGAGCATGTGCTCATCTTCTCATCTCACAAAAATGAACGGCTCTTCAACGCGGGACGACTTTGCTGGTTCAGGTACCCATTGAAAATAACCACATGACGTTTCTTTCTCGTGTAACCATTTACATAAACAAACAACGTAAAAACCTGAACAGTATACTTATTAAGTGTTTAGTTATGGTAGAAAATTCTCACGTAGACTGATAAAACATCAGTCTAAGTAATTCAGTGTACATAAACTTATAAAACATCGGTGTAAGTAATTCAGTGTACATAAACTTATAAAAGTGTCTAATGCACATTGTCATTGTGATCATTAATCCAAAAAGAAAGATAATTTAAAATGGCTTGGTAATCAGAAAAACCTGAACTCTGTCTCAAATCCATCAGAAAGTTAAGAGTTGCCTCATGATCTTTTCCAAAATCATTAAAATGTTCCGCCGCTTGTCCATGGTAATCTAGCTTCATGACACGAACTGCTTCGATAAATTCCTTCCAGGGGATTACCTACTCCAAGCATATTTTGCTCTAAAATCAGTACGATTTCGCGTTCGCCATACCCCATTTTTCGCCCTTTTGACCTACTTTATTAATTTTTTAAGGATTTACGTAAAGGTGTGCGCACACTCCTAATGACGTCAGCCTGTGCGCACACCCGTGACGTCAGCCTGTGCGCACACCTGTGCGCACACCCCTATGACGTCATTTCCGTTGCTGGTTGTGCGGATTAAGCTACTATCCGCACTAGTAAAAGCTGTTAAGTACAACAGCGAAGGTCACCAAGTAAACTCCGGGCAACAGCTGTTGTCGTCAACAGCACTGAAATTCCACGCTTTCCTTTTATAACATTTAGGTTTATATATAGGAATGGATAACGTACCAAAAATAACGTTATGATCGCAATTTGATAGTAGACTTAAAGTGGCTGTTGAAACAGACAGACTCGGAGAGTCAGAAATAATAAGATCCAAAATAGAATCACCTGGCTGAATTATTCAGTTGGTTCATCATAAGTGATGACCGACGACGAATCAGCAAAGTTATGATAGGCATTAAAATCACCAATAAGGATAATAGAAGTATTTAATTTTTTATGCGAATTTTATCGAGGCAATATTGCAATGATCGAGAAAAATTGTCTATTTCGGTAGCTTTAGAACTAGGGGGTGTATAACAAACCCCACATAGAAGTTTGAACTTATTCAAAATAATTTCCGCCCACAACATTTCAATATCAACACATTCATATTCTGGTTTTGTTTTGAAAGGTATATAATTCGCAATATAAAGAGCAACGCCGCCACCTCTACCGACTAGTCGGTCATTCCTCAGGGGACTGTTGTAGCCAGGAATAATCAGCTGATCGCTTGACATATTCACATTTAGCCAAGTCTGCGACACAGCAAAAATATCGAATTTTTGAGTAAAACCAAAGCTGAAATTACAGTAAATTATATCAGGAACAGAAAGGCTACGAGCATTTAAATGTGCCATCCCAATTTGTGCTTTGTTTTTTTTAATTATATTACAACTTGGAACATATAATGTAGCCCAGACGTAATTTTATTCAACGCGAGCACTAATTCATGCAGCAGCTCCCACGCTTAAGATATCAACTTGTGATGGAATACAAAACAATTGATGCGCAATCCGTGGAAACGAACATCCGGTTTGAATGTAAAGAACAGATGCACAAATCACTAAGGTGGTCTGATTTCTGTAAACCAATCATGGGTCTCACTGCAATATTATTACGAACCAAGACGTTCCTTGATTTGCCCAAAGAAAATTCTGTAAATCTTTTGAAATGTAGTTTATCTAGGTTTTTACTGTATAAAACATTATATATATATATATATATATATATATATATATATATATATATATATATATATATATATTACCGTTGTCTGTTCGGTTATATTGACGCACACAGAAAGTCAAAAGTTTGCAACATGGTAAAAACACTCAATTCGTGGGCCACTATTTCGTTCTTACCACGTTGTGACGTCCTCTTTGCATCTATTATACATAACTGAACAGACAACGGGAAAATAAAATATATTTGTTAACTACAAATATACAGTACAAATGTTGAACCTGCAAGGTACCGCTGGCTTCAAACACTAGCTTCAAACTATGTTTACTGCCGACAGATTCAAGCTTATTTAAGAATCCGAAGAAACTTTAGTGGCATGCACTTACCGTTCTAAGTGAGGACTACATAGGTAGTCTTTGTTTTACCAAACATCATATATTACTCAAATATTTCGAAAAGTGTGGGGGTGGGATGCGACACTTCTACCCCTCGTTTGGTTTAGGCCCTTGCTGCATCTCTTTTTTTGTACGTGCAAGATATTTCTCGCACTTGTTCTCAAAGTTAATAATTTCATCAATTCAACCTGTCAAAGGGGAATGTCCTTCAGAATAACACTGCTCAAACCTAGTCAATGAGTGTTTCAGATAAAAATGAAAATAATTATTTAAGAAGTTATATGTCATGATGTGGTTGAACGCATCTAATCACAATACCTTCAGATAGGAACGAGGAATTAACTGAAGTGGGAAATTAGTGGTAGACGAACATCTTTGTATTAAATACTTTTGTTTTACTTGAAAAGACGTATACAAGTCAAGATCTCTTATTAACTAATAAGTAAGCGATCAACACTATGCGGTGCTCGATTGTCTAAGGGCAATTTCAAGAACGCTGAAAACTCAACAAAAAGTTTTCGATGGACAACATAGTGTACTATTTACCATTGGGAATCTTTGATTGATTTCAGGAATTATTTCATTAACGATAGGGTTCCCTTAAACTTAACGTATGATTCTCACTAAGTGCATGTGAGACAATTCACAAACAACAGCACACACACACACACACACACACACACACACACACACACACACACACACACACACATGTACGTACGCACGCACGCACGCACGCACGCAGGCACGCACACATATTGTGCCGCCAATTTATCGGCCAAGTACTTGCGAAATATAGGAAAACATTTGAAATTCCAAGATTCAGGACAGACCGTTTTAAGAAATCCTTTGTAAGTTACTACGCTCAGAGATAATTTTTACGCTTACTATATACATGTATATATATATATTCATGTTAACCTTATTTTTAACTCCTTGTATTGTACATAGTGTAATTCGTCATCACTCGGTAGCCGTTTAGAGAGATACTATATCTATGTAATGAGCTGGGTTCTACCACGAAAGTTTATATTAGAGCGAACCCCCGAAAAACAATTGCATTTTATGTTATTTGGTGTTGGCATTTGTCTGTATTTGCTAAAAATACGTGTATTCTAATTCAAACTTTTTATTACGCGCCAAAATAATTAACAAATAGATTCCATTTTGCCGTTGTCTGTTCAGTTATAGATGCACAGATGACGTCACAACGTGGTAAGAACAAAAAAGTGGCCCACGAGACGCAGTCGAGTGGGTCACTGATGTTCTTACCAAGTTGTGACGTCTTCTGTGCATCTATAACTGAACGGACAACAAAAAAATGGAATCTATTTGTTTTATACAATAAAAATTGAAAAGGTTTTTGTCGAAACTCTTGCCGGATTTTTGGCATGAAAAAGGAAAAAAAAACAAGTCAGTTGACGTGATCTGACGTGATCCATGTGTCTGTGCTCTAATAGATCATGGCCAACAACCAATGAAAACACACATAGCAACCAGGGTTTTGTATAAATACACTATATGATATGATATGTAATTTGAGAGAAAACATTAGTATTTTACTTGTCGTCAATTGTTACAGTTTCATTCATTTATAAAGAGCGAAAATATAATCACACAGTTTTGTCTCAAAAGCTGTTAGTTATTATATAAACTTATAGTTATACATCAATTAGGATCACTGGAATAAAAACATTTGAATGCAGTGAGTATAAGTAAAGAAACAACGTACTGGCAATTACAAATTTTCTTTTTTTTCTTTCGATTTCTCGCTCTTGGTGTTGTATAGCAAACCACACTTGCAACTTACCAGTTTGAGTAAAGTTTTGTCCACAAAGACCAAATTTGGTCTTTAGAATAATATAGGTATATGCATATTTATTGCGCTAGACGTTTACTGAAATTAACGTAAAAAGGTTTTTGGAAAAACAAGATGGTGGTCACATGACGTTCGTTAATAGAAACCATGGTAACGTCAGTCAAATAACTCTGCACGGACAGAAGGAATGAGTTTTAAAAAGAGAAAACAATGTTTATTGATCTTTATTTATTTTTATTTATTTATTTATTAACATTTGTACCTACTGATACCGGAGAAACGACAATAGGACTCGAGGTCCCTTACAAGGTTGTTCTACTAAGATCGAATTGTTGATTTTATGGAGGGAGGAAAACCGGAGAACCCGGAGAAAAACCCTCGAAGCACAGGAGAGATCAACTAGGCCAATAACTCTACTCACACGAGTTCCAAGCTCAAGCCGTGACAATGTTTGTCCCATGCGGCCACCCATCCAAGTACTAACCCCATCCAGTCGGGCTTAACTTTGGATGGCAGCCGTGAGAGGCAACTCGTCGCCACCACCTAGAATGCGGGCTCCTATCTCCTGTCAGTCAAATAATTGTCGCCACAAAATGGCGGATTTATAAGGGCAAAAGGAACTCGCCCTAGGACTTTTTAACAGTTTTTTTACACGGCCGCGGTTGGTAACTGGTGTGGAGTGGACGATGGATATATTTTAGCGCTGAATTTCTTTGTTTTTTACGCCGGGAAATTTACTGGATTAGTGAATTTAAAGATAAAGGCATGTGAAGTGCAATATCCTTCGCCAAAACATTTCGAACATCAAACTCTGGATGTAGAAATGGCGACGATAGCGGCCTTTTAATACGAATGGTTTTAGTGTTTTTACTGTTTTACATTATACTTGAATGGCTCCCACTTGCCAATCTGTATGTGCTTTATACTGAATGTGGAGGATTAATCAAGGAGACAGCAAGTGTTTTGTTCTTTTTTATCCAATCTAATAGGGATTTCTACCTTGTGATTTTTGAAATATAAAATATGTTTATGCACCTGTCATACTTTTTATACATCATTCTTTTCGACATCTATTTATATTGACATTTTAAATCCGTGTTTTTCTTAAGATTTTCCCCTAGTTTCCATTACGTATTTGATTCTTTTCTTTTCTTTTAAACGGGCTTTGATGCAGACAATTTCTGAGTTTCAAGTTTAGCATGAGCCTATCGATTTGTTGCTTTTTGTAATTGTGGTGACTTGATCGAAATATAATTTTGAACTTATAGTTTTTAGTACGTTTAATAAAGCAAGTGTCTTGCAAATTGTTTTATTTTATGCTAATGATGTGGCTGATTTGTTGTCATGCATGTATCCAATTTATCCCTATGAAACGTCCTCCAATTCTTTATTTTGAGAGGCGATCATTGTTGTATATATACCCCACCCCCTTGCAAAATTCAAAATGGCGGATCTATAAGGGCAAAATAAAATTTAATTTGGACACCTGTCACGTGACAGACCACACCCGTGCTTCCCTTACACAAATTGCTCCAACTTGTAGACGATATACGGACGTTAGAGTGCTGAAAAAGAAGACGGTTTTCTACTACTGTATTATTGCTGGTCGTGTTGGGCTCACTCCAAAGACATGCAGTGTCAAATACTATATGGCATCTTATGAAGCGAGGGCATTTGCTTCTTTTTAAACCTGGGGGGAAGAAGACACTCCTGCCGTCGTCGAAACAATCGAATTCCAAAATATTAATGAGCACTCACCTTTGTCTTTGCGACCACATGAAAGATTTCTGTATTTCTGATTTCTGTATCTGACTGCAATATTATTAGGAGCCAAGACGACCTTGCTTAGTTTGCCCCAAGAAAATCAGTAAATGCCTTGAAATGTATAGTTTCTCTAATTTTACTGTGTAAAACAAATCAATAGATTTAGTTTTGCCGTTGTCTGTTCAATTCTACGGTACACGCACAGAGAAACTCACAAGTTCACAACATGGTAAATACACTTGGTTCACGGGCCATTATTTCGTTCAGTTACCACGTTGTGACGTCCTCTCTGCCTCTATTATAGTAACTGAACAGACAACGGCAGAATCGAATAAAATGTATTTGTTAACTACAAATATACAAATGTTGATCCTGCAAGGTACCGCTGGCTTCAAACACTAGCTTCAAATTATGTTTACTGTCGACCAGAAGAGATGAGAAATCCACCTCTATGCAGTATATTGTGATTCAAGGTTATTTAAGAATCCGAAAAACTTTAGTGGCATACATTCAAAAATGTCGAAAGGTCAAAAATGTTTGAAAAGGACTTTGAGAAAGTCTAACACTTACCGCGCTAAGTGAGGACTAGGTGCTCTTTGTCTTGCCAAACAACTAAATTTTAGCAATGTATTTGATTCGAAATTATATATTACTCAAATATTATTTTGGAAAGCGTGGGGGTGGGATGCGACACTTCTCCATCTCGTTTGGTTTAAGCCCTGATAACATTTTTTGCTGGATCTCTTTTCTTGTACGTGCTAGATTTCTCGCAATTGTGCTCAAAGTTAATAATTTGATCAATTGACAAAGAAATCCTTTGTCTTCCTCTAAATTTCCCGCTTGCATATATTTTCACTCATCAACATGCACAGAAAATTAGATGCAATTTCTCTGATCAACCGTGTAAATTTCTTGTCTGTAAGATTCTCAACGTTTTCCTCGGTGATCATAATATTACAAACTAATAAACATGACTTTTCGGGAAATTAGCGATTAAGTTTCCCTTTTGCCTTGGGAAGATTTGTAAAAGTCCTCGGCGGCGGGGAAATTTAATCGCTAATTTCCCTCAAGTCATGTTATTGCTACGTCATGATGTGGTTGAGCGCATCTAATCACAATGCCTTCAGATGGGAACGAGAAATTAGCTGAAGTGGGAAATTAGTGGTAGACAAAAATCTTTGTATTAAATACTTTGATTTTACTTGAAAAGACGTATACAAGTCAAGATCTGTTATTAACTAATAAGTAAGTGTTCAACACTATGCGGTACTCGATTGTCTAAGGGCAATTTCAAGAACGACGAAAACTCAACAACAAGCTTTCGATGGACAACATAGTGTACTATTTACCATTAGGAATCTTATTTTGTATTTCAGTTTCAGCTGCAGGAACACCAGGTATATATTTAAAGTTATTAATTCTTGAACTTTACATGATAGAAATTGCATTTTGATTTCAGGAATTATTTCATTAACGATAGGGTTCCCTTAAACGTGCGATTCTCACTAAGCGCGCATATGAGACAATTCACAAACAACAACAGCACACACACACATATATACACACACACAGTGGAGACAAACGCTATTACATGAAGAAATTCAAACACGAAGAACAAAGAACTTACAAATCTTTAGTTCGTCTGGGAACGAACATTTAGTTTTGTTCATTTTTTGTTGCCGATAAAGGTTATTAGATAGTTTGTTTGTGTTTATAACCCCATCTTAGTCAACTAAAATGTTGCTGTTCGAAATATCATTTCGAACTCGTATCGGTCGAATTTGATCTACACGCAGATTAACATTTGATGCGTAGGAAGTCAAAGACAAATATGTTATATAATATATATTAGCCATGCAGGGAATATTCTGACGTAAGATATACATGCATGTGAAAACGCTGGGTTTTGTTTTTAGAGATTTAATATCCAATGAGAGACTCAAACTGTATATCTGACGTTTTATATTGTTCACAAACCTTTAATTATAAACATTTATTGCCATGAAAATCTTCAAAGAATTTTCAGTTAGACTGCCTTCAGTTGATCTAGTTAGAATTTCTGCATTTCTGGCAACAAATGTCGATTGTTGTTAGCTCGAATCTATGTTTTTTTGAATGGATTTTATATGTGGGTTACAAACTGTGATCTTCATTAGACAAATTTAAAGAATGATATTTTTTACAAAGCTACATATAGCCAGTACTATACAAGCGTGCTCCAATGAATATTTTTTACAAAGCTACACATAGCCAGTACTAGCCTATACAAGCGTGTTCACTGAAGACATTTTGTGCTGCGATAGAATAAAATATCTGTTTCGTTGCCTGTTTTATTGCTGTTACTAATAACTCAGTTGTATGTCGTAGTTCTCAATTTTTTTTTATCTGGAATGCGTAGAAAATAAACGTTTTTCTCCAGTCATTTCAACCAAAAAAATAGCCTAGTGCAAACACAAGGCAAAGCCGAGTGTTTTCACACATTTTTTCCAGTTGAAATTGAGTCATTCGTGTTTCTATCACAGTATAGAGTCACAAAAGCCATTTTCTGTTTGTTTTATAAAATAACTAACCATTTTACGAGGTAAAAAAACAAGGGGAAGCCACCAAGACCCAAGAAGTGACCGAGACTCAGCTGACGAATGATGGCGTAATACGCCAGTGATTACGTGGATTTAACGAAACACAGCATGCGTTGTACAATATAAAATGTACCACTGACAGAGACACGTTTGACGTCATTTACAAGGTCAGTGGTCAGTGCTCTGAGTGAAAATGGCTCTCGTCCAATCAGAGCGTGCGTAGGACACCTGTTATTTTATAAAAGCACATACAGTAAAAACTCTAATAAAAGAAATTAAGCATCTAATATATAAGAAACAGTTCAGCCTGACAAATATATAAAGCAGTTTCTTATGCGAAAGGTCACTAAAGCTTGGAACACAGGTATATAGAGCATACTTTGAGGGTTCTTGGAAAAAGTTATTAACTCTTGAACTTTACATGATAGAAATTGCATTTTGATTTCAGGAATTATTTAATTAACGATAGGGTTCCCTTAAACGTGCGATTCTCACTAAGTGCGCATATGAGACAATTCACAAACAACAACAGCACACAGCTGACGAATGATGGCGTAATACGCCAGTGATTACGTGGATTTAACGAAACACAGCATGCGTTGTACAATATAAAATGTAAATGACGTCAAACGTGTCTTTGTCAGTACCACTGACAGAGACACGTTTGACGTCATTTACAAGGTCAGTGGTCAGTGCTCTGAGTGAAAATGGCTCTCGTCCAATCAGAGCGTGCGTAGGACACCTGTTATTTTATAAAAGCACATACAGTAAAAACTCTAATAAAAGAAATTAAGCATCTAATATATAAGAAACAGTTCAGCCTGACAAATATATAAAGCAGTTTCTTATGCGAAAGGTCACTAAAGCTTGGAACACAGGTATATAGAGCATACTTTGAGGGTTCTTGGAAAAAGACAGAATACTAATACTAAATCAATGCCAGAGAAATAGTACTATTTAATACTAGTAAATGGTGTTCTGCATTTATTAATACGCTCTTTTTTAACCAGATGCAATCAGATGCATGGTGCATAAGGAAATACACCATATCAGGAACAATTGTTTTTGCCCTTTAAATAAGAACCTGTTAAGAACCTATCAGCCTGATTTCTCACTACACACCCAACATATATAAGAACCGTTTCGTCCTGACTTCGGAAAAATAGGAGTTCTTTTATGCGGGTTTTTACTTCTTTTGTGCGGGTTTTTACTGTATACATGTTCATTCGACAGTAATGTAACTGTTAAAAAATGCGTAGTAGTAAAACATAATTACATCTTGCGTTTTATTTCCTTTAGAATGTACTTTTGGATTTTATTGCACTGGAATGTTTGATCCTTTTTTAAAGACTAAGTGTAACGAAGATCAGAAATGTGTCTGTACAGCACCTTACGTGACTAGTAGTACATGTCTAGGTAAATTAAGTAGCATGCACCGTTGTTTTATCACTTTTTATTATTTAGCATCACCGTGGTTTTATCACTTTTTAATATGTTGCGTTTCTTCGTATTGCGTTCCCTGTGTGTGGTGTGGTGTGGTGTGGTGTGGTGTGGTGTGGTGTGGTGTGGTGTGGTGTGGTGTGGTATGTGTGGTGTGGTGTGGTATGGTGTGGTATGGTGTAGTGTGTGATATGGTGTGGTGTAGCTAGTGTGATATGGTTTGGCATGGTGTGGTATGGTGTAGTGTGATGTACTATTGTATGGTGTAGTGTGTAGTATGATATGGTGTAGTGTGATGTGGTATGGTATGGTATAGTGTGGTGTAGCTAGTGTGATGTGCTTTCGCATGGTGTGGTATGGTGTAGTGTGATGTAGTATGGTATGGTGTAGTGTGTAACATGGTATGGTATGGTGTAGTATGGTATGGTGTGGTATGGTGCGGTGTGGTATGGTGTAGTGTAATGTAGTATGGTATGGTGTAGTGTGTAGTATGGTATGGTGTAGTGTGATGTGGTGTGGTGTGGTATGGTGTGGTATGGTGTAATGTGATGTAGTATGGTATGGTGTAGTGTGTAATATGGTATGGTGTAGTATGGTATGGTGATGTGGTGTGGTATGGCGTGGTGTAGTGTGGTGTGACGTGGTGTGGTGTGGTGTGGTGTGGTGTGGTGTGATGTGATGTGATCAGTGATGTGGTGTGACGTGGTGTGGTGTGACGTGGTGTGGTATGACGTGGGTGTGGTGTGGTGTGGTGTGGTGTGGTGTGGTGTGGTGTGGTGTGGTGTGGTGTGGTGTGGTGTGGTGTGGTGTGGTGTGGTGTGGTGTGGTGTGGTGTGGTGTGGTGTGGTGTGGTGTGGTGTGATGTGATGAGTGATGTGATGTGGTGTGACGTGGTGTAACGTGGTGTGGTGTGATGTGATGAGTGACGTGGTGTGACGTAACGTGGTGTGGTGTGACGTGTGGGGTGATATGATGAGTGAGGTGGTGTGACGTTGGTATGATGTGGTGTGGTGTTGTGTGATGAGTGACTTTGTGTGGTGTGGTGTGATGCGTGAGGTGGTGTTGTGTGGTGTGATGCGTGGTGTGGTGTGGTGTGGTGTGGTGTGATGTGGTGTAGTGTGACGTAGTGTGATGTGGTGTGGTGTGATGTGATGAGTGATATGGTCTGATGTGATGTGATGTGATGTGATGTGATGTGATGTGATGTGATGTGATGTGATGTGATGTGATGTGATGTGATGTGATGTGATGTGATGTGATGTGATGTGATGTGATGTGATGTGATGTGATGTGATGTGATGTGATGTGATGTGATGTGATGTGATGTGATGTGATGTGATGTGATGTGATGTGATGTGATGTGATGTGATGTGATGTGATGTGATGTGATGTGATGTGATGTGATGTCACGTGTGTGATGAGTGATGTGGTGTGACCTGGTGTTGTGTTGTGTTGTGTTGTTATGATTATGTTGGTATTAAATGTTCTGAATGGGTAAATTGTCATACTTTTTCTAATTGACCACAAGTCTATTTTCGTTTTAGCAAACGTTGCTGGTTGTTCTGTTTCTCGTGGTTTTCCTCAATCCGACCACCCAGCTAAAATATGTGGTTCAAATGGAAACTGTTCGAGGAGTAGAGATCAAATATTTTCTTGTTTAAATACCAATAATCAAGCAGAACGAGACGTTCACGTTCTTGCTTCGCAAAAAGGTTCAAATAATCAAAGCGTTAAAGTTATTGGAAATGGGATGAATTACACTAGACCGATTGTTCTTGTATTGGTTTCAAATCAACCTAGACAATGGAGTTTGGAAATAGATCCTCAAGTAATAATCGATACAGTAGCTTTGGTATGTAACTAGTCAATAAAATAAATGTCGACATGTCTCTATTGAATTTTATGGTCTTGGACCATTACTATTTCTAATCTATGTCAATGATTTTCCAAATAGCTTGATAAACTCAAATTGTGACATGTTTGCTGATGATACACAAATAGGTGTCTCCAATTCAAACATCAACTCCATTACTGTGGATTTAAATGAGGATCGAAAAAATGTTTCTGATTGGATGATAGCAAATAAATTGACTTTAAATAACAGCAAAACAGAATATATGATTATTGGATCTCACAAACGACTAAATCAAATTGACTCTGATCGTGAAATAAACTTAGGTGATTTCCTAATTCAGAGAGTGAAAAAACCCAAATAACTTGGTGTAATGGGCATATAAACTTGATAACTAGCTAAGAAGGTTAATAAGGGTTTTAATATCTTAAGACGAATACGAGAGTTTGTTGATACAAATATACTTATTACTGTCTATAAAACCCTATAAAACCCTCAACCATATTTTGATTACTGTTCTGAAATTTGGGGATGCCTTTGTACTACATTGAGTGATAAACCGCAGCGCCTACAAAACAGAGCTGCAAGAATAATAACTTAGTGTGGATATGAATACCGATCTATTGATTTATTGAATTCCCTTAAGTTGCAAAATCTTGAAACAAGAAGAAATAAAAAATTATCTACCTTAATGTTTAAGATGACACAAGGCATGTTGCCTAATTATCAAACAAACAGTTTCACGAGATTTGACCAGATACATGATTATAAAACTAGGCAATCTCAATTACATAACCTAATACCAATTACATGAAAAAAGCTTTTAGCTATATAGAGGAGCAGTGGTTTGGAAAAACCTCCCTAATGAACTTAAGTTGACGACTTCAGTTCGTAATTTTAATCATCAACTGAAGTCGATCACTAATTAATTTGTATTGTGCATGTACAATTACCAATATTCTTTGTAAATAAACTAGATAATTTAGATTGTAAATAGCATTTATTTTTATTTCTATATTGGTGTGCACGGGCTATTGGAAGAACACTTTTTTTCTTTTATTGTATATATTTTTGGTGAAGTAGTTCCGTGAGTAAATAAAGTTAAATTTCAAGTAAAATAAGGGACCGGTCATTATTTATGGCCGGGGTTGGGCCCGAAGAGAAAATATTTCAGAGCTAAAAAAAATCCGAACCCAACCTTTTTTAAAACAAAAAATTATTCAACCCAACCATTGGAAGGCAGGGGAAAAAATCTACCCCACCCTACGCTTATTTTATTACATAAGGTCCTTTTAATAATACACTGCTTTTGTTACTATGGCTAAAAGGAAAGTGAGGAGAGCAATTGAGCAGAAATCAAAGGCCAAGAAAAGGAAAGCAATATTACGACTGCAAAAGAGCAAAGAATCTGAGATTAATAGCAGTGATATGCCAATTGACATTTTAACAGATGATGACCTTTTACTGGGAATAATTTTAGATATGCAGAGTATACATATCCATACAATTTAAATATGGTTTTACTATAGTTATGAAAATTTTGTTACCCAACTTTTTCCTTAATAATATTTATTTTACCCAACCTAAAACATGCTATTTTTTTCATTTACCCAACCATTGTCTCTTTGGACCCAACCCCGGCCATAAATAATGACCGATCCCTAATGTTCAATTTTACAATCGCCTGTACTTTTTATGTTCTAAATTTTCGTCAATATATTTTCTATTGTCAGATAAGTCAAAATCAAAGTATACTGATTCGAAAGTCCCATGTACAGAATTTTACAGTTAGTCATTACACTGGAGATTCAGTTTATGGATTTGGAGCGTATGGAGGAAATACAGCAACCATCAAATTACTTAAATTCGTTAACCAGACATACGGGACGATAACGTCTTTTACTGGAACTAATTACTCATATCACTGGGAACTTTACGTTCGAGGTAAGAAACATATAATGTTAATTAAATTGTGCGCGTTTCAAGATTTTTTATTCAGTAGAATATGCACTTTAATGTTTAAGAGTACACATATTTTTATCAGTCACTTGTGATGTTTGTGTACAACTGTGTGTTTGAACATATTGGTACAAGCGTAGTACCGGGCTGTAGATAGTGTAGTGCCAGGCTGTAGATGGTGTGGCGCCAGACTGTAGATGGTGTGGTGCCAGGCTGTAGATGGTGTTGTACGAGTTGTAGTTGCACGGAAAAATTTATCTTTTATCAACCACCATCCCACCGATCAGTCAACGGTCCAAATAGTAAATTTCATTCCACCAATCATTATACTGGTGTGATGGGTGCAAGCTATCCCGAGGGGGTGGTCAGTCCAAGATGTCACCTGCTCGGATCTTTACCTGATTCCAAATACCACTTCTCGTCCCAGGCTTCCCCCTCGCTCAACAGCTTAGGGCGTTAGCCACTTGACCACTTCAACTATAAGTTAATTTCAAAGTGATTACAATTATTTACAAAGAAAGGGAAAAGGTACATAGCTACATGTTATTTCATAGTTGTCTCACGGGGCTAGTTTCGAGAAGTATTTGTTCATACAAATGACGAATTAGTCGGGATTCGGGAATCAAATGTTTTAATCAAATGTTTTAGAAGAAATAAGAACTGCGATTATGTCGCTGTCCGAAATTGTCAATTATCCTTTGCATATCGTTCTTTAGCGTCATGTTTGCATAAGCTCTCTCGATGTTAATAGGAGCGATGCTACTTAACCGTTCTTGGCCCATCATGTGCTTCGAAGATAGGCTTTCAAGCGGCGAAGGGCCCTGAACGACCTCTCAGCAGAGCAGGATGTTGCCGGGATCGTGGTCAGAATTGAAAAAATTTTGTTAGTAAAATTTTTAGTAAATGACATGTATGTAGCCGCGCCTAAGCAGTGAAACTACTTCAAATCACAGGGCAAGTTACTACACCTACGAAGCTCTACGCGGAAGACCGGAACACACGGTAGGCCAACACACCAGGTAATCCAGCCGACCCCTGAAAATGTTATATGATAACGTTAAAATATTATTGACGAGACTATTTTTGCCCGAATGACCAGACCATTTTTGCCCGAATGGACTATTTTTCTCAAAACTGGGCGGGCTGCAGCCCCCCAGCCCCCCTGGCTCGTACGCCTATGGCTGTAGATGGTGTAGCACCAGTCTGTATATGGCGTAGTACCAGGCTGTAGATGGTGTAGTACAAGTCTGTATATGGCGTAGTACCAGGCTGTAGATGGTGTAGTACCAGTCTGTAGATGGTTTAGTACCAGTCTGTAGATGGTGTAGTACCAGTCTGTAGATGGTGTAGTACCAGTCTGTAGATGGTGTAGTACCAGTCTGTAGATGGTGTATTACCAGGCTGTATATGGTGTAGTACCAGGCTATAGATGGTGTATTACCAGTCTGTAGATGGTGTAGTACCAGTCTGTAGATGGTGTAGTACCAGTCTGTAGATGGTGTATTACCAGGCTATAGATGGTGTAGTACCAGTCTGTAGATGGTGTATTACCAGGCTATAGATGGTGTAGTACCAGTCTGTAGATGGTGTAGTACCAGTCTGTAGATGGTGTAGTACCAGTCTGTAGATGGTGTAGTGCCAGTCTGTATATGGTGTAGTACCAGTCTGTAGATGGTGTAGTACCAGTCTGTAGATGGTGTAGTACCAGTCTGTATATGGTGTAGTACCAGTCTGTAGATGGTGTAGTACCAGTCTGTAGATGGTGTAGTACCAGGCTGTAGATGGTTTAGTACCAGTCTGTAGATGGTTTAGTACCAGGCTGTAGATGGTTTCGTACCAGGCTGTAGATGGCGTAGTACCAGTCTGTAGATGGTTTAGTACCAGGCTGTAGATGGCGTAGTACCAGTCTGTATATGGTGTAGTACCAGTCTGTAGATGGTGTAGTACCAGTCTGTATATGGCGTACTGCCAGGCTGTATATGGCGTAGTACCAGTCTGTATATATGGTGCAGTACCAGTCTGTAGATGGTGTAGTACCAGTCTGTATATGGTGTAGTACCAGTCTGTATATGGTGTAGTACCAGGCTGTAGATGGTGTAGTACCAGTCTGTAGATGGTTTAGTACCAGGCTGTAGATGGCGTAGTACCAGTCTGTATATGGCGTAGTACCAGGATGTAGATGGTGTAGTACCAGTCTGTATATGGCGTACTGCCAGGCTGTAGATGGTGTAGTACCAGTCTGTATATGGCGTAGTGCCAGGTTGTAGATGGTGTAGTGCCAGACTGTAGATGGTGTAGTGCCAGGCTGAAGATACTGTGGTGCCAGGCTGTAGATGGTATGATGCCAGGCTGTAGATGGTGTAGTGCCAGGCTGTAGATGGTGTAGTGCCAGGCTGTAGATTCTGTGGTGCCAGGTTGTAGATACTGTGGTGCCAGGCTGTAGATGGTGTAGTGCCAGGCTGTAGATACTGTGGTGCCAGGTTGTAGATACTGTGGTGCCAGGCTGTAGATGGTATGGTGCCAGGCTGTAGATGGTGTAGTACCAGGCTGTAGATGGTGTAGTGCCCGGCTGTAGATACTGTGGTGCCAGGCTGTAGATGGTATGGTGCCAGGCTGTAGATGGTGTAGTACCAGTCTGTATATGGCGTAGTGCCAGGCTGTATATGCCGTACTGCCAGGTTGTAGATGGCGTACTGCCAGGCTGTAAATGAATAGAATAGAATAGAATAGAATAGAATAAAACTTTACTTTACGAGGGGAAAGACGTATTAACCGTAAGTCCCAGGCTGTAAATGTTGTACATCATACTTTACATAGACATACTGCGTTTTCATGCAACATAATAAATATATTAGTATATCAATTATGTTATTATGTGATATTTAAAAAATATGAAGAGTTCTTTACGCACGCGCTGATTGGCCTGGATTCCGTGAATAGGCAAGTTTCAGGGTGTTGTGCGCGAATCGTTTTGCAAAGAAATTGGCGGGCTCTTGGCGGGCCCTCCACAAAGTAAGCAATGGAAAACAGACTTGCTAGCGAGCCAAGAACAGCAGAATAACAGTGTCAAACATCCAGAAACTGCATCTATATACTTTGTTTATTTTAAATAGTATGTTTACTTTGAGGGGAGCTTGCCAGATTTTTTGAAAAATGATGCGCGCGCAACACCCTGAAACTGGCCTATTTATAAGAGTGTAAAGATGATGAATGACGTCATGACCAGCATTCCAAAATGCCCAATTCTTGTGCATATGTACTCATATAAATTTACCTTTGGCCAGGGCCGCTTTACCCTATGGACGAAAGGGGCAGCTTCCCAGGGCCCCGCGTGAGCGGGGGCCCCCGGCCCAATGAGAAAAAAAAAGTTTATTAATTGTGAAACGACTTAAAGAATATTTGGATTTTGAGTTTTTAGTATCTGTACAATGTACATACTGAATGTAATGTGCCGATTAAATAGTCTCGTGAAAATTGCAACGATATATGTGCTGTACAACTTTCCTTACCAACCCACAAGATAATGAAATTTGCTTTATTTCGCTCGAGAAGGGTCTGGGAACACACTTGGAGACCGCCGGAAGCGGTAAACCGGAAACATGGCGGCTCTTATATTTAGAGATGTTGACATGTTGTTCTGCCATATTCTATTTATAACCTATTCTATGCAAGGAAAAGAAACATATTAATTGACCCTGTACATACAGACACTATAAAATTAACTTCAATATGCATGGGACCACTTACAACGTCAACGCTATTCTCGGCTATGCCTCGACCAACTCTTAACGCTTTTTTCGTGCTCTCCGAACTTCCCGCGTGCATCCATAACTCGATGGAGCACGCCAAACCATGAACCATTTCTTAAATATCAAAACTTGATGTAATAGGGTTACTATATATTACCCGTTATATTAGGGTTACTATTATTAGGATTACTATGTTACTAATATTTGGGTTTTAAACAATTCTTAACCTATTTTCCAAAAATCCTATTTCCGCCTTTCCCAACATTTTCCCATATAGGGGCCCCATCATATCTCTCTGCCCAGGGCCCCATAATCTGTTAATGCGGCCCTGCCTTTGGCGTCATTTTAACACAAACGAAGTGCAAAGGCTATCTCCCCGTGCCTTTTATAAGACTATAGAAAAAAATGGAGCTTTATGTTTGATTTGTTAAGCAGTGTTTTCAATTCTGATTGGTCGGCGCACGGACCCGTCTAGATGGGCATCTCGACGACGCGCGGTCGCTTTCCGGGATGTTTTTTTATTTTTGTTATACATTGCAAATATCTTTTTACTTATTTTGACGCAGTAAATTTTGAAAAGATTGTAATAGGTATATAATAAATAAATGAACAATTTATTAAATTTGTTTAAAATGTCAGACCTTGGTCTTTTATAAAATGTCAAAACCTTGAATGTGAAAATACAGTAATGATTAAAAATAAAATTAAAATTTATTTCTTAGATGAAAGACTTGCCATAGCCAGCACCACAATACGACCTAGTCCAATTATTTGTTCTACAGTTCCAATCTTTTTACCTGATATCGTTCTGGCTGTGGGGACAATGGAATTACGTGCCATTAGAAAGTCAGTATTTGAAGCCAAGGGAATTCTTACTTTTTCAAGTCCAAGCCAAAATATTAGTTCTACAAGACATGGAGCTGTTTCCTCAAGTAAAATTGTTCCTATTCCACGGTTTAGCCCAGACATACGAACGACTTCAACTTTAGCAGCAACCCCGCGCTTTTCAAAAACTCCAACTACTGCTCCAACTCCAGCATCAGGTAAAAATCGTAAAACAAAATACACAAATTTTCTCTCGTCACAGGTTTGTCAAAAGCAGTGCTGACTTTTACCGTTAAGGTGCTGTTTACCTGCCTCCATTTTACTCTACTCCATTTGCAACTCCAACGCAATTGACCGGAAAAAGATGTCGACATTTAACCCGTCCTTTACGTGCAGAAAATATTGTTTCTTGCAGAATTATTTGGTTTTAAAACGATCCACTTTGATAGGAAAGAAGTTCTTGCTTACTTAATCCATCTCAGCATGATAAACAATTTTTAGTTGTTATTTGAGCTGATGTGATGTCGCAAAGCAATGTGGTTAAATGTGCCGCCGCCATCTTTTTCGGTACCGTCAAAGGCGTCAATTACTCCCCTTCTTTTTGCATTTCCTTCTCTTCAACTTCCGTTTAATTCCCATTACCTACTTTTACTCCTATTTCCCCCTTTATTTTCCCCTTTCCTTTTTATTCTTCTCTCTTCTCTTTTTATCTTTTTATCTTTTCTTACATATTCCCCTCTTCTTTACTATTTCCTATTTTTCTATTTCTTTACTTCTTAATTCTAGATCTACGCATTATCCCAATTTCTGGAAATAGACCTCACGCGGGTCGACTGGAGATATTTCATCTAGGACAATGGGGAACAATTTGTGATGATTCTTGGGATATTACTGATGCTAATGTAGCGTGCAGACAACTTGGTTACACAGCTGGCGCTCAGAGTGCTCTGCAGGGTGGTCTTGTTCCAAATGGAACTGGTAGAATATGGTTAGATGAGGTTCAATGTATTGGTACAGAGACAAGGCTGGCTTTGTGTCGTCATCAAGGATTTGGGAAACACGATTGCCGTCATAGCGAAGACGCTGGTGTTATCTGCCGTTCACAAGGTGGGATAAATATTCATCGATTTTTAATACAAGTATATTACATCCATGTATGTCTGTATAGTTATGTGTATGTAGATGACTACTGATGATATTACGTGAACCATCGAAATGCATATACCGTGCATCCAACGTTCAAGGATTGTGAAAGATTGATATAGTCACTAACAAAGTTAAATCAAGCCATAAGTGTAAACAACATAAGTAAAAGTATGTGCTAACGTATAAGCCAAGATCAACCCTTGTTTTTATTTACAAATCAGTTGAGAAAACTCATGACCAACGATGTGAGATAGTTTTGTTTATTTCAATCAATCACATAGGCAGGGCAAAACAAGCGCTCCTCGTCTCTTTGCGAAAGAGGTGGAAACAACTTATGAAATTTCATTTTGAAGACGAAAGTAAATGTACGAAGAACTCTATTTAGCTTTTGATTGGTTTTTCTGTGAACAAACATTTGCAGTAGCCTCAACGCTTAATTACATTCTAAAGCCTAGTTTTTGCCAGCGAACAACAAATTGATAGCAATCCTGAAAAACGTTGTGACAAATTGCAAGATTCCTATCGGAAATCAAACGATATTTAAGACATTGAACGTGAGTTTTTTTATCCTTTTCTTTCTTTTCTTTACCTTCTCTCTATTTTATTTTATTTTCATTAGTTTCCTTTGTTTTTCTCTTTTTCCCTTCTCGTTTCTCTCTTTTCTTTTTACCATTTCTTTTTCTTTCCTTTTCTTTCTCTTCCTTACCTTTCCCAACCTCGTCCCCAGGGCCTCTTCGAAATTAGGAGAGCTGGAAAAGACCCTGGCATCGGCTGGTGGATTCTGCATTTCCATTGGTTGATTGCTTTTCTTAAACATTACTCGAAAAACATAATTATGCATAGTTTATACATATATGGGGAGCACGGGTGGCGTGTGCTGTTAGCGCGCTGCCTCTCACCAAAAAGTTAAGCCCGGTTAGATGGGGTTAGTACTTGGATGGGTGACCGCTTGGGAATGACCCCGTTGACGGGCTTGGACTCGTGTGAGTAGAGTTGTAGTTGATCTCTCCTGTGCTTCGAGGGTTTTTCGCCGGGTTCTCCGGTTTTCCTCCCTCCCTAAAATCAACACCTAAGATCTTAGCTGTGATCCGTGGTCTGAACTGTGTCGTTGGCGGCTGCTTAGAGCGCCTTTGATATGCCTCGACACGGCCACGTTGATCTGCGTCCTTCGCAATTCAGCCGCTTACTGCAAGTAAGGATGATTAGCCACCCAGTCCTTTATCCTTTATCCTTTATATGCCTGTTAATGATCAAATGGGACAAATGGGACCGCCATTACAATGAACTTCTCCAACGGGACTGCCATTACGCCGAATGATTTTGCATATTAAACTAAATTGCTAATTTATTACATCCAGTATTTTTGGATGCTGTGACCAGCCGATGTCAGCCTTTTCCCGCCCTCCCAATTTCAAAAAGGCCCTGGGGAC
>OZ035997.1:21355794-21665294 GCA_964035015.1 Corallium rubrum
CTTGTATCAGAGCCATATTATTTTAAGCCAAGAAGCCCTGAAAGGGGAAAAGCTTGGGCGAAAATTGCTAACAACTTGAACAATATTCATGATCCCAAGTTTTGAGTAACTACTAGGTCTGTTCGTGATCGGTACACCCTTTTGGCAACTAAACAAGCACAAAAACTGAAGATGGAAGAAAGAGCAACAGGCATTGAAGTTGAGCGGACAGAATCGGATGTCTTACTTGAAGAAATTTTAGAGAAGGAAAAGTTGGGCAAGGAATGAGTTAGATCTTGGAGAGAAAAAAAGAAAAGCTGAGAAGGAAAAGATGACTGCAGAAAATAGGCGTGAACAAGCTATGAAAAGAATGGAAGAAAAATCAAAAAGAAAGAATTGATAGACAATATTCTCAAGAAGATCAACGTTAGCCATCCTATTCTTTACGCAACTTACAATCTGTGCGAACTTCAAGCTCAGGGCCGACTATCTATTCTTAAAGTGACAATGTTGAAAGATATATGAAAACATTTTGAACTAAAATTTTCCTCAAAAGACAAAAAGATTGACCTTGTTAATACCATCCGTTGTTTTGTTCAAGAATGCTCTTGCTGATAAGTTAATTAAAGAACACTCCCTTATACAGGGTCAATAACAAAGGGAGTCCGCGAATGAAAATTGTGTTATGTTTATGTTTCAGAGGCTGTCACACAAGCTGATATTTGTTCAAAGATTATCTTGTTGTAAGAAGTTGGTTCGATATTTCTCTGAAGTTTAACTTTCTTCGATGATTTCACGAGAATATTGTGAATATTGCTCATAGTTTTAGCCGGCTTATGGAGCGCTTTTCATCCCGCGGTGAGGACCACGTGCACCCCCCGTATCAAAATTATGTTATGTTTCACTTTTAGTCGCTAGCTGTCACACGAACTGATCTTTGCCCAAAGAGTACTATAAGAAATTGCAATCGAAATATAGTAAGGTTAGATATACTGCCGAAACAGAGAACGTAGGAGTCTAACGTTTCGAGCGAAGGCCCTTCGTCAGAGAGAAAGGGCCTGACGAAGGGCCTTCGCTCGAAACGTTAGACTCCTACGTTCTCTGTTTCGGCAGTATATCTATAACCTTACTATATTTCGATTGTTGTTTCTACACTGCCTACGCAGCACGCTACTTTTATTACACTATAAGAAATTGGTTCGATGTTTTGACTTTGCCAGATTCTACGAGAATATTGTCTGTCGTGCGAAGCTCTGCCGTTTATGTGAAAATAACACGAATTTGATGAATTGACTGGAATTGTATGTAACATGATACAGCAGCAATTGGATAGCGACATGACAAACCAGTTCACTTGGAGTTGCGGCGAAACCTGGTTTTATCAAGTGAAAGGACACGTTAAAGTTTGGAAGCTTTCGTGAAACACTCACAAACCATAAACATATACTATTATGAAGAGTTGTCACGTATTATTTGAGAATGGCAAGTAATTGTAAGGTTGAATCTCAAGTCCACAGAACACGAAAAAGTGAACAAAGGAGCTAAATATAGTACTCACTCACGGCTTTATTTCTTCTGAGTATCTCGTATCTAGATATTATAACAATAGTAACCAAGTTTCATAATTATTTACTTCTATAGACTCACATAGGTGCCACTTTGGAGAAATCCTATCTCAAATTTGAGCAATTTTTAATAACCGTTCGCCATCTTTGAACCTTTGCCTCTACGAATCTTTCAAAGTTGCATGAAACGTAAAGAATTGTCAGAAATGTCTTAAGAAATTGAAAGATAAAGCGTTAATTCAGTCTGTAGTTAAAAAAAAGTTTAATGGTTAAGGTTTTCTGGAAGAACATTTGAGTGTATTTCTCCTAAATAATGTTCATTTCCGGTTGCAAGACAACGCGCACGAGCGAATATCTGAAAATGGGCCAAAATTCGACAAAAAATTAAGAAGTTGAAATTTCTGACATTTGTTTTAAAGTTGCTGACTAAAGGGCAGTTCATGATAAAAATATGAAGGAAAACTATTTTTCGATCTGGATATCAGCAGGCGGATTTTAGAGATACAGCCTCAGAGCCTCTTAAGTTTTGTTGTGTTGATTTATACAATCTTTTATTTTTCTACTTTTGTTTCTCTTTAGATGTGTTTAGTTTACACAAAGTAATCTTGTATTGTAGGTGGGTTTAAATAAAAAAATGATGGTGTTATATTTCCATACAGACAGGTACATGCATTTCTTAAAATGGCACTAACAACATACATTTTGCCAATACTGCTCAGATATCACTTTAAATCCTTTTGAAATCAACAAATTTGAAATAAGTAGTAGTGTCTCCAAAGAGCCATTCAACCGAAACCCTAACTTTACTCATAGCAGTACTAAAATTCTTCATCTGGGGAGTAATAACTCCATTCTTGAAGGGGCCCTGGAGTTGTATCCTCAAAGGGTATGCTGGGTCACCATACACACAAAATGGTTCACCAGCTGGGGAGACTGCAAATTGTGGTAAATCCTGTAGGAGGCCTGAATCAGCAAGCATGCCCGCATCGTGTTTTCTCCCTTCTAAACAAATCAAGAAACACCCAACAATTAGTTTTTTTACAGGTAAATTATTTTCAGTGTTTCTACTTTGAGAATTCATTACTCATATATTGTATCTATAAAAACTGGTGTAATAAAACTTACCTACTGGACCATACCTGTTTCCTACTATGCCATTAGATAAAGCAAGAGATTGAAATTTGATAGCATGAATCCTTTATGCCCGTTATACATTATCCCTTGGTCTTTTCCTGGTCGACAAATTCGTACCACGGTGCCGTCAATAAAGCCAAAGCAGTTGTCAAGTGGCGCGCCTTCGGCTGCAATAGCATCAGCGTAGGTCTGCAATTGAGGTGGAGTCATGATTGTATTATTCCATTGAGTTATCCTATGTCCATGTTGGTTGTATATGTAATCGAGAACAGTGTTGATGATCATACTCAGGATAGAAACAGGTCTGCCAAAGCGATGAATCATATCTCTATGTCCGCATGGATATGAGAGTCGCTTGATCGAGAAGCACACGAAGCCCAGTGATACCATCACAAATAGAACGTTGTTGACAGACAAATCTTGGTGGTATTTGAAGCTTCTCAGCAAGAATTGGAAAATCATGTTTACGAAACCTAAACTCTGCCATACATTCTGCTTCATCCATTTCTTCAAGGTCGAACTCTTCGTACATATCGTATGAAAAATCGGGGTTCTTCGACTCGTACGTATTGATTCAGCCTTGGTCGTGGCATGTTATAAATAAGTTTCGAAGTTCTTTAAAAGATGCCATTGCATTTTAAAATGTCAAACTACATGATTTTTCCGGCTTATCTAGACGTCGTCGTGCAGCAAACTCGCCTGGCTTAATCTTTGTTTTTCGCACCAAGAACGACGTATTTGTTCCAGTCCTTTTTCGATATATTACATCATATTAGCGTCGTCGTCGTCCTTGACGTCGTGTTGCAGGTCAATATCAATATCGTTATCGTTATCGTTGCCCTTGCTGTTGTCGTTGTCGTTATCGTTGCCACTATCGTTATCGTGGCCGTTGTAGTTGCCGTCTCTCTCTCTCTCTCTCTCTCTCTCTCTCTCTCTCTCTCTCTCTCTCTCTCTCTCTCTCTCTCTCTCTCTCTCTCTCTCTCTCTCTCTCTCTCTCTCTCCCTCCCTCCCTTCCTCCCTCCCTCCCTACCTCCCTCCCCCCTCTCTCTCTCTTTTTCTCTCTCTCTCTCTCTCTCTCTCTCTCTCTCTCTCTCTCTCTCTCTCTCTCTCTCTCTCTCTCTCTCTCTCTCTCTCTCTCTCTTTTACTTGGAAAGCTCACGTTGAGCATGTAACAAAAGAAAGTAAATACTGCTATTAACGGTATAAAGCAATTACGTCCTTTTGTTGAACCTGTAACATTAAGGACAATCTATAATTCCATAATACAACCACAATTTGATTACTGTGATGTGGTTTGGGGAAATATGGCTAAGGGACTATCTGACGCTCTTCAAAAGACTCAAAATCGAGCAGCAAGAGTTATCACGCAATCTGATTTCTCGGTAAGATCTAAGGATCTACTTGATGATCTTGGCTGGAATAACCTTGCTACCAGAAGAATGATTAATAAGTTATGCTGGATTTATAAAAGCATTAATAAAATGACACCGACGTATTTATCTGATATTTTTTCGAAAACAGGATGCTCCCAACCATATGATTTGAGAAATAATGAATACAATATATCTTTACCAAAACCTAGAACAAAATATTTTCAAGAACATTATATACAAATTTTCAGTATAACGCTGCAAAATTGTGGAACCAAGAACCGTGTGATATTAGAAATTCAACAAATATTAAACATTTTAAAAAAGGACTTGTAAAATTATGTAGTGACTCACTTTCAGTACTATTAGATTAAGTTTATTTCTTTATTGTCTTTCTCTGTCTTTCTCTCAGTTTCTGTTTATATTGCGTGACACGCGTGAGATCACGGTATCGCGTGGGATGAGTTCGAGAGCTAATTTTTCCCGGATGTACTTCTCTATATTCCTAGGGCGGCGGACGTTCGTAGCATAAAAGTTATTTTCATGCAGGCATTTTGAAATTAGCTCTGATTGTTTATTGAGCAAGTTCGCCTTGTTAGCTTTCAGAATAAGCATTTTTTTCTTCCAGGCACACGTTATACCGGCTTGCTCCACTTGTGTAAGGGGCGGTGCGTTTCAAAATAGACCAATTTTCAGTTGCCTGATGATCGCTTGACGGGTGAAATTCGGAGTAGCAACGTTCATTTTTTTAAATAAAATATATCTTGCTCTACCTTCAAAAGCATCGAGCACTCTGTGATCTATTGTAAACGACTACTTGAACTATATATATATATATATATATATATATATATATATATATATATATATATATATATGTGATCGCTGCCGCTGTCGTTGTCATTGTCATTGTCTTTTCTTTTTCATTTTTCATTATTTAATTCTACACGTATAGCTCTACGCATTATTCCAACTTCTGGAAATAGACCTCACGAGGGTCGACTGGAGATATTTCATCAAGGACAATGGGGAACAATTTGTGATGATTCTTGGGACATTACTGATGCTAATGTAGCGTGCAGACAACTTGGTTACACAGCTGGCGCTCAGAGTGCTCTGAGGGGTCATCTTGTTCCAGATGGAACTGGTAGAATATGGTTAGATGATGTTCAATGTATTGGTACAGAGACAAGGCTGGCTTCGTGTCGTCATCGAGGATTTGGGAGTCACAACTGCGGTCATTACGAAGACGCTGGTGTTATCTGCCGTTCACAAGGTAGGATAAATATTAGTCGATTTTTAAATACAAGTTTATTACATCCATTCATGTCTATATAGTTATGCATGTAGATGGCTACGGATGATATTACGTGAACCATCGAAATGCATATACCGTGCATCCAACGTTCAAGGATTGTGAAAGATTGATATAGTCACTAACAAAGTTAAAGCAAGCCATAAGTGTAAACAACATAAGTAAAAGTATGTGCTAACGTATAAGCCAAGATCAACCCTTGTTTTTATTTACAAATCAGTTGAGAAAACTCATGACCAACGATGTGAGAAAGTTTTGTTTATTTCAATCAATCACATAGGCCATGGCAAAACAAGCGCTCCTCGTCTCTTTGCGAAAGAAGAGGAAACAACTTAAGAAATTTCATTTTGAAGACGAAAGTAAATGTACGAAGAACTTTATTTAGCTTTTGAATGATTATTCTGTGAACAAACATTTGCAGTAGCCTCAACACTTAATTAAATTCTAAACCCTTTTTGCAAGCAAACAATAAACTGATAGCAATCTTCACCCAAAAAAGCTTCTGACAAATTGCAAGATTTCCTATCGGAAATCAAACGATTTTTAAGACATCGAACGTGAGTTTTTTATCCTTTTCTTTCTTTACTTTACTTTAATTTTTAAACCCAGGGGGCATGTCATACAAGGAGTAGCTCCTGGCTCTAAGTCTGTTACCTTTGTCTTACGACAGGGAAATTAAGGACCTATGTTTTTTAAAAGGTTTTGTATGAACTCTCTGATCTGAATGTTTCAAACTTTGTTTCGTTTCTTAGTCATAGTACCCGCATCTGTAAAGATCCTACTCTTAAGTTTAAAGTACCGTCCTATCTATTTCAAGCCTCCTACTTTAATCAAATTGTTCCTCTCTGGAATTCTGTTTGTAAAATAGCATCACCCAATAGTCTCAAAACTTTTTTACTCGATATTTATTTGTCATTATTGAGTAATGAGTAATGATCTATTTAACGTCGTTAAACACAGGATGTGGTCGCCCAATCATCCGAGCCAGAGGCTCATGATTAAAGTGCACTACATAAGCTAAGACCTAAGTGGTGATTTTACATCTACTTTTGACGTTCATATATGGCCTGTTACTGAGAGTAGTTTTTCTAATGTAGCAATTGCTTAAATTCCACGGTGCATTCGGGTGTTTTTTTTAATTGTATTCAGTTCTACTCAATACATTTTGTTCTTTCAGTGGGTTGGGGCTGTGCGTGTGTGTTCGTGCATCGTGAATTTCGAGCATTTCGATCCATGACTTTGTGTATTGTCAGTATTGACTTTTTGACTGTTTTTATATCTATGAGTCCTAGACTCCCTCCCGTTCGCCCTCTTTCCGTTTGGGTATTTTTAAGTAATTATGTAAATATCCCTTACATCGGATTCAGGTTGAGCGTTTAACGACAATAATTGTCGCGTTAGTTGTAACTGAGTAATTGTATGACGTTTCTAGGCAAAATGTCAGACGTTGCTAGGCGTGGCTTACAAGTTCTTATTCACACGCAACGAGATATTTTTAGACAGAACGTTGTAAGTCCCGTCCAGCAACGTCTGACATTTTGTCCGGAAACGTCTTAATTAACTGTTGCAACTAACGCGACAATTGTTGTCGTCGTTAAAAAAATTAAACAAGTAAAAACTTTTCCTTGAGTTTTGCAAATTTTCAAAAAAATTCACAGAAGGAAACACATGATATTTGCACTTACTTTTGGACCTTTTACGCGTGTGACGTCATAAAAGTTTGTGTGCAACTATAAAACCTTAGAGAGCCACTTTAAATCATCTCCTTTCTATAAGCCATTTGCACGATGACGTAAAATAACGTTGGGTGACTACAACTACCAGAATGCTTTGCTAGCATCCTAGTGCTGATAAATGGAGGATACTGGCAAAGCATTCTGGTAGTTGTAGTCACCCAACGCTATTTCTATTTTACGACATCATGCAAATGGCTTATTCTTTGGTTTTTTTGGCTTTTCTTTTTTTTTTCTTTTGTATTTTTCTCTGTCCTGCCTTGCTTTGCCGCGGACTGTACCGTCCCCTTCAATTTCCTCACTTTTCTCTTTTCTTCAATTTATTTTTCTTTATTTTTCTTTTCTTGTTTTCTTGTAGTTTAAAACAAATTACACAGTTTAAAACAAATTACACAGTTTAAAACCAATTACACTGTTTACTTTAATTTATTGCTGCATCTAAAGTTTGTATTTTAGGGGTAAATGTGAGGGGTGTTATTTAGGGGTAAATGTGAGGGGTGTTATCTTATCCTACTTGTAGACTGTTATTAATTTCATTTTTCAAAGTTGTATATTTACACATTTTGTTATGTTTTCCTTTTATTATTTTTTCTTTTCGGCTTTCGTGTTTTTCTTCCCTTTCCTTAATTTGTTGAATTTAACGACACTTTTGTTTGACGTCCACAGTGCAAAATAACTCTCCTCTCCTTTCTTTTCCTTTCAGGAATACGAGCCACTCCAAGTTTCTCAACAATTCCACGCGTTTCAGTACATCCAACAGCTCCGACATCAGGTAAGAACCCGTAAAGCAAATTACACAGTTTGTTTCATTGTTGCATCTAAAGTTTGTATTTTAAGGGTAATTTCTTTGTAGGTATTTCTTTTTTCAAACTCGTATATTTACACATTTTTAAAATTTTTCATCATCATCATCATCATCATCATCATCATCATCATCATCATCATCATCATCATCATCATCATCATCATCATCATCATCATCATCTCGTCTTTGCTACAATTATGCCACAACACGTTGACATAGTTCATAATTGGCCTACTCAGTGCATTATAATAGATATTCTTTGCTAATTCCCATTCACCGAGAAAGTTTTTTGGAGAGTTTGTCTACATGACTGTAAAATGTTAGTTCATCGTCAATTTCAAGCCCATGCAGAACTTTGGCAGATTGAACTTGTCCTACAGTTGTGCCATTTGTTGTTGTCAGATTGAGTTGTTGGTCTTCTCGTCGTAGCATGTTTCTCAAACGTTTCCCAGTGATAAGGATAGACTTTGTCTTGGTTTCATTCAAGGGCAATCTGTTGGCACAAGCCCATTTCTCAACATCAACCAACGAGTTAGTACAATAGAAACGAACTGCATGACGTCTCTCAGACCAATAGGAGCGAAACCAAGCAACACAGTTTTCATCCATACCATAAATTTGAAGCTTTATCAAGAATTTCTTGGTCCACCATGTCGAAAGCTTTACAATAATCAATCAACACCAAACTACTTACACAATTACAAGGCAAAATAAAAATTGATGGCTCCCTACTGTTTCTACAAAAGTGGAAAAAATGCAAGTGTCAGCTTCAGAAAGTGCTCATAAATATTTTGAAAAAGAATGAAACTCATGTTGTGCATAGAATAACGTTCAGGTCATCAAAAACTGGTAACAGATAATGTGTTTCAGCCGTTGCTATAACAACAGTGACGTTTCAAAATGGCTGTAAATTAACATTTAATCCAATTTATTTCCAAAACGGGTTTGGTGATGCCCAAATTTTTTTTTGTATTAAAACATTTCTTTTAAGTTTAATTCTAAAACTCATTAATAATTCATGAGGAAAGTTCAAAAGAAATTAATGTTTAATCAATGTCTGTTTACCCCGGTACAGAACTGATATCAGTGTCTGTAAATGTGATACAGAACTGTTTAATAAAACATCAGTTCTGTATCACATTTACAGACACTGATCATATCAGTTCTGTAGCAAGTGTACAGACACTTTGCATTCAACTATCTTGAGTGAGGTACGCTGGTAGCGTCCTCATACAAGATGAAGATGCAAACATTTGTTGCCCAACAATATCTGTTGAATAACAAATGATGATCAGTATGGTCATTTATGCCACGTCACGTAGAATAGAAAATGTGGGACTAATATTAAATTAAAGCGCATGCTCGTATCACTAATTTAATATTCGTAGCCTATTAAACCTTACCTCGAAGGTTTATCAGCTGTTAACATTATTTATGTTTGTTTAGTAACCTTAATAGGCGTTTGAGAAGTCATTTACAGAATTCGTGTCCGTTCTGTATCGGGATACAGGCACTCGGCTTCGCCTCGTGTCTGTATACCCCGATACAGAACGGTCACTCATTCTGTAAATAGCACGTACAGAACTGGTACCAGATGCTCTAGAATCCATTTGTATCGCGATTAAAAAACCTAAAAGTAAACCTGTCCTCATCGCAACTTGGTACAGACCACCTAATCCTAACTTGAGTTGTTTGAACATTTTGAACAATTCCTTCAACTAGCTGATGATCAAAATACTGAGATTATTATTACTGGAGATCTAAACTGCAATCTACTAGAACAAGAGAGAAATCAAAACACCACTAAATTATTAGATCTTATGGATATTTTCCAATTACAACAGCATATCAAATCACCCACTATAGAGTTACCGCACTTTCGAAAACTTTAATTGATCTTATCCTTGCTCGGATTAGTGACAATAAAACATTAGAAGCAGGGAGTCATTCAGCTTGGTATCAGTGATCACGATCTTATTTATTTGTGCCGGAAAATTAGCCTGCCAAAATAGTCTCCGAAATTTGTATTGAGAGGAATTATTAACCCTGTTGTGGAATGATTGGAAAACTAAGTTTATGGAAATTACAGGTGAACATGCACCAATTAAGCAACGTCGTGTTAAATATAAACCCTGGCTCACGAATGAAATTTGAAAAATGAGCTATCGTAGAGATTACCTTAAAAGAAAAGCCATTAGACTGGGATCTACGAGTCATAATGAGGTTTATAAAAGGTGTAAAAACGACCTGAACAATCTTATAAAAACTACCAAAACAGAATATTTCAAATCTAAACTAAGCAATGCTATATAATAATAAAAAAAAAGAAACTATTTAGAGTCAAATAGTGTCACCCTATTTACAGACGATACAAATCTTTCATGTAAGGGACTACATTCTAAAGTAATTAAAACTAAACTTAATGGAGACCTTGAAAATGTTCACCAATGGCTTACTTCAAATAAACTTACATTAAATAGAGATAAAACCGAATTTATGATCATTGGCTGCTCAACAGTTGAAATGGGACAAAAATAACGAGGTACAATGTAAGAAAATCTCGAAGAACATCGCACATCTGCAGAAGGGCAAAATTATTTGTTCCTCAAAATATCCTTGTAAAATTGTATAACGCTTTAATGTTGCCCCATTTCAACTATTGTTCGACTATTTGGAATGATGGCTGTTGTAGTTTGTAATAAACAAATTATATATTAAACTTACAAAAGAGAGCGGCGCGCGTGATAACTGGTAGCACTTACTTACGAAGTTCGTTCCACTGAAATACTGGAAAATCTAGACTGGGTTACAGTCGATAAGAATTTTAAAAACCGTGAAAATATAATGACATTTAAAGCTTTAACGGGAAAGTTACCTAGTTACCTTGTCAATTTGTTCACTAAATGTGAAAATGAGAATTAAAATTTATGAAGTAATAATGTTAAACTTTCTTTGGGTAAACCAAAAACAAATTTTATGAAAAGAAGCTTTTCCCATGCAGCTGTTAAATCATGGAACGAATTTTCAAGTGAACTGACTAACGACTTAACGCAACCGGTTTCATCTTTTAAGAAACATCTGAGTGATTACATTAGATTAAATTAATATTTTTATACAATTTTCAATATTTCTGTAAATAATTATTCAATTTTTTCTATCCTGCAAATAGTTATACATGTATTTATTTATGTTTATGTATGTATACACGGCCCTTTGAAAACCAGCTTGCGCTGAAAGGCTACCCTGTCAAAATAATTTTAATTAAAGATTAAAGATTAACTTTTTCATTAAGGAAGAAGTTGTCGTTGTCGCTGCCGGCGTCGTTGTCGCTGTCATTGTCTTTTCTTTTCTTTTTCATTTTTCATTTTTTAATTCTACACGTATAGCTCTACGCATTATTCCAACTTCTGGAAATAGACCTCACGAGGGTCGACTGGAGATATTTCATCAAGGACAATGGGGAACAATTTGTGATGATTCTTGGGATATTACTGATGCTAATGTAGCGTGCAGACAACTTGGTTACCCAGCTGGCGCTCAGAGTGCTCTGCAGGGTGGTCTTGTTCCAGATGGAACTGGTAGAATATGGTTAGATGATGTTCAATGTATTGGTACAGAGACCAGGCTGGCTTTGTGTCGTCACCGAGGATTTGGAAGACACGATTGCAGTCATGGCGAAGACGCTGGTGTTATCTGCCGTTCACAAGGTGGGATAAATATTCATTGATCTTTAATACAAGTTTATTACATCCATATATGTCTATATAGTTATGCGTATGTAGATGCATCAGATGGCTACCGATGATAGAATTACATATGAACCATCGAAATGCATGTACCATGCATCTTACGTTCAAGGATTGTGAAAGATTGAAATAGTCACAAACAAAGTCATAACAAGCTACCACTGAGTAATTATGTAATAGAAACGTAATGTATTATTTAAATGACATCTCGCCTGTAACTTTCTCTCGTGCCATCCAAGTGGTATATGCAGATGGTACATATATACTGTGTTATATACATAAGATAACGCATAATTAATTTATAGGCTGCATACTGGCCCGTTATCTTATCATTATCATATATTATCATATCATCATAGTTTCTGGCTGTCATTATTCAATTTTTCATGGCATCCTCATCTTTTCACCCATTTCAAGCAGAGCCATGCGGTTATGTTAAATCTTTCTATTGAATTATATGGCTTAGTTATAGGAGCTGTGTCGCCGCACCAGAAGTTAACTGACATTCGATCAGCGACAAGGCCAGGGAAAACGGGAAGTTGGGAGTGGGGGAATCCGACGAAGCGCCTTTGGTTTTGTAACCGACGGGGTCTGGGAACATGCTCCCCCAGAAAATTCTCTACTTTTGTAGGGCCTCTGAAACTCTAGTTCTTGCATTTTAAAGTGCGTTTTTATAATAATTTGAAAGGAACAAATCTCATAATGTATGTTATTTTTTGTTATTCAACGTGAGGTTTAGGTATCGAATTATCCAATCTTTTCTGAAATCTATCTGCCTGTGAAATTATTTACTTTATTTGAATTGGAACCTCATTTCTGAAGATCTTGAGGTTTTTTCAAAAACAAATTCTTAGTCAAAGTTTGGAGAAAATTTGTGAATTGAATGATCTATTCCACGTTCTGCTATAATCTGGCAAAATTGGGCATGCGCCGTTATCTTGGTTATGTACACTTGGACAGTTGGAGCCTTCGTTGGAATGTTCTTGGCCTCTTAGGCAACTAATTCTTTGTGAAATGACTCACGTGTACAACTCCTGGTTTACAACATTCTACTTTATACACACAAATGATATAATGTTGATGGAAGTTCTGGGGTTTGTTTCTTACTACGCACCCTTCCCCCCCCCCCCCCCCCCCACAGTCAATACGCCTATGGATTTTGAAGAGAAGGGGGGTCTCCCCATCCGCCCGTGACCCCGCTACTGCATTCAACCTGGCAAACCGTGAAAGCTGTCGGGAGTACATATAACTTGCTAGTATAGCTCAAACTCGGAGATTTTGAAGCGAATGGACTTCACAACATATCGTGTTGCGTCACGTGTACAGTTTCACCAATCAATTGATGATATGAATAGCTGATGCAGATAGTACACATGGTAGATGCGGTACATTTGATGCAAATGGTGCATATAGTACAGATGGTGCAGATGGTATATATGGTACAGATGGTTGATATGATACAGATGGTGAAGATGGTACATATGATGCATGTGGTACATGTTGTACATATGGTATAGATAGTACGTATAGTACATATGGTAGACATGATACAGATGGTGAAGATGGTACATATGATGCACGTAGTACATATTGTACATATTGTACATATGGTACATATGATACGAATGATACGAATGATGCAGATAGTACATATGGTATAGATGGCGTACATATGGTACGTACAGATGGTACATATAGTGTATATGGTACAGATGGTGCATATGGTACATATGGTACAGATGGTGCATATGGTACATATGGTGCAGATGGTACATATGATGCAGATGGCGCAGATGGTGCACATGGTGCACATGGTGCACATGGTACAGATGGTACAGATGGTACATATGGTACAGATGGTGCAGATGGGACATATGGTGCAGGTGGTGCATATGGTACAGATGGTACATATGGTGCATATGGTACAGATGGTGCAGATGGTGCAGATGGTGCAGATGGTGCAGATGGTACAGATGGTGCAAGTGGTGCATATGGTGCAGATGGTGCAGATGGTACATATGATGCATGTGGTACATATTGTACATGTGGCACATGTTGTACATGGTGCAAATCAAACCTCACTATTAAAATTTCGCGCGTCCTTCTAATTTAGCGTTCTAAGTATAGGTTAGTTACCGAATCCGAGGTAACTAGTCAGTCATTTACCGAGGTTGAGGTAACTAACTTACTTAGTTCATGACCACAGAGGTTGCCTAGGAAAACAGGGATACTGAGTTCGTTATCACAGGGTTTGCTTAAAAACACTTCGGTCACGATGATAAATCCTTTATCACATTCGTGACCATTGATTAACCCTTATTTCCCAACCACCCACAAATCAATTTAATTGGCCTGGGCTAATATATATTAGCCCGGGGCATTAACTTGATTTATGCGTGGTTGGGAGTAATTATTATAAATAAACAACTGCGGTACATCAAAGAAAACCGAGGTGATCGCGAACTAAATCCTAATTTGAACTTTTATGGTACCTGATGTGACTAATATGAATATAATATATTTCAATAAAATTTACGGTGAAAAATTTGAGTTGAGTCGTTGCTGTTTTTAATTGATCTAACAATGAGCTAAATCATAATAAAATGTCTTCACAGGTACAGCTTCAGCTTCGTGCAACTTTGAAAGTGGTTTATGTGAATGGAGAAACACATTTAGTGGAGACAACTTTGATTGGACAAGACGTAGTGGAAGTACCCCAAGCATCAATACAGGTCCAAATGCAGACCATACAACTGGTAGTAGTTCAGGTAAACTTTATATGACTATCTTACCAGGATCCAAACTGTAAATTAAATATAAGTACTACAACTTTTATTATGAGTAAACGCATGGCATTGAGGGTTATTACTAAATGCCCCCCAAAAGCGAGGGAGCTCTCTCCGCTGCAGAGGCTCTATTAATTATTCTGGTTAGTCGCAGGCGCGCGGCCAATCGTAAAAAAGCGCGCGGAAAACCACGCGTCTTCTCTCTCGCCGCATGCCTGAGCCTCTGCGGAGGAGAGACGCCGAGGAAGGGTTTGTGGAAGTCACGAGAGCCGTAAGTCCGCGAGGGACTTCCACAAACCCTCCCGAGGCTTGAGGGGTAATTAATCACTAATCACTGTTAGCAGTGTTTACATCACCTTTTCTTTAGCAGGGTGCCAATCTGCTAACATCTCCCCAATGATTATTAATAGTTGAATGCTGGATGAACTAAACGTACGTCTCTCATCCAGTATTGATGAAGGAAATACGATGAATACAATAGCCCAGCGTAAAACACGAAGCATTTATTAAGATCTAATGTTTCGTTGTATTACGTACAAAATCCTCAGAGACTAAATTACAATCACAGTAAAATAAATATTTTAAAAGTGCCATTGCTTCGTGTTTTATATTCATCAATAGATTACGCTTTCCTAGCCAATATTCTAAGGAAATACGACATTAATCGCCCCTCTTGAAACAAAGAATTTCGAGATGACCATGTAATTACATTTGATAGCATGCGCATGCGCTGTCAAAAAGATGGCACATGTTTTGCATCACTTTTTTATTGGCAGTTAGCCTTCTAGGTATATATAGAGTTCACTGAAAACAACTCGTTCTCGTTGTCGACCGCGCCTCGTTGTCAAATTGTAACATAGGCTATTTGCACGATGACGTTTTACGGCGTTGAGCAACTACAACTACCAAAATGCTTTGCCAGTATCTTCTATTTAAAAACACTAGGATACAACTAAAGTAGTAGTTGTGGTCACCCAACGCCATCGTACACATCGTATATCGTGTATTGTACCAGCCAGAACTTAACTTTTGTAAGGACTTTTTAAGGTATTTAACTCTTTCACTGTCGAATTTTATTAATTTACTCTGGCTATTAACGCCAGACGATTTTTCTCGTCAGGAGGGGAGTTATTGGGTGCCAAGGGGTTAACGGAAAAGATCGCTAGCTTTACTGCCTATAAGGATGTATGTACATGAGCCTGGACCGTCCTAGCTTACAGTTTGGGCTGTCCTAGCTCACAGGCTGGGCTGTCCTAGCTTACAGGCTGGGATGTCCTAGCTTACAGGCTGGGCTGTCCCAGCTTACAGGCTGGGCTGTCCTAGCTTACAGGCTGGGCTGTCTTTGCTTACAGGATGGGTTGTCCTAGCTAACATGCTGGGTTGCCCCAGCTTACAGGATGGGCTGTCCTAGCTTACAGGCTGGGCTGTCCTAGCTTACAGGCTGGGTTGTCCTAGCTTACAGCCTAGCATACAGGCTGGACTGTCCTAGCTTACAGGCTGGGCTGTCAAAGCTTACTGGCTGGGCTGTCTTAGCTTACAGACTGCGCTGTCCTTGCTTACAGGCTGGGCTGTCCTTGCTTATAGGCTAGACCGTCCTAGCTAACAGGCTGCACCGTCCTAACTTACAGGCTGGGCTGCCCTTGCTTAAAGGCTGGACTGTCCTAGCTTACAGGCTAGGTCGTGTCACGACTTGAATAAATTCCACAGTACGAAACTAATCACACTTCATGTGGTCGGCCCTAAAGTTTATTCAACCTGCATGCATGTACATAAACAAAACAAATATGGAATGTACCTAAACAAAACAAACAAACAAACAAACAAACAAACAAACAAAGCATAAACATAAACATAAACATAAACATAAACATAAACATAAACATAAACATAAACATAAACATAAACATAAACATAAACATAAACATAAACATAAACATAAACATAAACATAAACATAAACATAAACATGAACATGAACATGAACATGAACATGAACATGAAGGCGAACGCGAACGCGAACGCGAACGCGAACGCGAACGCGAACGCGAACGCGAACGCGAACGCGAACGCGAACGCGAACGCGAACGCGAACGCGAACGCGAACGCGAACGCGAACGCGAACGCGAACGCGAACGCGAACGCGAACGCGAACGCGAACGCGAACGCGAACGCGAACGCGAACGCGAACGCGAACGCGAACGCGAACGCGAACACGAACACGAACACGAGCACGAGCACGAGCACGAGCACGAGCACGAGCATAAACATAAACATAAACATAAACATAAACATAAACATAAACATAAACATAAACATAAACATAAACATAAACATAAACATAAACATAAACATAAACATAAACATAAACATAAACATAAACATAAACAAAACAAATATTGTTGTGATGATAAAATTAAAAAGTAAATAATTATTTTTAGGTTATTACATGTACATTGAAGTCTCGCCAAGAACAAGAGGTGACAAAGCCTGGCTTGTTTCTCCTACAATTTCCAGAAATCAAACAAGTTGTTTAAGTTTCTACTATCACATGTATGGAAGCAGTATTGGTTCCCTTAATGTCTATTTAAGAGGGATTGGTTCATTGAATACAGTTAATGTTTGGTCATTATCTCGAGAAAAAGGAAATTCATGGAAATTCGCATCAGCTCTACTTACTTTGGAAGTGGATTTTCAAGTAAGCATTATGTTTTGATGCCCGGTCAGTTTATTGGGAGCTCTTTATTCGCTCTTTCTATCACGGTTTACTCCAAAATCCTGAATAATAGAGATGTGCAAATTCAATCGGAATCCAATTACTTCCATCCATCCATCCATCCATCCATCCATCCCTTCATCCATCCATCATCCATCCATCCATCCATCCCTCCCTCCCTCCCTCCCTCCATCCATCCATCCATCCATCCATTCATTCATTCATTCATTCATTCATTCATTCATTCATTCATTCATTCATTCATTCATTCATTCAGATTTGGAGCGATAATCTTAATGTCTGATCGGGTCGGATTGGAAAAGTTGTCCGGCAGATGGGATCACGACTACTGAATTTGAAACAATTGAAAATCACTAAAACTATAGCAAAAGTATTGTTCATTTATTTTTTATTTTTTGGTATTAAGGTACTATAGGCGTGTGCTGTTAGGGCGCTGCCTCTCACCAATAGTTAAGCCCGGTTGGACGGGGTTAGTACTTGGATGGGTGACCATCTGGGACAACCCCGTTCTCGAGCTTGGGGCTCATGTGAGTAGAGTTTAGTTGGTCTCTCCTGTGCTCCGAGGGTTTTTCGCCGGGTTCTCCGGTTTTCCTCCCTCCGTAAAATCAACACCTTAGGGCTTAGCTGGGATCCGTATAGTGGAGAATAACCTTGTAAGGGACCTAGAGTCCTATTGTTGCTTCTCCTGTTACCGCCAGGTACAAATGTTGATAAATAAAATTATCTATTTTGGTCTCGAATAGAGTGCGTTTTTAGGGTGTGACACCAGTGATGGGATAGGGTATTGACTTTTTTAGTTTAGGTCCGGGATAGGGTAATGAATTTTGCGCTTATGTCTGGGTTAGAATAAGGAAAATCGCCTTTTTATGTCTGGGATAGGGTAAGGTTCCCTGCTGGCAGAGGTCTCCAGATGAAAGAGACTTCTGCAAACATCCAACGCTTTGTTTGGTGTAGCCGCCGTCCATGATCTTGCACGTGTCAAACCAGTTTTGAAAACAGTTTTTGGTGCAACACACATTCTGATTCGCTACGCAATGACCAACGAATTTCTTACGTGGTGGTGCATTGTGCAAATGAACGTTCCTGAGCCAGTTGAGTTTCTGTAATATTGTTTTTATCTCTTTATTTACAATTCAAAAACATTATTTTCGTAAAGAAATAAGAATACTTTGTCACAGAGTCAGTTCAAACCGCCTTTTTGCAACCATGCACGAGCGTCTGTGACGTAGGCTAGGGGAATGGCTGGCAAATTTAGATTATTAATCGTAGCTCATGCTCTGCTTTTACTTTTAAATATAAATCTTGTGAAAAACTGAACAAAAAATTTTCGTCACTATTTACATCTTGTTTAAATACTGATAAACAATTAAAATAATAACAATAAAAAGTTGTATAGCTACAAATTACAGAGCTGAACGAAGTCTCAGTGTAGCATTTTTCTTCTACATTTTTACTTATTGTTCATTTTTTGTAACTTCAAATTTCTTCTTGAGGCCATGATCAATCTATATTAACAAAAGCCACTGCCCTTAAACTAAACTAATACTGGATTACTTTATTAGTCATATCTAAACTGGTCTTCCTATAGGTCCAGTAAGAGCCATCACTCATTAGTCCAGTGTAACAACAACAACAACAACAACAACAACAACAACAACAACAACAACAACAACAACAACAACAACAACAACAACAACAACAACAACAACAACAACAACAACAACAACAACAACAACAACAACAACAACAACAACAACAACAACAACAACAACAACAGGAAACTGGAGTAAACTAAACTAAGAACGTGGGAATCTTTCTCTCTGACGAAGCCTTCGCTCGAAACGTTGGACTACGTTCTCTGTTTCGGCAGTATATCTAACCTTACTATATTTCGATTGTTGTTTCTACACTGCCCACGCAGCACGCTACTTTTATTAAACTAAACTAAACTAACTTCATTTATACTGGATAACCCTATCAATCATGTATAAACTGTTCTCCATAGAGATCCTGTAAGAGCCATCTTTCATTGGTCCAAGAAACCAGAGTACACTAAAATATATGTGGTGTTTGATAGTCAAACTGAAAGCACTCTTTCCATATGCGGCTTCTGTGACCTCAGCAGGAATTGTTCCCGGGTCCCAGACATGAAAGGCATGTGAGCTACTATTGTGCCACTAATTTTACTTTGTTTAATTTTACTTCGTTTAATTTGTTGAATTTTAGATAATATTTGAAGGTGTTAGAGGCTCTTCGTTTCAAGGAGATATAGCAATTGATGACGTCACAGTTCAGTTGAACAGAACATGTTCTAACTATCCCTTGGATTCGAAGCCACGTAAGTGTAGTCGAGGTCGAATTTCAAATTTTTTTTTATTGCATAACAGTCGAGGTCATAATAATGATATAATAATAGCGATGAATACACATCTAATCATATCTCCCCTGTGCAGAGGTTTCCGTGAGGATTCTGAGGCTGACGAAGTGAAAGAGAAAGTCTAATCATATCTTATTTAAAATAAATGTTGATAATATACTTTAGCATTTATTTTGTGAGTCACTGTCAACTGACTTGAGTCTCTATTTATGATCAACTAATTTATTTTGGACAATAATAAAAAACAATGTATAGTTTTGAGGAAGCTTTTTTATTGTTGGTACTCTATACCCAGCATTCTGTGTTACCTACTTATCTTTATCTAGAATATATTTAATGTTTAATTTTGATGTTACCTGAATTTATAAAAGCTGCCTGCAGGTATACCCACGCGGGCAATTTTTAGCCTCATATGCAGGTGTTTTTATATGGTTCATTCCCTACTTCAAATGCCTGCTTGCTTGAGCGCTATATTAATTTACTTTTGTTTATCAAGAACCAATGAAATAATTCTAACTAATATATCCGCACAAACACTTGTCCATACAAACGTCTACATTGGGGTCACGTGTCCGTCCAATATTTTGTGATGTAGGACAAATACATAGTGGATTACAGCAACCATTGGACAGGTCGGGCAATTACACGATTATTTCAAGGGCGTCGGAAGCGGGGACGGGGGGGGGGGGGGGGCTTGGCCCCCACTTTTTTTGGGGGGGGGGGGCAAAATATGTTTGGGGCCCCCACTTTTTGACAAGGCCAGTAATAATCAAGGCCAGTAATAATGTAACAATATAACAAGCAAATAAGTAATAATATAACAAAATCAACAAGAAAGCAATTTTTATACATACCATATATTTAATACAGTACGTTGAATTCTCTTTTTAAATGTACCTCTTGTAAGCCTGACCGAACACAATACACTAACCCTAGCTAACCCATGACTTTGAATAAAGATATAATAAAGAAATTTGAATGCAGATATTCAATGTCCGGAAAAGTGTTAGCTTTTGAGTATTATATGGCGTTTTTGGACGTTTAGAATTCTGTAAATCCTTGTCCTAAAATGCAGGGAATGGCATTTCAGAGACTCTAAATTTCAAAATTTCCCGAGGAAGCATGCCACCGGACCCCCTAAAAATGACACCCCCCCCTCCAACTTTTAGTCTCGTTCCGACGTACCTGGATTATTTGTTTGGTACAATAAAACACTTATTTGATTTCGCTCAATATCTAATTCTTTACTTAAATATTTTGCCATATTGGGCTTAGATGAATCCAACAAGTACTAAACCATGTAATTGGCCAATTACATGCAAAGTGTAGAAATTAAACAACGAAAGTGTGGATTGACCTTCCATTTATGCGCATTTATGACCGTTCTCAGCTAAGATTGGACTGTAGTTCGTGTTTTTTCTAGATCTGTCATATTAAGTGTTTAATTTTGGTGAAAATATATTAGAAATAAATTTTCTAATCAAGTAAGCAGCCGGAAGTGTTGCCACTGGTGGCTGGAGAAGAGATTACTTGTTTCCCCCCTTAGATTATATTTGATTGTCAAGCACAAAGCAAGGAATGTTGTGCGGTGACAAGCTGGTAGTAAATATGTACCTCCTCCAAAAAATATGTTTCTCCTTGGGAGGAGAGGGGAGACAAATTTACTCTGATAAACTGACGTTTGCGAGTACGTACATCGACTCCACTAAGAATGACGTAGCGTGGACGATCCTATTCTGAACGTTACTTCGTCATGCGTGCTATACTGTAGTTAACAAGACACTGCATATTACAAGTGACTCTCATGATATGTTTAGATCTTTTTAGTTGAGTAAAATACTGAGTTTTAATTTATAATTTGAGAAAGGTTTATTTTAAATGATACTTTTAGGTATTAACGAATGTAGTCTGATTCCATCAGTATGCCATCAAAATGCCACATGTAACGACACTATTGGTTCTTTTATCTGTACTTGTCAAGAAGGATTTACAGGAGATGGTGTCACAAATTGTTCTGGTAAGCATTTTGTTTGACGCACTTAAAAAATTCCAACATGTACATTAAAATGACACAAAATGATGATCAGAGTCGTGTAGTTCTGCAAATTTTAAGAAATTTTGCCCCGTGTTTTATGTACTGTTTAATAAACGAGCAGGAGTGTTTTATCAGATACAAAGACACGAGGCGAAGTCGAGTGTTTTTATATCTCATAAAACACGAACTGCGAGTTTATTGAACGGCTTCAAAAGCGAACCACTTGGTAAGTTCATTGGCGTAGTAAGTTTTAAAAATAACCTTGTCTAAGCCGAGAAAGTCAAAGCTAAAGTTTATGTAAATCAGGAGGTATCTTTATTACAAAAAGACACGATACGTTCATGATTTTCTTTTGTGATTTCCTCATGAATTATTAATGAGTTTTTGAAGCTTTTATAAGTTCTTTTTCTTGTAAAGATATTGATGAATGCCAGTCAAACTCGTGTGGTTCATCCAACTCGACCTGTATAAATACTCCTGGATCTTTTTATTGTATTTGTGGTGATGATGATCCGTTGTGTCTTGGTAAGTTTTTGTGTCTTAACAATTCTTCAGAAAAATATTAGTGATATTTAAATATTTTTAAACTGAAAATTTCCAAAAAATCTGATCTATATTTTTCGAGTTATGATCTCTCAAATGGATAGTTCGTTTTTGAAGAAATTTGAGATTCTTAGTAACAATGTCTTATATGACGTAGGCAAATGGACAACTGTGCATAAGAACAATGGATTTTAGCATCAATGATCTATTTGCGTACGTCATAACATATATAGATAATGGAAGGGGAACTGGATAGGAAACTTAAAACGATGTTACGAAACCGGAAACAATATTTCACAACTTGCTATGGTAATTATAAGCGGCTAATCACGGTCCCACATGGCTAAAATCAGACACTGCTGAACTTAAGTGATATCACACTATTGTTTAATTTCAGCAATAGCTAATCGTGGCCATGTGGGACCATTCGTTAGGTATTAGGCTTATAAGTGTAAAATTACCATAGCATGTTGTGCAAACGTCGTTTCCGGTTTCGTAACATCGTTTTAAGATTGCTATCCAGTTCCCCTTCCATTATCTATGATCATAAGGTATTGTTATGAAGAAACCCAAATTTCTCCAAAAACGAACTGGAACTGTAAATCAGATTCTCTTGAAATTTTCAGCGAATGTGATGCTCTTCTGCTCATTCAAACAATAAAAATGCTAATGCATTTTTCACGTTATAGACACTTTAAAGTTTGATACACAATCTGTTCATTAACTCTTTCTTGTCCGAATTGCTCTTTAGTATTTTATTCTGGCTAACGCCAGACGATTTTATTCACCTCTGGGGAAGCCCCCGGACAGGAATGAGTTATAGACTATCTCTTTAACTCTTTCTTGTCCGAATTGCTCTTTAGTATTTTATTCTGGCTAACGCCAGACGATTTTATTCACCTCTGGGGAAGCCCCCGGACAGGAATGAGTTAAATAATGAACTAACTATAACTTAACAATAAATTATCTAACTATAAATTATGTTATTTTGAAGCTTTCATTATTTTATGAGTTAGTTAAACATAATAAGGTAAATAAGGTAAAGTAGGATAGTCAATCAATAGTAGCAGGTGTATACTTATATGAGCGCTGTGCTTTTCTAGCTTCGTGTAATTTTGACAGAGATTTATGTGGTTGGAGTAACACAAAACTCGGAGACAACTTTAATTGGACAAGAAATAAAGGATACACTCCAAGTTTTGATACAGGACCTAACATGGATCACACAACCAAAAATATATCAGGTAATTATAACATCTACGAATTAATTACATCTAAAGTGAACAAAGTAAATCAAAATTAAAAGTTTTTTGGTTTGTTTTTGCTGTATGAGCTGTCGTAAGTTAAACTCAGAGAAAAACTCTGAGCTCCAGACGGGATAAACAAAAAAAAACCAACAAAAAAACAAACGAAATTTCAACCTACTAACACTACTTCAAAACTTAAAAGTATTTATATAAATTGCAGCAGAAAACTTTCACCCACAAGTTTTGTGATAATGAATGCGAAAAGTTTAAAGTGCTCTATTTAGGTTTAGTTGGGGGTTTTTATCAAGTCGAAATTAAACGTAGAGAGACACACACACGATTATATAGCACACGCACACACGTGGTTCTCAGATGGAGTGTTTGGTAAATTATTACTATAGAGCCCAACAATACCTAGATAGTCAAGTGCGGGAGCTTGTATATAATTAAGTTTTAATTGAAAATATATAGTATACCATATACGTTTAATCCTGAGCTAGTTTTAAGCAACCATACAGCATACTGGATTAGTAAAATAGAAGAAAATATTTTCTCGATAACAATATACCTGAATTTCTTCTTCACGATTTTTAATTACCATTTTACTGTTTTACAATAATAATCAAACTTGTTTTGTTTTTCTTGTTTTCTGAAGCGTCACTCATTTTAAGGTTTTCATGTTTGGTTTTACAGGATACTACATGTATACTGAGACCTCTATTCCTCGCGTCCCTGGAGATAAAGCCTGGTTACAAAGTCCTGTTTTGCCGCCAACGTCGGATACAGTATGTCTTAACTTTTACTACTATATGTATGGTCGAGATGTTGGAATTTTGAATGTACTTATTCACTCCACTAAAAGTAATGACTATTCAACTGTGTGGAGTCTTTCTGGCGAAAAAGGTGAACAGTGGTTTTGGGCACAAACTGCGATCAACGTTACATCAGATTTTGAGGTATGTTATGTACGGCATATTTTACTTTAATATATTTACAAATCTATATAGTACACTCTTATATCGTGCGTGACAAATAAATTATTTAAGTTAAAGTTATTGGTCAACCGAAATTATAATTCTATGACAAAAGTGTTTAATATAACAATGGAGTTGATGTTCGCGGGCATAAATATGTTTTTTGCCCGACTCAGTTTCATTTTAGAATGAAATTTTTCTTTCAGAAAATTGTTAAATCTTTCATTGCACGACATCAGTACGAAAACCGATGAAAAACTGCGGAATTAGGCGAAAATTTATTTTTAAAACAATTTGACGAATCCGTTGTCCGCGTTGTCTATTTTTGCTTGAACTTAAGAAAGGGAATGTAGCAAATAATAGTTCAATCATGTTCACTCATCTCATGGTTTAATTTTACTGCAAAGGCTTAAAAATTCAGACGGATTTGTCGCTTGTTAAGGCGTAAAAATGTTGGAGAGCAACATTAAATATTCAATTCAACCGATCGTCTCCTACCACAGATCATCCTTCAACTCTCAAATATCGTCTTCTACTTTTCAAATCATCCCTTTCAGCACCATAACGTAAAGATTATAAATTACAAATTATACTTGCCATGCATTTATATAAAATGGCTTAATAAAGTGTTAAATTTAAAGCAACCCTATTTGGTTATTTTGTCATGTTTTTTTTTGTAGATTATATTTGAAGGTGTTCGTGGCAAGTATTATCGAGCTGATATCGCAATCGACGATATTAAAATCTTGATTCAAAAAGGATTGAATTGTTTTCAACATCCCCCACAGTCAACACCAGGTCAGTATCATTTAAAGTGAACATTTAAGTAGCAGTTAAAATATGAGCGGCCGTGTTCGAGAATCTTAGAGATAGGAATGATATTTGGTGAGAAAATTGAACTAAAAAAATGTAAATCAGCAGGCTTTTGTGTCAGATATACAACCTCCTTCACGGTCATGATTTCGTTTATGTTTTATTCATGAATTATTAATTAGTATTACGAGACAGTTGATTTAATGTTCACAGCTTATTGCTTCTGATGACTAATTAATAATTCTTGTTGGGGATGCGCGTTTATATACCTCCGAGTATATAGGAAAGACCATTTTACCTGCAGAACTTGCTGATATATAACTAAGAAGTATGAAATAATTAAAGCGTGTATAGACCCTTTTAATACTTAATTATACGTAATTTTCACCCTATGATGTCAATTTCATTTCAATTTTTCTTTTGAATTCTTTCAATTTCGTTTATTGTCTTAGCTTTTGTATATTTTCAAAAGACTGAAAATGACGTCAAGTGCGGAAAATGACGTACTCTGCACTTATTAAAAGGGTCTATAGTCATTATATTTATATAATTCATGCAAAAGCCAACTCGAAATAGATAACTTGACCGGAGTTGAGTTAGGAGCCGATTACATGAGGCGGGCTGGCCCGGCTAACCGGGCTGACTCGTGTCACGAAATTCTTTCCTTGGCCGCAAAAGGTGATTTTAATTAACGTTAGGATTCGTTTACAACTAAACTAAACTAAACTAAACTAAACTAAACTAAACTAAACTAAACTAAACTAAACTAAACTAAGCTAAGCTAAGCTAAGCTAAGCTAAGCTAAGCTAAGCTAAGCTAAGCTAAGCTAAGCTAAGCTAAGCTAAGCTAAGCTAAGCTAAGCTAAGCTAAGCTAAGCTAAGCTAAGCTAAGCTAAGCTAAGCTAAGCTAAGCTAAGCTAAGCTAAGCTAAGCTAAGCTAAGCTAAGCTAAGCTAAGCTAAGCTAAGCTAAGCTAAGCTAAGCTAAACCGAACCGAAACTAAACTAAACTAAACTAAACTAAACTAAACTAAACTAAACTAAACTAAACTAAACTAAACTAAACCAATTCTTCTTTGTAAATTTAGTTTATGCGAGTTTCAAAACCACAGTACGATCCTAATCAATCGTATGCGCCGGATTAGCCCGGTTAACCGCGGGCTCATGTAAACAGCCCCTTATACCAGCCAAGTTTCTCTGACCTCGGCAGCTGTTTTTCAGCTTTATTAAACCGGTGCATGATGAAATCAATAAAACGGTGGCCCTCCTTTAGCACATATACATGCACGAAAGTATTGTGTTGTAATCTAACTTGATTGTTATAATTCTTTAATGAAGAAAACTTTTTTACATTTTAGATATAGACGAGTGTGTTTTGTTTTGGCCATGTCATGTTCATGCAACTTGTAACAACACTGATGGCAGCTTTGTGTGCAATTGTAAGCCAGGATTCTTGGGGGATGGAAAAAATTGCAGCGGTAAAGAAATAATTTTTAGTACAACTTTATAAAAATGTGTAAAGTAAAAGCTAATTGCAGAGGAGACCCACAAGGCTCAAATTTAGACCCATTGTTATTTTCTACTTATACAATAACGTGTCTTCTACTTGTGTGTTTGTGTGTTAACTTTTTTGTAACGACTGACCTGTAGTGTGTGCTGTGGTATAACTCTAACCAATGCGCGACAATTACATTGGGAACAATCGAAGCTCAGAATTTTTTGGCGTCAACGTACGAGCTGTTAGTTTGAACGATGGAAACAAGTATTCTTTAATCCCGGTCCTTTTATAATATTAGTTGATTAGTCAAAGAACAACACTATTTTCGAAGAAAGACAATATTGCTGATACAAATGGCAAGTGTTTTTAACATGACTTATATTAAACTTGCAAGTGTGATCTGCTACAGTTTTTGTGCGTTAACAGAATGATTGAAGAGTTGACAAAAGGTTTCCAACTCGTTGGGCGATTTAACGAGTCAGGTCAACACGTGTTTTAGTGTTTATGAACCGAGTCAAATTGGTCAGATACACCCACTGCTATATAGTACATGTTTGCTGAAGACACCAACCTTACCACAAATGGAACATCAATTAACAATGTCAAATTAAAAAAAAAATATTTGGAAAACCTAGTTCTTAACTTCGATGAAGGGCTCCGCTCGAAACGTCAGTTTTCCATGCATTACAAAAAACTTCGGCAGTTACATTACCAGACATTTCAGACTTCTGCTCCCGCGATATGTAGTGATAGCGGTATCAGCTTGTTTTCTGAAATTCAAATTGTATTCGTGATGTTAGACCTTTTGAAAAGCGCCGAATTCGTAAAGGAGTACATAGATAATACATAAAAATCGAAGATGGATAGGTGGAAAATACATAGAAACAAGACGCCTGCTCAGGCGTTCACTCGGGCTACTGATTTCTGAAAGCTTCGCGTAGCCTGTGCGTACTCTAGCAAGACTTACATGGCAATGGCAATGCATTGCATATTTGCATAGATTTTCACAAATAGAATCAATGACGATCTATGGTCTTATATGAACTGCAGCGGTGCAGGAAGCGGTAATATATTAAAATGTAAACAAGGCCGTTTTTCTGAAAATTAAACAAGGGATCTAATATATTTGGCAGAAAAAACCTAGTGTCGGATTTGGCAGAATCAAGCGATCATTTTGATATAGAATTTATTTAAATTCGAACAAGCAGAAAATATTTAAACATGTTTTAAAACACGCGTTTCCAAATGTAATACGACACGCGCGCCTACGCGATATCTAGACGTGCACTGAACAGTTCAAATATTGATATCTTACCGGTATTTGCTCTATTCGGTGCTTATTATTATACTTGCGGACTATAAAGCCGCAAGGCCAGGGCCAACGTGTTTTGTAATGTCTCGTCATCTTTTACGTACTAGGTCTACCGCGGTCGCCGGTGTGTGCAGTTGTAAACCTCGTAAAGTCTTTTAAGCATGTTTATGATGAAGACAATTGTCAGTAGCCTGCGCATTGCGACCAGATTTTTCCAGAGGAAATTACTACATCACGTGGCAAAAATTACCAAATTTAGCAAAAGATTACTACATCATAGCCTCCCTCCCCCCCCCCCTCCCAATGGCGAAAATAATGCCATCACACATTTCGTAGAATGAACATTTTTTACAAAATTAAAAATGCCAAAATTAAGAAAACAAAATAAAAAATGCATGTACTAACAAAACATCGTACAGTCTTTGAAATAATACGATATAGAGTTGGCGGAAATGGATAAAATAAAATATTTCAAAAGAAATTAATAATCATACGAAAATTTAAAAAAATTACCAATATTTTACAAAAATTACCAAAAATTACCAAAGTAATTACCACAAATTTCTAATTACCAAAATTTTCCAAAAACATTGAAAAATTACCAAAAGTAATTTAAATGACTACGTCTTCTGGTCACACTGAGCCTGCGTGCAGACTTTACCCGTTTCCGTTTTACCTTCCGGGAACGGGCCGGTCACTTGCAAAAGCTTTAGCTATTCAAACAAGGAGAAAGCCGTTACTAGGTAAACAATACGTATATGTCCTTTGATATACTGTGGCCCTTTCTTGTGTCTCTAGTCCTCATGAAGTCAAACTTCCTCCGATGTCAACACGGCATTTTTTCGCGTCTGTATTAATAAATTCGTCTATTCTGTCTTCATGGACAAACCTTGTCAGCAACATTACTGATCAACTACTCATGAATTCACCAATACCGTCGGAAAACACCTCAACCCAACTCGATCAAAGGCAAAAGAACTCGAAAATACCGGCACGCAACATGCCTTTACAGTTTCGCAAGGCCTGGCGGGATGATGCAATAATGCAATTTGTGTGGCGAAAAAAAAAAACCCCGAAACAAACCGAAACCTAGACTCGGCTACCACAGTAGCCCGAGTAATAATATGAGAATAAATTTCGGTTAGTAGATGTGAAACACGTAGATGTCACTCTCCTCCGCAGAGGCCTTTCTTTGGCTACTTTTAGCTATATTTACCACTGAATTGCTACTTTTAGCTATATTTAGCTATATTTACCACTGAATTGCTACTTTTAGCTATATTTACCACCACTGAATTACGTAATTTAATAATCCCCCCCGTCCTTCGCCCCCGTCCTCGCCCCCCCCCCCCCCCCGTCCTCCCCCAGCTCCGTTTCCCGCCTTCATATATCCTCCACTATCCCTAGTTATCCATAAATTAATTAGTTATCCATGATAATTCAGTGGTAAATATAGCTAAAAGTAGCCAAAGGAAAGCCTCTGCGGAGGAGAGTGCGCAGATGTGAAATAAGAATAAATAGGAAAATTTGAGACATCAGATCGGATTACTTGAAGTATCGTCCTAATGTAAACATGGCCGACAAGAATGAAACGAGTCGAACAGAGATATGAATTTTGGTAATACAAATAAACCTCGAATTGCTAAGATCTGTGATTACCTTCAGCAAAATTTCTGGTATCTTCGACGTTATTTGGCAGGACGTAGGATGATATATACTGAATCAGACAGGCGAATCTTCGAGGAATCGTTTTAGAGTCTCAAATAGGCGGGAAAATGTGTTCTACAATAATTAATTTGTCAGAGTGTAGATTGAATCTATTTTAATAAATAGCGTAGGGAACAATCCGCCAGTCGTTGTTCTTTGCATTAAGAGTGCGGTACTTTGTAGCGAACTTCTTGAGAGACGCAATTTTCACTTTTGTATATTCGCCATATGTAATCACTGTCTATATTTCGACGCCATCTTGAAAACCCAGAATTAATTAAAGCGAAAGCGGGCGCCATTTCGTCCAAGATTTCTGGTAATGACTGCCTACGCAGCACTCTCAGCAATCAATTGTTGCTATCTAATAAACTGTCATTAAACAAAGAAAAACTGAATAATTATATAAGATTGAGGTTTAAAGACAACGATTGGAAGAGTGTAGAAGGAATAAAAGTACTTAAAACATTAGGAATTATTGTAGATAATCAGCTCACATTTGATCTGAAAACTTAACAGTGGTGCTTCCAAAATATCTAATGTAATAATATATGAAGAACTCAATTACCTATAGGGTTCTGTTATCTGGAATGCGATATCTGCAGACCGTGATGATTCTGTAAAAAAATGTTACCACGTTTGGTTAGAGGATAAAGAGAGCAGGCATTTATAAATTTTGAGGCGGAATCTGTGCAAACTGCACGTAGGCATGAAGATTGTTTTAAATTTTATTGATATGTACAGTATTTTCTTTCTTTTTTCCTTGTGATATGATTATTTGGTTGCATTGGGTTGTATGGTGCCTTGCGGAGAGGAGTATGAAATATTCCCCTATCTATGGACATATAGTATAACCTGTGCCTATGCGGGCAGTAGTGCTAAATATTCCTCCAGCTATGAACATAGTATAACCTGGTGCAACTGAGTTTATAGACTTAAATACACGACCCCACAAGCTGTATGCTTTAATTCTAATCGTGTTTAAATAAAATTTATGGTATCGTAACAGCCATTTGCACATGTACATATACGTACAACTTATTACATCACTTTAATTACATCTCATATGTAAAGAGGCATATATGACTATGAATTTGCAACCTTTGTTCTTCATGCGAGTCCCAGGAGTTCACTCATTAGAACGTTACACGTTAAAAATACAATTACAATATTATTAATAATTCATTAAGAAAAGGCAAATAATTGCTTGAATCTTATTTACATGTGTATTATAATATATATTAATAAATACAATAATTGCGACCGAACTGTATGAGATTTACAACGGCTCGCCTTCAGCTCGCGGTGTAAATGTCCGTACACCTCGGCCGCTCATACTGTATCTATTACTTCAATTGTCTTAATTTAATGCTTTAGACTTGGATGGCACATGCACAAGCGTTTATACATATTTTAGTGTGCTTTCTTAGAAGTTTGTTTTTGTGTTGCCAATATCATTTAATAAATAATTCTTTGCTTTCTATGACAATTATTTCTCTTGTTTTTATATAGATATTAATGAATGTTCTCGTCAACCTTGTAAAAGAAATGAAATATGCACAAACACGGCAGGCTCCTTTACTTGTACATGTCCACCAGGCGTATTATGCTCGGGTATGCAGATTAGAAAATATTTTTCTTCTTAAAACAATGGCTATTTGATTGTTCATTTGTTAATTTAGTTCGTTTATATAATAGCGTACAGTCGAACTGTTATTTATAGCACAAAAAGCGGACGAACAAACCAAAATTGACTTTCAAATGATAGCGAATGAGCCATTATCTATTGTTCGGACTGCAAGAATTACGAGAATTACCGGTAAACGCAGACAAACTTAAATAGGGACGTCATCACAACGGAACGCTAATTATTAATTTGTTTATTTGTTTGCTTGTTTGTTTGTTTGTTTGTTTGTCTGTTTGTTTGTTTGTTTGTTTGTTTGTTTGTTTGTTTGTTTGTTTGTTTGTTTGTTTGTTTGTTTGTTTGTTTGTTTGTTTGTTTGTTTGTTTGTTCGTGTCTATAACACAAGGAAACCGATTGTAATACCACGAGAAGACATGACGCAAAAAACATGATTGAAAGTACAAAAACTCGATAAAACGTAACGGAAAACGAGAAAACATGTCAAAAAGTAATTAAAAACGAGAATATAAAACGACGAGAAAGCATGATGAAAATACAAGAAAACACATATGATGAAAATACAAGAAAACACATATGATGAAAATACAAGAAAACACATATGATGAAAATACAAGAAAACACATATGATGAAAATACAAGAAAACACATATGATGAAAATACAAGAAAACACATATGATGAAAATACAAGAAAACACATATCATGAAAATACAAGAAAACACATATGATGAAAATACAAGAAAACACATATGATGAAAATACAAGAAAATACATATGATGAAAATACAAGAAAACAAATATAATGAAAATACAGGAAAACACATATGATGAAAATACAAGAGAACGCATATGATGAAAATACAAGAACACACATATAATGAAAATACAGGAAAACACATATGATGAAAATACAAGAAAACACATATGATGAAAATACAAGAACACACATATGATGAAAATACAAGAAAACACATATGATGAAAATACAAGAGAACGCATATGATGAAAATACAAGAAAACACATATGATGAAAATACAAGAAAACACATATGATGAAAATACAGGAAAACACATATGATGAAAATACGAGAAAACACATATCATGAAAATACAAGAAAACACATATGATGAAAATACAAGAAAACACATATCATGATAAAAATACATGCAAGGACAAGGTCGGCTGTTTTTAATAATTCTTGTCCGTTGTTCGAATTTCCTCAACATTAAAACACAATAGAAATGCGTTGTTTATATACAGTATATTGACGCCTCAACCGACTCAATCGATTCATAGTCAATCGAGATATGGTCTGGAAACTCAGCTATAGTCTTTGGTCTATCTTTTTGTTCGCCTTTATGCATTTTTGTGCACGGTGCACGGTCACTGAACACATTGTATTTTAGTATAATGAGCGAATTGTCCAATAGCAACGTTTCAGTTCAATCACTCAACCGTGCTATTTAAATATTAATAAACCTAAAACAAAGGATGTGCACGGTGTAAGGTACGGTTCAACATAAAATCACAGCTCATTATAGGCTTTGAAGTTTGCCGAGTTTCCAGACCATATCTCGATTGACTATGATCGATTCAATTGCATGTTAAGTGAGGTATTATATATCATGCAGATAGTGGAATGACTGCCAATTGAATATCGAGTTTCAAAAGATATACAATTGAAATAGCACTTGGATTTGTCTTCTTTTAAATAGGTGATAAACAGTTTTAATTAAAAACTTCGTAATTACGTGTTCAGTCGAGAAACTTAAAGGCTTTTGATACGAAGTTGAAAACGTCACTGGCAGTAAAAGTTTGAAATGAAACTAGGGTTTGTGCTTTGCTAATTTGGTCACTCTGTTGGTTGGTGTTCTCTTTAATTCTAATACAATGCTTTACACTGAACTAGTTTTTGACTTACAAACTTCTTTTTTTAACGAACGTTTTTTTACTTCGAAGAAAGCGTGCAAGTGGATGTTTTTCTAACACTACACCAAACATATAGAATTTGTAGTGGATTCGTTTGATAATAGCAAAGATATAACACATTTCCCGATAACTCATAATGCACATGTATGTCACAACATGTGACATTTACATATAAAAGAAACTGAAATATCTCAAGAAAAGTAAGAGAACCAAACACTGCAAAAGATGTTACTTTGTTGTGAAAAACTTAATTTTCGTATCATATGCACTTTAAACATGGTGAATCCCGCAAAAGTTCATTTAAATAAAAATTAATTAACAAATAGATTCCAGTTATAGATACACAGATAACGTTACAACGTGGTAAGAGCAAAAAAGTGGCCCACGAGACGCAGTTGAGATGTTCTTAGTTTGTTCTTAGGTTGTGCATCTATAACTGAACAGACAACAAAAAGTGGAATCTGTTTGTTTTATACAATTATACAATTAGAAACTCTTGCCGGATTTTGGGACATGAATAAAGAAAAAAGCAAGTCAGCTGACGTGATCTGACGTGATCCATGTGTCTGTCCTCTAAAGCCTGGTTTTCACTAGCGACGTAAGCGTAAGCATAACGACGTACGCAAGCGCAGTAAGCACTTCATGGTGGATGAACACCTTTGAATTTCGGGAAAACAAAGTGTTAATAAATTGACCTTGAAGTGCTTACTGCGCTTGCGGACGTTGTTATGCTTACGCTTACGTCGCTAGTGAAAAGCAGGCTTAATAGATCATGGGCAACAACCAATGAAACACGCATAGCAAACAGGCTATTGTATAAAACCACAATAGACCACTTTCATAATAGCGATCAATTTGAATATCAGTAGATATGTAGATCTTAAGCAGCCTTTCTCTCTCGTTTGTGTGTCTGTAATTCAAAAGAATCTTGTTTCATAACGAGGCCAGTAGGGCTTATTTAGATGCACGTAAAAGAATATTTAAACCGAAAGCTTTTTATGAAAGTGGTCTATAGTTGTGGTGGTAAACTTAACTTTTAATTTTAGATCTTCAAATCATCTCAAGAAATGGATCGAATGGAATACACGAAGGTCGTCTTGAGATATTACATCAAGGAGTCTGGGGTACAATTTGTGACGTTGGCTGGGATATTATTGACGCTAATGTTGCGTGCAGGGACCTGGGTTTTAAAGGTGCTTTGAAAGCTCTTCCAGGATATCAAGTCCCGGATGGTACTGGACGAGTATGGTTGAGTTACGTAAGTTGTCGTGGCAACGAAACTGTTTTGACCTCGTGTCCCCATCCGGGATGGGGACGTTATTCGTGCAGTCATAGTCGAGACGCTGGTGTCGTTTGCACCAACATAGGTAAGAAATTAATTACCATTTTTCCAGTTGTTTATCTTTTGCTTGGTACGCAAAGTACACTTACTTCTGGAAATTTACCTTATTGTGTATTAAAGCGTTTGTTTTCGAGCTTAACGACCTACGAAGCAGCAAAAGAAGCGAGTTTTTACTTTAAATTCCCTGTGAGTTTTCCTATCATCATTATTGTTCCCTTCATCATCATCACCATCATCATCATCATAATCATAATCATCATCATCATCATCATCATCATCATAATCAGCATCATCATCATCATTGTCATCATCCATTGCTTTTGTAGGCTGTTTAACTTTTCTCTTAAATAATAAATCTTTCATTTTATTTATTTGCAGATAGAAGTCAGTCAGGTAAGCGACATTTAATAAAAACACAGAAAGTTTACGTTTGGCTTGCAGTAGCGTGAAAAAGAGACGAGACCAAAAAATCTTTTTAAACACGTCGTTAACATTGTCTGATCGTCAATAACCATTTCCTTATCAAATAATATCAAAAGCTTTTGAAAGAAAAAGCCGTGTGTGAACTGAGCTAAAACATGAAATGCCGCAGCATAAAATGTTGAATGTGCATGCGCTGTTATAATAATAGTAAGCGGTTTTATTTTAATACTAATAAGCGACGACAATGAATACAGAAATATACTGTGGTTTTAAATTGCTATCACTATTTTATTTAAAGTGCATATAACCCCAATTATCATCTAAATACGTTCTACCTTTGGGAAATAGTTGAACAATGAAATAATTAACAGAGATTTTTGTTTTCAAAATGGTAATAAGATGACGCCAAAGTAGTCATCTTTATCTATACAATGTTTGTTTGCAAGAGTGACACGACTCGTCAAATTCTTTGATGGTGTGTTTGGACAACGTGTTCCATATTGTATGACGTTTTCCACAAAAATTCTCAGGTAGTTTATCTTGCCAAAAAGAGAAAGAAAGCCAAATGCCTACATAGACGTCATCTCATTACCATACTACAAATGCGAATCGATCGCCAAAAAACATTGAAAAATAGCTCCAACCAAAAAAATATTTCACTGAACAACACTGAACAACTGTTTGCTCTATGTAAAGAACGTATTCGGATGATAAAAAAATTTGGGATTATATGCACTATAACAGTTGTCAGTTTGTGTTATGTTTTTCTCTTTTCTTTTGGGTATAGTTTCTTGTAATTTTGATTTGGATATATGTGGATGGAAGCAAGCATCAAGTGACGTATTTGACTGGCGAAGACATCGTTATTCTACGCCAACTTTCCGGACCGGACCTAACAGAGATCGTACAACTGGATCGGGTAATACAGTTTTTAAATTCGTTTAAAAAACTATTTTTATAGATCACAATTAAAATTTTTAATTAGCAAACTGTATAAAACGTTCAGCCGAAATTAATCTGGTAATTAACAAGCGAAATGAAAAGTAACAGAAAAACAGAGCAATGTTATGCTGCAATCATTGACAAAATTAGTTGTAACAGCGTCAACAAAACGTGTAATTTCTCTATATTGTTATGTTTCTCTTCCCCTTAAACAATGTTCTTTTTCCATAAACGAAAATGTTATGAAAAGCTATCGATAAGAAACACGTATTGTAGTGGTACAACACTGTTTAAGAGGGGGGACGTATGCTTACCGAGCTGTCAAAATATGGTAATGTTGCTTTTGTTACCATGCATAGAGAATTTGGGCCAAAATCTAATAGGAATAAATTTCCTATAGGAAATCCAATAGGAATTCCTATAGGAAATCTCCTATCGTATAGGAATTCCTATAGGAACCTATAGGAATTTTGGGCCAAAATCTAATAGGAATTCCTATTGAATTTTTTTGTATGGGATGTCATCGTATACCTGCACATAGCAGTATATAATGTCATATATCGAACTCAACCTACGTTGAAACTATCTGAGTTCCAGTAGCTCAATAGTTAGAGCGTCTCAGAGCATAGTCAACTTTACAAACTTTACATCAGTAAACTTTGTTCAATATAGGATACTACATGTATACAGAAGCTACATCTCAAAATCAAGGTGATAATGCGTGGTTGGTGTCTCCTGCTATTGAAGGAAACAATACTCAAAAGTGCTTCCAGTTCTATTTTTATAAATACGGTCTGAGCACGTCTGAGTTGAATGTTCGTGTGAGACAAGTTAACTCTACCAATTCAACAATAATTTGGCAGCTGATTAAAAAGAGTAAAAATTTCTGGCAATTAGCTACGGTTCCAATTCCTAAAACTGGTGCATATCAAGTGAGTAATTTTATATATTATATCCCCCTTTCCCCAGTTGTTCTAAAAATACATTTTATAACATTAATTTAATCTTCTTCTTCTTCTTCTTCTTCTTCTTCTTCTTCTTCTTTTTCTTCCTTTTCTTCTCCTTGTTGTTGTTGTTGTTGTTGTTGTTGTTGTTGTTGTTGTTGTTGTTGTTGTTGTTGTTGTTGTTGTTGTTGTTGTTGTTGTTGTTGTTGTTGTTGTTCGTTAATCAATCAACCGTTTCGGTTATGATAGGTGATGAGATGGGTGGCGGTGCTGTACGTGGGATGCCAACCCAATTCTGTGTAAAAACATCCTGTCACAGTTTTCGCATTGAATCGTTGGTGATTACAGTAGTTCCATGTCGTACGTCATGTTCCCTTTGTGCTTTTATCTTTCTCTTCCTCCACACGCGACATTCCCTTCTTCAGCTTAGCCCTACAGCTCGTTCGGTCTTTTGCGGCTTTTGCATCCTTGAGATGGCCTTTAATTACATCCTCGTATCGAAGCGAAGGAGATATAACGCTGCATTAATTAGCCGCCGTGAGTGCTCTATTTCTTGATGTTGTTTTCAAAAAAATGTTCGTAGCTTGTTTGCAACTTTAATTGGTTTGTTCTTTATATATTTTTAACCGATATTATTATATTATTTATACCTATATTTTGTCTTTCCTGAAACATGAGTTGCAGATACACAGAAGCTAATATGCAAATTATCAAAGGAGAGAATGAGAGCCTGTAGATTTCCCAGAAAGTATCGCCATATACTCAATTCACTAAGCAAAAATTGCGAACTGAAACTGATCTAAATGACCAAACCAAACCAGGGACATAGCCAGGATTTTGAAAAGGGGGAGTTGAAATCAAAAGAAATTTTCCCCGGAAAATTTTGAAATCGAGAGTCGCTAAAATGTCATTTCCTGGCATTTGGAGGACGATTTTACAGACTTTAGAGGTTAAAAAACGTCATATATAAATACTCAAAACACGCGAACGTCACATAGATATCCAAAACGCATACACTCAGTAATTGAATACACTGTTTACAGTTTATTCCTGACATAATTCATATTGCATCAGTTTTATAGTTGTTTTATATCTAAAGGTGTGGAGCCGCGGCTCCCCCTGGCTACATCCCCGAACCAGACAAGCATATAATATTTCGTAACGATACCACAATTCAGAGCATATTGAGACTATGTGCAGACGGTAACGTTTCCGAGCGTCTTCCTATTGCATGTTTCAAGTAATGAGCTGATTGTTCTCGTTCACTTGAGAACAGTGAAACAATACGAAAACGCTCGGAAACGTTACCGTGTGCACATATAGTCTCACAGCACAATAAGACAAAATTTCGAGTGCAAAAGAACGGGACAAAAATTTATATTAAAAAATCCAAGTAAGCTTCGACAGCATTGCGTAATATTTAAAACGATAACAAGCCATTGGTAAATTAAGTCCGAAATGCGTTGACCAATCACATTTTATATATAGTTATATATCTCAAAGGAAAACTGCCATGACCAAATTAAATTGAATTCCAAAACTTAAGCTCATTGACCAGTTATGTTAAACCGACCCGTGAATGACCGGGGAATGCAAAACTGAAAGTCCGGTGCAGGTTCTCATTTTCTATTTGGATAGCCTGCAAACAGGCTATCTGCTACCTGCAAACAGGCTATCTGCTACCTGCAAACAGGCTACCTGCTACCTGCAAACAGGCTATCTGCTACCTGCAAACAGGCTACCTGCTACCTGCAAACAGGCTATCTGCTACCTGCAAACAGGCTACCTGCTACCTGCAAACAGGCTATCTGCTACCTGCAAACAGGCTACCTGCTACCTGCAAACAGGCTACCTGCTACCTGCAAACAGGCTACCTGCTACCTGCAAACAGGCTACCTGCTAGACTACAAATCGAAATCTAGTAAGGTTTGAGTACTGCCGAAAATATTGAACGTAGTTTCTAACGTTTCGATCGAAGGCTTTATTTCACTCTTTGGTTCACATGCTAGACTGTTATTTGTTTTTTACATATGCAGAGATTACTGAAAAAGTTAGAATATCAAATGTTTTTTTATAGCATTGTTTGTGTCAGAAAAATATCCGTTTTGGAAAATAACTTCAGGATTTGAATTAAAGTATTATATGTAAAATTTGATTATGTACTCACTTCATGTAGTGTTGAACTTTTCATGGTATAGATCTACACCCGAAATTAGCGATTTCACGGCAATATATATTCAAACAAACAAAGCGTTGTTCGCGAAATGTCGAAAAGTGCTCAATACCGTAAAAGTGTTCCATTAAAAGTGTTCTATTTTAGATTATTTATTTTTTTATATAGATAATATTTGAAGGAATACGAGGAAATAATGAACTAGGAGACATTGCAATTGATGACATAGAACTACTTGATAACAGAAATTGTTCTGTTCGTCCTGCTTATGCAGCACCAGGTAGAATTAATTAATTAATTTTGGTGTCTTATTTAACACGGAAATCATGTTTACGTATTCATTTGAAACATTGTCCGATGTTACTATCTTTATATGTTCTTTCAAAAATCTAATAAACTTATCCATTTTTTTAGGAATCAAAAGAGATGGTAAGTTAAACTAATAATCAGCATCTTTAGAGTCATTTTCCTTTCCAGCTCATTTTTTTCTCGCGCTTAATGCGTGCCCACAAACAATGAGTCGTTTTGGAGGCTAGGTTTTGAAAATGTCGTGGGAGTGTACGGTGGCGGCCTGTGGGACTAGAAACTAAATTGACTTCAAGCAAATGATGGCTGCAGAGTTGAGACTATATGAAAACACTATCAAAACAAAGTCTGTATGGTTGAAACAATCAAGCAGCCACCGCTAAAGGCAGTCATGCCAGTGACTGGATTGCGGAGAGTAAAGTTCTATTTTGGGGCAGTAAAAACAAGACATATGAATGGGCATTTTTCAGTAAAAACACTCAAATACAGATTGAATACCTCGCTGTTGTTATTTTTCGTTTTGTGTTTTTAAAAACCCTGTTGTTGTTTTGTCAATTGCCGTTTGCGAGCGTTCCAACCACATAAAACAGACATAACAACATGTCGCGATAGATTGTAAGACATTGTGCAATTATACACCTGCTTAAATGTAATATCACACCTCAATTAAACGATTATTCTTGATCCTGGAACTCGTGTGAGTACAAAATTGTCTTTTTTCTAAACTGCACCGGCATTGTTGTGTATATAACTCATTGTTGTATATAGTTGCTCATTGGAAATAGAGCAAGCAGTCTAAGTGTTCTAGTATAAACCAAATATAAAAAAAAGTTTAAAAAAATTAAATTACATGGCCAGCATGGACAATCTTGTCAAACATTTTGTTGAACTTTGAATACAAGGTTGTTACAAGTACACTTGTATTGTTTCTACCGTAGTAGCTATAAGCACAGAATAGTAAATAACCAGAAGTCCAACTTGCGTTGGAACCTTTGAAGTTTATATCCTCGTGCATGTCGCCTCGCGCATCTTGATTCCTCGCCATCCTACGCCATCCTACGCAATCCTACGCAATCCTGGCAAGTTCCCACAGCAGTTTGGACCTTCAAAAGAAGGTTAAAACTGCCGGGGGGAACTTGCTAGGATTGCGTAGAATGACGTAGGACATTGCGTAGGATCGCGTAGGATGGCGTCGGATGGCGTAAAATATCGCGCCTGCGCATTGAAGAAATGCGGACAAGTTTTCACTTGAGTTGGACGTCTGATTGTATTACTATTCTGTGCTATAGGCATCACTCGCAGTAAGATATATGCACGCCTGGGCGTGCCTATGTTTATTTAAAGTAGACTTTTAAAAGTATATTTTTAAAATGCCCTAATTTATTTCAACTAAAAGGGTTGACCTTCCTTGAACTCGGCCGTTGGCAGCAATTAAATATGATTAGCCCTCCAGTTCCTTTCCCTTTTCCTTTCCTATTTCCTTTTCCATTAAAGACTAATTTTAAAAAGATTTGTTTACTCATCTCTGTATTAGTACTACATATTTTTATGCATGTGTTGAATGCTTAATTAAGATTTAATTAAGATTACTTTTAAAATTTACTAACTTATGTTGTTTTTGTAGAAGTGACTTGTGACTTTGACTTTGATTTTTGCGGCTGGCAAAACGTCAATGGTGACGTATTTGATTGGACAAGAAACATGAGCGTTACTCCAACCTTTGGGACTGGACCAAGCAGGGATCGTACTTCCGGTTTAGGTATGATTAATAATGTTCTTTGTAGAATAAATTTTAAAATAAAGTAATTGGTCCTGAATATTCACTCGCTACCTTCAATTTTAGGATTATAGTAGTTTATAAAATAAGGTGCCCTCTACGCACGCTCTGATTGGTTGGGCTCCGCGTGCAGTTATAAGAGAACATAGATCATGAATGACGTAGAATGGCGTCAGCTAGCCGGAAAAGCCCGCCAAATTCCTAAACTACCTCACTTTCAGTTTGATTTTTCCTCTTCTTATTTTATAAAACAAATAAAACATATCGCTCCTGTGCATATGTACTCTTATAAAGGTACATTTGACGTGATTTGAACACGAAAGAAGTGTAAAGGCACTCGGCTATCGCCTCGTGCCTCTACTCAACTTCTTTCGTGTTCAAATGACGTCAAACGTGCCTTTATAAGAGTACATATGCACGGAGCTTTATGTTTTATTTGTTAATTAATATTTGTTCAAAAAGAACAAACTGTTATTGTAATCTCTTATTGTGTTCTTGAACTTGTTAGCTTACTGAAATATTTTTGGGCATCAACCCTGTTTGGGGCAACGCTCTGTTGTTGATGACCCACGTTGTGAACTGCTTTGTTAATGTCATTATTATTTATATTATTACCATTATTATTTTTTACTATAATTATGACTAGCAATTATCATTAATTATTTTTACCTCGCAACGAAAGCTGTATATAAATAAATAAATAAATAAATAAATAAATTACACAATTCGAAGGTCAAATTACTTCAAGAATCTTGTACACTTAAAAATTTATAAAATCTTTGAAAAATCAGTAAAATCTCTAAAAATCCATAAATTCCTTGGAAAATCAATAATATTCTTGGACAATTCGTAAAATTCTTTGAAAATCAAAAAAAAATTTTGAAAATTATTAATTCTACTTTCAAAAAATACCCTTAATTTTTCCAAAAGTTTAAAAATTCCAATGAAAAAATTGAAGCATTTCTTAAAATCCAAAAATCTCGTACACTTTTAAGAAAGTGGTTTTCCCCTCGGCGCAATTATTAATGACTGTATTTGAAGTTTTCAAAGTGTCTATGAAGTTAAAAATTCGTTGGCATCTTTATTGTTGTAATAAATAGAAGAGCACGATTAACTGATTGCGTGCGTCCTTGCTTGTTTGCTTGCCTGCTTTGCTTGCTTTGCTTGCTTTGCTTGCTTGCTTGCTTGCTTGCTTGCTTGCTTGCTTGCTTGCTTGCTTGCTTGCTTGCTTGCTTGCTTGCTTGCTTGCCTGCTTGCTTGCTTGCCTGCTTGCTTGCTTGCTTGCTTGCTTGCTTGCTTGCTTGCTTGCTTGCTTGCTTGCTTGCTTGCTTGCTTGCTTGCTTGCTTGCTTGCTTGCTTGCTTGCTTGCTTGCTTGCTTGCTTGCTTGCTTGCTTGCTTGCTTGCTTGCTTGCTTGCTTGCTTGCTTGCTTGCTTGCTTGCTTGCTTGCTTGCTTGCTTATCTTACTGAAATATTTTTTTGGGCATTAACCCTGTTTGGGGTAACGCTCTGTTGTTGATGACCCACGTTGTGAACTGCTTTGTTAATGTCATTATTATTTATATTATTATTATTATTATTTACTATAATTATGACTATCAATTATCATTAATTATTTTTTCCTCACAACGAAAGCTGTATATAAATAAGTAAATAAATTACACAATTCGAAGGTCAAATTACTTCAAGAATCTTGTACACTTAAAAATTTATAAAATCTTTGAAAAATCAGTAAAATCTCTAAAAATCCATAAATTCCTTGGAAAATCAATAATATTCTTGGACAATTCGTAAAGTTCTTTGAAAATCAAAAAAAATTTTGGAAAATTATTAATTATACTTTCAAAAAATACCCTTAAATTTTCCAAAAGTTTAAAAATTCCAATGAAAAAATTGAAGCATTTTTTAAAATCCAAAAATCTCGTACACTTTTAAGAAAATGGTTTTCCCCTCCGCGCAATTATTAATGACTGTACTTATAGATTTTAAAGTGTCTATGAAGTTAAAAATTCGTTGGCATCTTTATTGTTGTAATAAATAGAAGAGCACGATTAACTGATTGCTTGCCTCGTTGCTTGTTTGTGTGCCTGCTTTGCTTGCTTTGCTTGCTTTGCTTGCTTGCTTGCTTGCTTGCTTGCTTGCTTGCTTGCTTGCTTGCTTGCTTGCTTGCTTGCTTGCTTGCTTGCTTGCTTGCTTGCTTGCTTGCTTGCTTGCTTGCTTGCTTGCTTGCTTGCTTGCTTGCTTGCTTGCTTGCTTGCTTGCTTGCTTGCTTATCAGAAATTTTATTTATTTAGGATACTACATCTATACAGAAGCTACGTATCGAAATCAAAGCGACAACGCGTGGTTGGTGTCTCCTGTTATTGAGGGCAAAAACAATACACAAATGTGTCTCCAATTCTACTATCATAAGTACGGTCTCAGCAATTCAACATTGAATGTTCGTGTGAGGCAAGTTAATTCTAATAAATCGACAATAGTTTGGCAGCTGATTAAAAAGAGTAGAAATTATTGGCAGGGTGCTTTTTTTCCAACTCCTTCTACTGGTGCATTTCAAGTGAGTATTTAGCATTTTTTTGTTTTGTTTGACGACGAGGTTTTGACAATAAGCCGTAGTGATAGTTTTTTTTTAAATACCATTATTTTTGCAAGATTGGCAGTTGGTTATCTATGCAAGTTTCAACCTCAAAAAGTGCTCATGAGTATTTTCGAAAAGAGTGAAACTAACGTTATCCATAGAATAACATTTAAGACATTAAATATTGTTAACAGATAATGTGTTTCAGCTGTTACTATGACAACAGTGACGTTTCAAAATGGCGGTAAATTTACATTTAATTAAATTTATTTCAAAAACGAGTTCGGTGACCCCCAAATTTTTTTGCATTAAAACATTTCTTTAAATTTAAGTAATCAATAGTAAGATTTAAAAAAATTCTGTAGATCCATTTTTTTATCAGAGAAAAATTATGTTTTTAATTTTTCAAAAAAAATTGGATCTACAGAATTTTTTTTAAATCTTACTTTGATTACTTAAACTTAAAGAAATGTTTTAATGCAAACTCGTTTTTAAAATAAATTGGATTAAATGTAAATTTACGGCCATTTTGAAACGTCACTGTTGTTATAGCAACGGCTGAAACACATTGTCTGTTAACAGTATTGAATGTTATTCTATGCATAGCGTTAGTTTCACTCTTTTCGAAAATATTCAACCTTTCTGAGGTTGAAACTTGCATTTTTTTCAACTTTTGGAGAAACAGTAGGCAGCCATATTAAATGAAACCTTTAAATGATACAATTCTTAATTCAATTAATTCAATTCTTCCGCGATTTTGTTTTCACAAGAGAAATATGTAGACTTCCACGCAAAACCCACGATAGGCATGTCTGAAACCAGCTTAAAGTGCTTATATCACTTGTAGGGTTTTAACGTATTTGAATAGAGCAAAAAAAGTTAGTTAGTAAGTTATTTTGCCGTTTTTGATTTACTTTAATAGTTTCTGAGATATAAGCCTTTAAACATGAATTTCGGCTTTCGCCAAAAATTTCCGTCGTTCATTTTTAATCACGGGGGCCTGGGACTCAGGAACCTAAGCCAACTGTCTTCTTAGTTGGAACTCTCGTGCGTACTGGAAAACGGGTGTGAGCTCGACATTTCGATTTTTCAGTCAAATATATGTGTTTTTGTGAATCAATAAGCCGAAACGTAGTTGTTTTGGATTGACTCGTTCCTGAGTCCCATGCCCCCAAGGTGTTAAAATGAACGACGGAAATAACTTATTAACTGATATTTTCCGATCTATTTAAGTACGTTAAAACCCCACAAGTGATATAAGCACTTTAAGGGGAATTTGAGATTGAACCAGACCTATAACTATACATTCCTTCTCTTACTGGTTATGCTCTCTTTGTTACTCCAATACCAATTGTGATCGCATGCAGTTTACGGCAGTAAATTAAAAGTACATTATTTTTTCTACTTCTGCAACTGCATTTTCTACTACTTTCTTTTACTTTGCTGTTTAAACCTAGTATAGTTGTAATTGTTGTAATTCAGTCGGCGATTGATCGGCGATTGCTTGCGATATTTCACAACAGTCGTGTTTCCATATAGTTGTAATTGTTGTAATTCAAATTGACGATTCGCTCAAACTCAGGACTTCTCAGTTTTTAAAATGCTTAAATGAGCTAAATATGGTATTCAAAAACAAATTGGAAGACTAAAAGTTTGTTTGTAATCACTCTTACAGGATATATAACAATATAGGCCTAGCATGCAGTATTTACAACTGCAGTAATTTTGCCGCTTTGAGTCTCATGTTTCATGAACGTTTAAAGGCGGTTTTCCACTAGGCGAAAAATGTCGCGCGAAGCGACACTTTCTTTTGTCTCGCAAGCTCTCGAGTGGAACTAATTGGCCAAGACAAAAGAAAAATGTCGAGTCGGTCGACAAATGTCCCCTAGTGGATAACCGCCTTTAGGACATTAATTTGCGAACGTTGAGTTCGGAGTTTGGCGCTCAAGTCTTCCACTTAGTCATTTGGTAGACTTCTTTAACAAAATCGAGATTTTTTTTAAAGGATTTGGCCGACTTTTGTAATGAATTTGGTCTTTTAGGTTGCAAAACCCTAGCGAAAAGTCGCCGACTGTCGGCGATTGATGTTTCCATTAACTGTTGTTGCATCGGCGACTGTTGTAATTGTTGTAGAAGTTCAACTTCTACAACAGTCAGCGATCGATCGCCAATTGCATTACAACAATTACAACTCGAGTTTCCATTAAATCGTAATTGTTGTAAGACTTGATCGGCGACTGAATTACAACAATTACAACTATATGGAAACCATGCAGTCTTTAGTTTAAGCATGGACATATAAATGATATTTTATATAGATAATATTTGAGGGGATACGAGGAAATAATGACCTGGGAGACATTGCAATTGATGACATAACACTTTACCGCGACAGAAATTGTTCGATTTTTCCTGACTATGCAGCACCAGGTATGTTACACTGAGAAAATTTATGCAATTTTAAGTAAAAAAATGTTCTAGTTGATTTTCTAGGAACTTTAAATAATATATGTACAATTTGTTGTCAATTGTTATTTTCGTCAAGTTTTCTTCCATAATTTGTTACCACTAAATAGTCAGTAGATAAGTGCATGTACAATATCAAATATTTTCCACTCATTATAAAGTGCTTTTCTGAAGGATTTTTTAAGATAACAAGACGAAATTAAAAGTTAGCCAAAATAGTTCCAAAGTGGGAAAACATCATGGTTTACTGGCGTCTGTATTTTCTAAACGAGTTTGGTGACCATAACTTTTTTTGGGTATTTTATTATAAACTTTAATAATGGAGAGTTTCAGCAACTTTTCATTTCTGGAAGAATTACTGAGGACTTGCCTTGAATCACTTTACAAAAGAAGAAAAGCTTTAAGTAGCAAATTATTTGATGAGATTGTAAATAATTAGCGAACATAAACGTGCATCTCTATTACCAACGAAATCGCGGTCTTATACTAGTCGATTAAGAATGAAGAGAACTTTTCAACTCCCTGAGATGCATACAAATCGAATTAATACAACATTGAGGTCTTATTTCTTACGAATTATTAATGAGTTATAGATGATTGTATAACGTTACTTTGTAGACTCATTTTATTTCCATTATTCAACTAATAAGCATACTGTATCTAACAGTTAAATAGTACTACACAGATTGAGAAAATTCTCAAATGTTTCAATTTTGTTGTGATTATGGCCAGCCATATTGCGTTTATCGAATAATAACTACTTAATAACCGAGAGTGAGGTCTTTACGGTAAAATATCAAACCGAGGTCTTGCTGTACTGACCGAGCGATAGCGAAGTTAAAACGTTCAAGGCCGAGGTTTGATATTTTACCGTAAAGACCGAACGGTCGAGGTTATTAAGTAGTTTATTATATGGCACTTTTTATTTCAAAATCAATCTTGTATTTCTTGGTCTTCGCTTCCTTTAACTTCGTCAAATCACGGGACTAGCGTTATTTTCCGTTGTTTCTTTCTCGTCTGAATACTAGAATTTACTGTAATAATGTTCATCGTCATTTCATTTATTTTCGTCGTTTTGCAGCGATAACTTTCTTATTAGGATTTTTTGTTTGTTTCCATGCAATCGTAGGCAGGTCGACCTCACATCCAAAATTAAGGATTATCCTTAATTCTCAACTCGCCTAGAATTAAGGATAATCCTTAATTTTAAATGAAAACTCGTCCCCCATACTCCAACCCCTAACCACAACCCCCCGGTAACCCTAAACCTAACCAAAAACCCCCTGTAGCCCTAAACCTAACCAAAAAATCCCGGACCCTAAACCTAGTCACAACCCTCCGGAAAAATAACCCAGCTCTCAAACCCAGACCACAACACCCCTCTAGGATTTTTAGCTTTATGTGTTCAAGTTTAACATCCCGCTTGTGGGACAGATAAATTAAGGCCATGTCTTAATTGTAGCCCTATTTTAAAATTAAGGCCATGTCTTAATTCGAGCCCTATTTTACAATTAAGATATACACTTAATTTTGGTAAGAGATCGTGTTGTCGTAGGGTATTAACAATTTTCATATTGCCGGCGGGCATTACGGAGAAATCTCGCCACGTCAGCAACCAATCACAGCGCGTGATTTTACCGGAAGTAATTCGTGCCATATATTAAAATCAAATAAACTCATAAAATATACCGATTAATTAACATAACATTGCAGCAAAAGTAAAATAATATGAAATCAAACAAGATTTTGTGTTCAGCTTGCTGGAAATGTGCGAAAAATAGGTGAGAGAGAAAAAGTGATTAGTTCCATTTCTATTGATGTACCATTGTTATAAATAAATCAATAATAAAAATTTTTATTTTTAATATTCTTTTAGGAGCTGACTTATCAGGTGAGTTTATTTACTTTGCCATTTTCTGTCATAATTAGTAATAAACAATATTTTTATATTTATGATTATTTCTATTTATTTGTTTTGTTTTTCTATAAGTAATTGTTAATTTAAAGGGAAATAAAAACTGTTGTTATTATATTTTGAAAGAAATTAATCTAAAATGAAGTCAGCGAAAAATTTATTGAACAGCACAATTTTCTAAGAAAAACTTCTAAAATAACAATTAAAGAGCACTATATTGTAACATACAATATGCCGATGGGCTTTCATGTTGACGACTTTTGAATGATTCTGAGGAGAAAAGAGGTGAGTGTGAAGTGGCATGGCATAATATTTGCACACGGCATCTTGTCAGTGTGGAACAAGGATGGCTAGTAATTTCAGAACTACTCATCACTAAAGTATATTGTGTACGTATGTTATCACATGTTGAATGAGCTTTCATTTGATGTATAGTTCACGTTTCTCCGTTACGTAAAACTCGTTAAAATGTCCAAAATCTGCGAACCACTGTTCGAAATATAAAATATTACAAATAAATAGGAAGTTGACTCCTCAAAAGTGTTAATAGAGAATTTTAGAATTTTTTAAACGATGTAACAAATTAGATATATATCAAACAGAAGCTATTGAAAAAGGCTATTTGGAGTAGAAATTTCAGGTTTTTAGCTAAACGGGAAATATTTTTAAAATGGGGAAACGTCGGTCATTTGATTCAAACACATTCACATAATGAATCAAATGACCGACGTTCCCCCATTTTAAGAATATTTCCCTAGAAATTTCTACTCCAAATAGCATTTTTCAATAGCTTCTGTTTGATATATATATATATATATATATATATATATATATATATATATATATATATATATATATATATATATATATATATATATTATTAACACTTGTAAGAAGTCAACTTCCTGTTTATTAGTAATGTGTTATATTTCGAACAGTTCGCAGATCTGGGACATTTTAACGAGTTTACTTAACGGAGAAACTTGAATTATACATCAAATGAAAGCTCATTCAACATGTGATAACATACGTACACAATATATTTTACTGATGAGTAGTTCTGAAATTACCAGCCGTTCCACAACTGACAAGATGCCGTGTGCAAATATTATGCCATGCCACTTCACACTCACCTCTTTTCTCCTCGGAATCATTCAAAAGTCGTCAACATGGAAGCCTATCGGCATCAGAGTTCAAAATATCACAGCCCTGCATTAAATAACTATATAAAAGCCATAAAAATACCAATTTGAGAGCGTCTGATGCGATATTTTGCAGAAACACCGGCCTAGGTTACTAATTAAAAGGGATTAGCCAATGGGATTTTTGCGTACATTCTGTACGCATAAATCCAAAAAGTTACTGCTTCAGTAGCAGCTCTCTTTCAACTCCGCCCACTCCCGCGTCTGCGCCTTCCAGAGAGACTGCTTCGCAGGCTAACTCGAACTGTGCAACCACCTCTATCGAGAGCTTCTAGGATATTGTGTAATAAGAAAACTAGCGGCCTTTAATTGGGGTCTTAGACCCCGTTTACACGATTCCGGTACAATTTGAAAACGGAACAAAATCATGCCGGTGTGTAAGTACAGGCCAAAAAGTCTTGCGTTTACACGGTGCTGGTATAATATAATGACGGATTAGCATGTGAAGACTTTGTGAATACTGCTGACCCGAATACTGTGGTCGTATATATCGTGTTTGCCGTCATCAAACTGTTACGGCACGGGCGTTTACACGATACCGGTTAGTGTTCCGTTTTCATTTCACTTCATGCCGTCAAGGAACCCGTCTTCATTTAATTTTGCGCCGTTTTCATGTTGTTTTTGTTCCGGTATCGTGTAAACACAAGGCCTAAATGGCATGATTTTGTTCCGTTTTCAAATTGTACCGGATCGTGTAAACGGGGGCTTAAATTATTATGATTTCCATGCGTAATTAGGTTAAGAGCACATCTAAGGGATTTAATTATCTCCTCATCTTTTATGATTTTGTTCTCAAGGGAGCTGATAGTATTTCTTAGTTCTTTGTATTCAGTATTTCTTCCTCTCACAAACAAGGCGAGATCAGCTTCAAGCTTCATACTTTTCTCTTTCTCATTTTGCAACTCGCGTTTAAGACAATTTATTTCATTTCCCACTCAACGATTTCTCATTTGCTGAGTATAACTTTGACTCAACATTCTTTTGCATAATGGCCAATTCTAACTTAACTCCCTCAAGTTCGGCGGCGATAACTCGGCATGAACACCCACAATTAACATCTGGCGACGAACTATGTTCAAATTAATTTATGTTTGTACATTATTTTTATATTGTTGCCTAAGTTGCTATTTTTTGTTTAAGGGAATTGTGATTTTGATTTCGATTTCTGTGGGTGGAAAAATGTTTTGGGAGATAATTTTAACTGGGCAAGATACCGAGGTTCAACTCCAACCTACAGGACTGGGCCATACTCTGATCATACTTCTGGTTCAGGTACAGTATTAGTTTGTTCGTTCGTTCGTTCGTTCGTTCGTTCGTTCGTTCGTTCGTTCGTTCGTTCGTTCGTTCGTTCGTTCGTTCGTTCGTTCGTTCGTTCGTTCGTTCGTTAATTGGCTCATTCATTCATTCATTCATTCATTCATTCATTCATTCATTCATTCATTCATTCATTCATTCATTCATTCATTCATTTGTTTGTTCGTTTGATCAAATCAAATCAAATCAAATCAAATCAAATCAAATCAAATCAAATCAAATCAAATCAAACTTTATTTAATCAGGGTAGTCACCTCAGTTCAGAAGAACTGTTATCAATGTGAGCCCTGAATAACTTAACTAATACAATATTGATTTAATCGATTATTATTACATGTTACATGTTACATAAAGAAATTAACAGAACAATTTATTGAAAGAGTTATAGAAATAGAATAAGTTCGAATTTGTTCCTTATTATTCATTAAAGTATTCGTAGACATGTGCCCTGAACAGTGAAAACAATTTTTCATCTCGAATATAAGTTGGTAAACTGTTATAAACATGCGGTCCTCGATAATAAAAACCATTGTATTTTATATGAAGGTTGTAGCACGAGGGAGAGGTTTTTATTTAACTGTGAAGACCGAGCGCGAAGCGCGAGGTCTTTACAGTTAAATAAAAACCGACTCCCGAGGGCTTTAACTTGTTTATATACTTGCCACACCCTATTCTTTTGTTTTTCGGAGGTTTCTACATTAGAAATTCAAGCTAATACATAGTTTGTTTTTGAAAAAGAGCAATTAGGGATTTGAAAATTCAATTGTGTCGTTAATTATGCTAATTTTTAACGTAAAGTTATCCCAGGTTATTCTTTTGCGTAATAACCTGGTACTAGGTTATTATTCCGTAATAACCTTCAACCCCGCATTTCCCCGGGAGAAATCAAATACCACCGCCTGCTTTTAAATTGGAGGTTATTACGGAGAAGTTGAAAACCGACGAAAAACAAAAGAATAGGGTGTGGCAAGTTTGTAAAAATAATTGATATACGCACTTGTGCTTAATTAGGTTACTACGTGTAGGTAGCAGCTGATGACGCAATTTTCGAGATAAATTGAAGCTGCCAAACAACTTGCAGAAGTTTAAGACGTTATTAATGAGAATGAAAATAAATCTGTATAATTTTTGTTAATATACACATTTGTACTTGTACTTTAGGTTACTACATGTACATAGAAGCTGATGGACGCTATTTTGGAAGTAAAGCTTGGCTGGAGTCTCCTCCCATTAATTCAGGAAAGCAAACAAAACGTTGTCTTCAGTTTTATTATCATATGTATGGTTATGGTATTGGAACCTTGAATGTTCGTCTGAGGCCAATTAACTCGAACCAATCGACAATAGTTTGGAGGTTGAGCAGAATAAATCGAAATTATTGGCAAATTGCTAGGCGGCCAATATTTTTTGTCGGAGCATTTCAGGTAAATAAAATTATTTTGAATTATGAGAATGTGGGATCGTAGATACACTTAGAATTGTTATATAGCTAGAGTTTCACTGGATGCAACGATGACTGTCATTGGTTGGTTTGTGGTCACATGACCTTAGCTAAATTTCAATGTCTACCGAACGGGCAATAATTGAGAACTTATGGCCTGCTCGGTCAATAAGTTTTCAATTGTTGCCCGCTAGAACTTTGAACTCTTCACGGCATCCTATAAACAAAAGCTTGTTTGGTACGAAAAAAAGCATATTTATAGGTCTTCAAAGCATGTGTGAAGATTAACCGGAGAAATGTATTGCTCTTTTTTTGTTCTGAGACTCATATTTGTTTGGTTGAAGTGAAGTTACGGAGCCAGGCGAAATGTTTGTTTTGGTCCCTTGATAAACGTCGAAATTATTAAGCGAAACTCAAGCTATGTAACAAGTTTTGTTTTCCCTCGAGTCGCGACGTTTAGACTCTCGGGAAAACAAAACTAACTGTTTCCCTCGGGAGCAGACATTAAGTGTATATTTAACAATTATTCGCCGAAGGCAAGGTGAATATCGGTGAATAATAACCGAGACGAAGTCGAGGTAATTATTCACCGATATTCACTGAGCCTGAGGCGAATAATTGTTTTAGTATAAATACAACATTTTCGTACTTTTAGGAATAACATTTTCTTCAAAATTGTTAATTTCCTCGTCTGTCGCATTGACACTTGGCTGATGGCCATTTTGGATAAACGCTGTAGGTGATTATCGAGAATTAATCCGAAATAACTCGACCAATCAGCGCGCGCGATTTTCTATAATCACCTGTGTATTTATACTAATATTAATTAGCTATATATGAGCTGTTCTGTCATCTGATTGGTTCTGCTACTAGCAAGCTCACATATCACGTTATAGTGACTAGAAATACGTTAAAGCAATAATCCTTTGTCCGCTTTTACTGTATTTTTGTAAATAGCTTTCTGATTAAAGAAAACACACTCCATTTGTTTTGTAATAATAAACTATCAAAATAAGCAAAAGGCAAATTTTTATTTGAAAATCTATATAGTAGTGGTCGAGAAAATACGAAAAGCGTGTCCCACGTTCTATTAGCAGAGAAGGTAAATTCAGAAATGAACGACAAACGTTTGCGAAATGCTAGCATTCTCAGTGACTAAACATCTACTAGCTGAAATAGAAAACTTTAAAATTTGGTAGTAATAATTTATAATATTAATAATTTAATGATTTATATTGCGCATTCTACATGACGTGATGACCGAATGCGCATAACAATGTTCAACAAAATAGATAAATAGGATATTTACAATAGTTACAATAATAAAATAATAAAATAATATTAATAGAAAACGAATATTATGAAACAAAAGTGGAATCATAGGCTAATCTAAAAAAAATGATACTTTTAAAACCATCAATATTCTTTGCATCACGAATGTCTACAGGAAGAACAACGTTCCACAAATTTGGAGCAGATGTATGAAGGCACGGTCCCCAAGTGTTACGTAGGTCATGAAGGAGGCTTAAGCAATATCTCCTTGTTTGATCTAAGAGTGTACCTTCCAGAGACAGACGATTTGATCGAAATTAAATCCTACATGTGAAGGGGTTAACCCATGCCATGAATAGCCTTAAAAGTAAGTTGATTAATTAGGCATTTAAAATAATTTCTTTTTTTATAGATTATATTTGAAGGGATACGAGGATATAATGCTCAGGGAGACATTGCTGTGGATGACATAAGTTTCCTTGATACAATTTGTTCACCTTATCCTCGCCATGCCATCCCTGGTTAGTATAATACGTGATTTAACAATTAAACAACGAACCCGAGTGGTCTATGAGCTGATTGTCGACGAGGTTGCAGCCGAGTTAACTATTGTTCATATAATCGCATTTTGCTGGGGTATAACCCTTTGACTCCCCAAGCACGCATGTAGACGCATCTTTAGTATTTTACTCTGGCCAACACCTTAACACCTAAACAATTGGACAGTACGATCTTCCTGTCAAGGAGTCAAAGGCAATTCATCGTTTTTGCTCATAGCAATCATATATTACTTCATGTTTGCGCACTCAATTCTACATTTTTTAAAACAGTTTGCACTCTTTAAAACAGCTATACTATATATATATATATATATATATATATATATATATATATATATATATATATATATATATATATGTTCTAGGGATTATAGGTGAAGGAAAATTCGAGTGTAGAATATATAAATTTTAAGACCAAACCGGGACCAGTTGCGAAAAATGCAACTACACAGGCCTTCCGGCAGGAATTGAACCCACTTGCGATTCTAGTGCAATGCTCTGACCACTGAGCCACGGAGGCCGTTGCCGAGAGCTTGATCGCGAGTTCTGTATACATAAAGGTGGTAATGCCAGGAGAGAATTGGGTTTATTAGAAGTAATATTGGGCATTTCACTCGATTACGTAGCATGTTCTAGGGATTATAGGTGAAGGAAAATTCGAGTGTAGAATATATACATTTTAAGACCAAACCGGGACCAGGGGCCTGTGTAGTTGCATTTTTCGCAACTGGTCCCGGTTTGGTCTTAAAATGTATATATTCTACACTCGAATTTTCCTTCACCTATAATCCCTAGAACATGCTATGTAATCGAGTGAAATGCCCAATATTACTTCTTATACTATATATATAGCCTGGATGTCGCTATATATTTGTTATTGATCATTGATCTTTCTTGACCATTGCTCATTGCATATTGATTTGATCTTTCTTTATATTCGACTTGCTACCATTGGTTATTGCGCCGAGAGCCTACTCTAAACAGGGGCGCCATATAAAAGGGCGGCGAGGGCAGCCATATAAAAAGGGCACTTTTTCTCAGCATTCATTTTTGCACGTGGTGAATAATGTTCGCCAATTTTGCTCTATAGCATAAAAGAACCAAAAAGCATAACGGTATAATATAATGAATGACAATATATTGAGAAAGAAAATTCAACGACTGAATTGTATACATATTGATGCTACATTCCTATTTACATTTAAGTTAATGAATCAGAAAACACCCGGGCAAAAGACACAGCTCAAACTCGTTCTCATGCAGGGCGTTTTTGAAATTGGTAAGGTGGGAAAAGGTTCTGGCATCGACTGTTGGATTCGGTATTTTCATTGGTTGATTGCTTTTCTTAAGCATTCCTCGTGAAACATATTTATGTACAGTTTTGTGCCAGTTATGATCAAATAGCTTCAACGGGACCGCCAACGGGAGAAATAGGACCGCCATTACAATGAACTTCTCCCACGGGGCTGCCATTACTCAGAATGATTTGGCATACTAAATCAAATTGCTAATTTATTACGCCCAGTATTTTTGGGTGCTGTGACTAGCCAATGCCAGGGCTTCCCCCCCCCCCCCCCCTCTAAATTTCAAAAACGCCCTGAAAAACATTCCTCTTACGAGAAAGGGCAATTGGTTGCCCCCGTGCTGCCCCCGCGCTGTGAGGGCATGGGGGCAGCTGCCCCCGCTGCCCCCGTGACTCCGGCGCCCCTGACTCTAAACCTTTCACTTCTTCCGACTGTTGACGTAGATTTACTGATCATTCAGAATGCTTTGAATGTTTTAAGTACTTTCAAAGTAATGCGTATCAAACGTGGTGTCACAAATTTTAAGCCGCGATTCTGAACAACTTTCATCTTTTACAAGCAATACAAAGTTTTTTTCTGACTTGGGAGAGAGGGTTTGTGCCGGATTTTAGTGACAGACGGAATATAAAATTTCTTGAAACCGAAAAAATCTGACAATGATGGTAAAATTACGAAGGAAAGTTTGAGAGTCATTAAGCAAAGTATTTCAAGTAAAACCGCGGTTAAACCTTAAATTTTGCTTTACATTTAAAGGCTATACAAAGTAGTAGCGTTAACAGTTATTACAAACTTAATGAAATTGTAATGAAAGACCTTTTACAACATTTTATCAAATTTGAGATTTCAGTTCGATATGTAAATCAGCACCCTGCGAGCAGCGCCTTCTTTTGAATTTTTTCCTTATATCTTCACTGAGGGAGGAAGAAAAGAATGCTCTGCTGTATTCGTGTTTGGCTTCGTCCAGGATTTAAGTAACCCGTTTAAGTCCGTTTAACCGGTTCTTGTTTTGTTTTGTTTTCTGCTCTGATTCGGACTGAGTTCGAGATTGTAACCAAGCAACTGACATCCATGCGCAATGAAACCAGTCACAAATACAGCAGAGCCGCCTTCTTTACTTCCTCTCGCTCAACGAAGAAATAAAGAAAAGTAGGCTCTGCTCGCAGGGTAGTAAATCAGTAAATGAGAATGTCGCTGACAACATAACCAGGATTCAGAAATTTTATGCATGACAACATTTCACATACCTCGATAATTGCTCAACGTGAAATGTTTAGTGTAACAAAGAGTTTTATGTAGACAGTTTTTAGCGATTTTGTTGAACAAACTTGGAGATTAAACTAAGTTTGCTCTGTGTGAAAATGCTCTACAGTCAATAGAGCCTTTATCCTAGTTATAACGTCAGAGAGATTATCTCTGTTATCCAAAACCAGCTGACAATTTTAAGAAATATATTATAATCCTAAATTAAACATCTTGAAAAACCCAAGATATGGATCAAAACAAGACAAAAAAGATGAAATGGTAATATTTCGACTTTATTTCAAAGTCATCATCAGACTGAATGTGGTCTGGAAACTCGGCAAACTTCAAAGCACCTATAATGAGCTGTGATTTTATGTTGAACCGTACCTTACACCTATGTGGCGGGCTGAGATTGTCCCCGTACTGAGATTGTATATCGATTTGTGTAGTCGGATGTTTAACGTCCAGCTCAACAGTCAAATTTTTTGCCTTCAAATTGATTAATGAAAACTCCCAGTATAAACTTGTGATATTAAAGTGCAGTTGCTACTGTTTCGTATCACAGATGATCCCGTATTCTCGCCTTATATATCAACCAAAATTATCGCTAAATGCTAATATTCTTTGTCATGCATTCGGGTTCACAAACGATTCCATATAATTATGATAAATACAATTATAAAAATAAATAATTCAAAATATTATAAAAATACAATTATTCAATGCAAGTATTGGATTTTATCCTCACAGTTTCATAAATCAGCCACAAAAAGGTTTGATTATTCTGTTCATAAATCGATTACACAAATCGTTATGCAATCTCAGCAGGGTGACAATCTCAGACCGCCACACCAGTGTGAGTGATTGAGCCAGGGACGTAGCCAGGATTTTGAAAGGGGGGGGGGGGTGGGGGGAAGCCGAAATCAGAATAAATTTTTAGGGGGTCCTGGGCGTGCTTCCCCGGGAAATTTTGAAATTGAGAGTCGCTGAAATGCCTTTTCCTGGCTTTTGGAGGAAGATTTTACAGACTCTAAATGTTAAAAAACGTCATATAAAAACTCACAAAAGTCACATAGATACTCCAAATGCATAAACTTGAATACACTGTTTACAGTTTATTTCCTGACACAATTCATATTGCATCAGTTTTGTAGTTACATGTCTGTTGTTTTATATCAAAAGGGGGGAGCCGCGGCTCCCCCCTGGCTACGTCCCTGGATTGAACTGAAACGTTGCTATTGGATAATTCGTTCATTATACTAAAATACAGTGGGTTCAGTGACCGTGCACCGTGCACAAAAATGCATAAAGGCGAACAAAAAGATAGAACAGAAACTTTAGCTGAGTTTCCAGACCATATTTTGAATGACTATGATTAGGTACCTGCGTTAATAACTTTAAAATTTGAATTTCCTAATTCTAAGGGAATAAGCTGATATTACAACGGTCAAATTAAGATTAGGAAATTCAAATTTTATAAATTTATTATTCAGCTTATATATTTCTTTGTAAATGTAAAGAGTGCGTAGGGTATCCAATTCTAGTCACTTGATCTGATGATGATTTTGACTGAATAAAGTCGAAATATAACCATTTCATCTTTCTGTCTTGTTTTGACCAATATCTTGGGTTTTTCAAGATATTTATTTTCGGAATACGTTTTATACTTTATCTCTATTGCATATCAAACGAACTAGAATATCTGGAAACAAGGAAAAATACGGAAAAGTTGTCTTTTTCACCATTTCATGAGTTTTTGTAAACTGCCAAACAAACTTTTTTTTCTTGCCAGAGTTGAAATGCTTTTTGTTATATATTCTACATTTTTAGATGTTGACGAATGTGCTCTGTCTTCACCATGTCATGCTAATGCCATTTGCACCAACACTCCTGGTAGTTATTATTGTACCTGCAAGTCAGGATTCGGAGGAAATGGGAAAAATTGCAGCGGTAAATAAAGAAATTAATTCCTTTAATAATTATTTAACTTATTTAATTAATCAAACAGAAAACATCCTTACAGAAAATTAATGTGTTGCTATCTAAAAGTTTCAGAAGTCTCCAAACAAATCTGATTTAACCTAACGCTATCTACAGACTTGTTTGTTGTTGTTTTTTTTGTTTTCTTACATTGGGGGTGGGGGGGGGGGACTTTAAATTCACAAGTTGGTGTAATATACTATCTAGATATATGTTACATTTTTGCTGTTATAACAACATATCGTTAGTAGTATAAAACGTCCGATTTTATTTATTTACGTATTCGGTTTTATCCATCTCATGCAGCATATTAGGTATTTCATTAGTTTTCGAGACGATATTGCGTTTTTTACGATGGGGTGTTTTTTTCAGTTTTGAACATTTCCCAAAACTCTCCCCTCCCCTCCTTCCTCGTGCATCGATTGCAGCAACTTGACTCCGCAACAATTTTGACCATTGCATGGTGCAACAATTAATGCGTCGGGACAAATTGCATAAAAAATTGCATCGTTTAACACTCTTACTGAAGAGCTAAGACTTCAATTTTTTAATCAAATGCATTGACAGAGATTGCCTGAGAAATAGTATAAAGTAAATTTTTTTAAATGCAATAAGTTTTGTTATAATACTTTAATTTTGTCTTTAATTATTTCACAATTTGCAAAGATGATGTAATTTTATAATATAACAGCAAACTTTACTCAACAACGTTTGTAATGTTTACAAAATTAATATTTAACTTCATTATTTTATATTACTTGTATATTATACATATTACTATATATTATTACTATTACATTACTAGTTAATGATTAGTAAGCAGTTCAGGATCTGTATAAAAACTGTTTTTATGTTTCTAGCCGACTGTTCTCCTCTGTTTAGATATTGATGAATGTCGTAGAAACTATACTTGCCGGAGAAATGAAATTTGCACAAATACTGTGGGCTCATTTAATTGTACCTGTCCTCCTGGCTTGTCATGCACAGGTAGGCAGATCTTTGTACCCAAAATTATTTATTTTAACATTAGTTTACTAAGTTAGTTTGTAGTCATGGGAGTGAGCAGGGATACCGAAATCCGAAAATCCGCTAATTTTTTTGGTCAAATCCGACAATCCACACCCTTTTTGTTGAAATCCGAATCCGCAGTTATCACTTGCTTTCCGAATTCGCACAATTCACGCAACTTTTATTTCAACACACATGCAGATAACTAGAAATACATGAACGCAACAGCCCCTCGCCCGCTTTATATGTATTAGTATAAATACGCATTTGATTATAAGAAATCGCCCGCGCTGCTTGGTCGAGCTACTTCGGACTAATTCCCGAAAATCATGCTTTACAGCGTTTATTCAAAATGGCCACCTGGCAATAGTGTCAATGCGATACATGAGGAAATTAACAATTTTGCAGAAAATGTTGTTCCTAGAAGTACGAAATTGTGTATTTACACTAAAACAATTATTCGCTTCAGGCTCAGTGAATATATCAGTAAAATAACCTCGGCTTCGTCTCGGTGATTATTCACCGATATTCACCTCGCCTTCGGCGAATAATTGTTCATTAATCTTAGCTTTTCTTTGGTAATAGTTGTCTACTATCTCACCAACTATAAGAAAACGAGATAAACAATTACTATAGTTATGGATTAAGAAGAATTGTTTGAATATTTTGTTCTCGATCAAAATCTTGAAAGCAGTTCAGTCGATGTCCGAACTGATTTAAATTAAAGATATGATTTTTCTTGAAGTCGTTATTTCTACCTCAGGCCCCAAATACCCCCAATAAAAGTTGGGAACGTTTTGACAAACATTTTAAATGTTAACAATTCGAATAGAAAGGACTACCTGATAAAATAGCCTAAGAGCAAACCGAATTCTAACAATTGCATGCCTCTATTTTAAGACAAAGTCAGCTAAAATAAAATAAAATAAACAAATCTACTACCATCTACTGTCTACCAAATTTGTTGCAGAAATTGCACAAAAGTTTATATTGAGTCGTTTCCAACTATGACATAAAAGAGCACATGAGCAGGGTCTTCTCACTCGTTTTCTTCCTTTACTAAAAATCACTAGAATACGAGGTTTAATCAAGTATCAAGTAATACACCATGAAAAGAGGTCTATTAGCTAATGAAATTTGCTGTTCGATTAGGATCATTTAGTAAAATTCTTTTGGGCCGTACCATGTTTTCCGAAATTTCTGCCTAGGTTTCCGCATGCATGTTCAGCCTTTAAGACGCTTTTGAATAATGACGGAACGTCTTAATACTTCAAATTTTCTTCCTTGGAATTAATTTCTACTAATACTACCTCCATTGACGTCAAACCAGGTCGAATTAGAACTAATACGACCTGCTTTGACGTCAGTCTAGGTAGTATTAGAAGAAATATATTTTAATGAGGTATATTTGGAGTTGATCCTTGATTGGAACTCAACTCCGCTTACCAATTTATTGTATACGAAAGCTTATTAAACTAAACTAAACTAAATAATATTAATAGTTGTTAGTGGGATCTATAAGAACAAAATAAATTGAAGCAATCATGGTATTACTTATAATAAAATTATAGACCACTTTCATAATAGCGATTAATTTGAATATTCTTTTATGTGCATCTTAATAAGCCTTTCTGGCCTCGTTTGTGTGTCTTCAATTCAAAAGAATCTTTGCTTCATAACGAGGCCAGAAAGGCTAATTTAGATGCACGTAAAAGAATATCTAAAATGGAGCCATTATGAAAGTGGTCCATGACATTAAATATAACTTGAAGAATAAATGACCCGACAAAAGTTTTAACGTTAATTAAAGTAAACTGAATTAACTTTTCTCCCAGAACTACGAATCATTCCAAGAAATGGATCGAATAGAACACACGAAGGTCGTCTTGAAATATTACATCAAGGAGTCTGGGGTACAATTTGCGACATTGGCTGGGATATTACTGACGCTAATGTTGCGTGCAGGGACCTGGGTTTTAAAGGTGCTTTGAAAGCTCTTCTGGGACATCAAGTCCCGGATGGTACTGGACGAGTATGGTTGAGTTACGTAAATTGTCGTGGTAAAGAAACTGTTTTGACTTCGTGTCCTCATCCGGGATGGGGACGTTATTGGTGTGGCCATAATCGAGACGCTGGTGTCGTTTGCACTAACATAGGTATATTATATGAATTACTATTAATTCTTGACATAATTAGAATAAAACTATTTATTGAAAGAGCTTTCGGATACCAGTATGCATCCTTTGCGGTTATTTGGGGCCAGTGTGTATGTCTAATTATTCACAAAAATGAGAAAGCTGCAAAACACGGTGAAAAAAATAGATTCACTCTCTGTTTTCTGAAGTTATTAACATTGAGTTGTGCTTTAACAGTCCTTATGTGAATGAAGAAGATTAAGTTTAAATGAGGTCGAACCACTGTTTTCTGACTGCCCAAACTGGGAATCCAATCGAAGTTCAACGTACCAGCGCTCTAAGTAACGAGCTAAGTTGTCGTTCCTGAAGCAGTTTGAAGAACCTGCGATCGAGCTAAACTTACAGGAGGCAATCTTTTAAAACGGTATTTTAGAAATCTTAAGAATAGCGTCTTGCATATTTTCAAAAAGGTAAATATAAAGGTGTGTTCTATATTTTGCTCAAAAGTGGGAAAAAAGACAATTACTTGAAACACATCTGGTTGACAATAATTAAAACAGCGATTTCTGCTGCGATTCTTGTTTTTCTTCTTTGTTGATACAAAATTTTATTTTTATGAGAATCTCACCCGAGAGCCTATTGAGTTATCCCAAATCACTCTCGGGCCTAATTCTCATTGCTTAAATTATCCTCCGGAGCATTGTACCATTCTTCCTTTATCCCACAGCCTGTTGTGATTTGTGTATTATGCGCTTAATAATACTCTTACTTTAAAATGACCTAATTATGGTAAAGAACATTAACCATCTTTTAATGGTACATGTATTAGAAACTAGTTAGTTCAAAAAATAATAGTTTGCGACCTTATAAATTATATCATACAAATACCGGCAGGCAGAAAATAGATTTATTCGGAGAAAAAAAAGTATTCATAGAAATCCGAATTAACTTACACAGTGTGGTCAGTACTTTCTAACAAATAGATTTAGTTATGAATTGAAAACCTCGTTTTGTTCTTTTTTTTTGCAGATAGAAGTACATTAGGTAAGTCCTTTGAAAAGTATTTATTAATTGACGCATATCTTCCTTCTGTTGATTACTTAACATCTTCCATACGCTTCATTGAGCGATAAACGATATATTTAATATTACTACTATATTATTATACTATATTACTCAATCATCGCTATTTGATTGGCAAGTTATTGATTACGTACGTCGTATTGAATATGGAATTCCCATTGCACCACATACGTCGTATTTATTGTACCACACATTTTATTCCGCGGTCTGCATTAAACACAATCATACTAAATCCTAGCTTGCGAGCCGACGCGCTTACAAGCTAACTAAAACCGTACAAAATGTTCTAAAACCTTACAACACGTTCTAAAACCTTACAACACGTTCTAAAACCTTACAAAACGTTCTAAAACCTTACTGAAACCGTTCTAAAACATCACACGACGTTCTCAAACCTTACAAAAGGTTTTAAACCTTACAAAACGTTTTAAAACCTTACAAAACGTTCTAAAACCTTACAACACGTTCTAAAACCGTACAACACGTTCTAAAACTTTACAAAACGTTCTAAAACTTACAAGACGTTTTAACACCTTACAAAACGTTTTAAAACGTTACAACATGTTCTAAAACCTTACAACACGTTCTAAAACTTTACAACACGTTCTAGAAACAAAACGTTTTAAAACCTTACCAAACATTCTAAAACCTTGCAAAACGTTCTAAAACCTTACACAACGTTCTAACACCTTACGAAACGTTCTAATGGAGGTGGTGAAGGTGATGGTGGTGTTGGAGGCTGATCGACTGGTGGAGAGCGAGGTAGTTGTTGTAGAGGTGGTGATGGAGGTCGTGGTTGGTGAAGGTGATGGTGGTGTTGGAGGCTGATCGACTGGTGGAGAGTGAGGTAGTTGTTGTAGAGGTGGTGATGGAGGTCGTGGTTGGTGAAGGTGATGTTGGAGGCTGATCGACTCGTGGAGAGTGAGGTAGTTGTTGTAGAGGTGGTGATGGAGGTCGTGGTTGGTGAAGGTGATGGTGGTGTTGGAGGCTGGTCGACTGGTGGAGAGTGAGGTAGTTGTTGTAGAGGTGGTGATGGAGGTCGTGGTTGATGAAGGTGATGGTGGTGTTGGAGGCTGGTCGACTGGTGGAGAGTGAGGTAGTTGTTGTAGAGGTGGTGATGCAGGTCGTGGTTAGTGAAGGTGATGTTGGAAGCTGGTCGACTGGTGGAGAGTGAGGTAGTTGTTGTAGAGGTGGTGATGCAGGTCGTGGTTGGTGATGGTGATGGAGGCTGATCGACTGGTGGAGAGCGAGGTAGTTGTTATAGATGTAGTGATGGAGGTCGTGGTTGATGAAGGTGGTGTTGGTCCAGGCTGATCGACTGGTGGAGAGTGAGGTAGTTGTTGTAGAGGTGGTGATGGAGATCGTGGTTGGTGACGGTGGTATTGAAGGCCAGTTGACTGGTGGAGAGTGAGGTAGTTGTGGTAGAGATGGTGGAGGAGGTCGTGAGACAAAGCAGGTTTTCTCTTGGGATCTTAATTTGACGTACGTAATTGGAAACAATGCTGTATACAGGTTATAGCACCGATTTTCGGAATATTCGTGATATACGTCCTGCGGTAGGTCAAAGATAACGGCGTCTGTTGGCTAATAAGTGTGCTTGCCTAATAACTTTCTTTTAACATTATTATGACTTTTTAGTAACATTGTAATTTTCTGTTTAAGTTACTTGTGATTTTGATGTCGATTTTTGCGGTTGGCGAAATGTTATTGGCGACGAATTTGACTGGACAAGATATAGAGGTTCAACTTCAAGCTCTCGCACAGGACCACGCTCGGATCACACAACTGGTTCCGGTATGCTAACATCTTATTTTATAACATTGTAAATAGAAAACATCCAATTTATACAATTACGTGACTCCTATGTGTGTTTTTCTTGGTTCCGTTGTTGAGCGTGATCTATTAAAGGACACACACGTCAGCAAACTTGATTTTCTTTTATCACGCTCAAAATATCCTTCTATAAACCACTTGAATTTTTATTATATAAAACAAATGGATTACATTTTTACGTGCGCGTGTCAGCGTGTGTTTAACAAATAGATTCCATTTTGCCGTTGTCTGTTTAGTTATAGATGCACAGATGACGTCACAACGTGGTAAGAACAAAAAAGTGGCCCACGAGACGCAGTCGAGTGGGTCACTGATGTTCTTACCACGTTGTGACGTCTTCTGTGCATCTATAACTGAACAGACAACAAAAAATGGAATCTATTTGTTTTATACAATATAAAAATTAAACAATACTTCTTGCCGGATATTGGGGCATGAAGAAAGAAAAAAGCAAGTCAGCTGACGTGATCTGACGTGATCCATGTGTCTGTCCTCTAATAGATCATGGGCAACAACCAATGAAAACACGCATAGCAACCAGGGTATTGTATAAACTGTAATAGATCATAGAAGGCGTCACAGTAAGTAAAGAACAACAGTCACACCACTCAACTTCGTTTCGTGTTGTACTTTTTTGTTCTTTACATGTTGTGACGTCATCTGTAATCTATTACAGTACTGTATAATTAGTGTTTGTGCAATCTGCTATTATGTGATAAAACTAAACTAATGTTATTTATACTGGATAGCTCTATCAGTTAATACCTAACTGTTCTCCCTAGAGGTCCAGTAAGGGCCATCCCTTACTTACTTAAGGTCCGGAGGAAACCTGCGATGTTTGGTTGAGTCAAACTGGGAAGCGCTCTTCTCACGTGCGGCCAAGGTGAAATTCTAATCGGATAACTGCTGAGAGCAGGAATTGAACCTGGGTCGCAGAGGTGAAATGCACGTGCGCTAACCACTGTGCCACCAACACCCCATGAGTGGCGTATGTTAGCCAGAAATATAATAATGCTAGCTCCTTGCTTCTATTACTTACATGTAACAGGTTTATTGCATGCAACATAATAAAATATTTAGATTCAGTAAATCTTTAAGATATTACCTTTAATCTCAAAATTTGATTAAGAATCTTTTTCTTTTATACATTTACAATGGACGTCTCTAAAATTAAAAGGCCTTAAAGCATTTACAGAACGATGTATTCATAAATTTCAGGTGTTCTTGCCTTACATATATACTTTTTGATTTAAAAGAAGTGATGTGCTATCTAGTCAATATCTAGTGTGGGAGTCCTCGTGTCCTCCTATAGTTACCGCCTGCCTTTGATCAATTTTTTTAAAAAAATAGAAATAAATAATAAATAAATAAATGAATAAATAAATAAATAAATAAATAAATAAATAAATAAATAAATAAATAAATAAATAAATAAATAAAAAAGTACTGGCACTTGCAGTTCATTTATTTGTCAATACAATGTCTTAAAGTTGCATACTTACAATACAGCAGCTAATAGTACATTTTTTATAATTGCTTTTTAAAGAAGCTATATGCAACAAAAAAATATTAATCGACTCGACAACTAGGTTTTCTCTTAATATCAGGATTTTTCATTAAAAACCTAACATTAATTTTGATTAGTAAAAAATAGAATGCATGCAAATGTTGTTTATGTAATATATATATATATATATATATACGAGAAGGAACGTTTTATCAAAATATTAAAAAACCGATTAATATAGCATCAAACAAATCAGTATTTTAAGAGAAAATCGAGGTAAAATATTTATGTAATTTTTTTTTCTGATATCCAAACCACTGACACGGTACTAATTTCCTTTACGGGAAAAGCCTATAGGCAACCTATAGAAAATGTTCCAATTGCCTATAGAATTACTTGGTGCATGCCTATACATAGAGATCTTTAGGTTGATTGCCAATACGATATGTTCCAATTGCCTATAGAATTACTTGGTGCATGCCTATAGATAGAGATCTTTTGGTTGATTGCCGATAGGATATGTTCTAATTGCCTACAGAATCACTTGGTGCATGCCTATATGGAGATCTTTAATTTAGGTACATTGCCAATACGATATGTTCCAATTGCCTATAGAATTACTTGGTGCATGCCTATATATAGAGATCTTTAGGTTGATTGCCAATAGGATATGTTCTAATTGCCTACAGAACCACTTGGTGCATGCCTATATGGAGATCTATAGGTTGATTGCATATAAGCTTGTATTCCTATTGGTCGCCTATAGGAAATGTTCCAATTGCCTATAGATTGACCTATATAGACTTTTTTATTCGGGGTTTTCTTCATGAATTATTAATGATTTGAGATACTAATAGAATGGTGCTTATGGTTTAGGTTACTACGTTTACATAGAAACGTCTGGTGGCTATATTGGACATAAAGCTTGGTTGGTGTCTCCCACCATTTATCCAGGAAATGAAATGAATAATTGTCTTCAGTTTTATTATCATATGTATGGTTATAGTATTGGAACCTTGAATGTTCGTTTGAGGTCAATGAAGTCAAACCAATCAGCAATAATTTGGAGGTTGAGCAGAATAAATCGAAATTATTGGCAATTTGCTAGCATACCAATTTCTTATGCTGGTGCATATCGTGTAAGTATTTTTGTTTATAGATAAGATTTATGAAGTTTTCTTTACCAAGTGTTGACATAGAATGTGCTCAACCGTTAAAGTAGTGGCTGCTCATGCTAGAATACTATAGGTCTGACAATAAGTATAACGACCTTAGATGAAACGAGCACATAGCTAGTATTATAAAGAAAGTAAATAAGCATTTTATTGTTCAATTCGTAAGCGCGCAAAGGTTTAAGGTTCCTATCGCTGACATAATTACATTTTATTTTTACCTGCGTCAGACTAGTCGTGATATACAGCTGTCATGTTTACCACTACGCTCTGTCAGAATAGCTCTCCAACGCTGTAGGACGCGTTCAGAAGCGGGTTATGTCTATTGTTTATCTTCACGTGAGATTTGCAGATAGCCTAGTGCTTATAGTGGAGTTAAAAGTGATTGTTCTATGCTTTTGTTCAAGTTTATGGAAATCTGTGCAATTTCACGGTATTGTATTTTCTGTATAATGAAGCAGTCATCCAATAGCAACGATCGGGTTTAATTAGTGAGTTGCTTCATCGCCACGTGTTGTAGTGCTTCATCGTCACGTGTCCATAGAATTTACTTCCATAGAAGTAACTCCATTATCAGACAATAGAGCTTCCAAACCATGTATATGTTCTATTAACTATGATGTTAGGCAACCTCGAGTGTTTGCTCCCCTGCTCATAAAAACCAATAAGTACTTTTATTCCTTCGCATATATAAATATATTAATAGTTTTTCAACTTTTTAACTACTGTATTTACTCGATTAAGCGCCGCCCCCGATAAAGCGCCGCATATGAGAGCCAAAATATTAAAGAGCGCCGCCCTCGAATAAGCGCCGCACTTATTCAATGAATTTTTGAATTACTGAATTGTTCGAGGAGCCAAACTAAAAACCTCAATCTTAAACCAGCCTCGGAAATTTATTCTCCTGTATTCTCCTGTCTGTCTGTCTGTCTGTCCGTCCGTCCGTCCGTCCGTCCGTCCGTCCGTCCGTCCGTCCGTCCGTCCGTCCGTCCGTCCGTCCGTCCGTCCGTCCGTCCGTCCGTCCGTCCGTCTGTCTGTCTGTCTGTCTGTCTGTCTGTCTGTCTGTCTGTCTGTCTGTCTGTCTGTCTGTCTGTCTGTCTGTCTGTCTGTCTGTCTATCTATCTGTGAGCTATATATATATATGTTATTATTATGTATTTTGTATTCCATCTCGATTCTCGATTTTGATTAGTCGTTGGCATATACGGACGTACAATTCACGATGACGCTGAATTTGGACGTCATTCTTACATATAATTTATTATATTCAGCTTGCCGAAAATAAATACGGCCGTGGTAGAACATCGAAACACGAACTTTAAAAAAACAACTCATTTCTGACCGAGAGCTTTCAGATCTGGATTTAATAAGTTTATTGCCAATAGCAACTGGTGGTCAAACTGGGCGAAATGCCCCAATTGAACATAACTACCATGATGTAGGTGTTGATTTTACGGAGGGGGGGAAACCGGTGACCCCGGCGAAAAACCCTCGAAGCACAGGAGAGATCAACTACAACTCTAGTCACATTAGTTCCAAGCTCGACGACGGGGTGATTCCCAAGCGGTCACCCATCCAAGTACTAACCCCGTCTTACTGGGTTTAACTTTTTGTCAAGAGGGAGCGCGTTAACAGCATACGCCACCCGTTCTCCATTTTCGAGAGGTGAAAACAACTGTCTGTCGTTAGCCCTAATACTAAAAACCAATTCGGATAGAAGAGAGTTGAAAAAACTTTAAATTAAATTTTATCGCCACATTTATGTAATGTTTCAAACACGAACAGCAGTATTTTATTCAATTGCAAATTAAGATGACAGTTTTTTATAACATTCTATGTTCGTTAGTATTCTTTATATGTAATTGGCCATTAGTATTCTCTCTGACGTCAATAGGCGAGTTTCAGGGTGTTGCGCGCGCATCGTTTTGGAAAGGTATTGGCGGGCTCTTGGCGGGCTCTTGGCGGGCTCTCTACAAAGTAAGCAATGGCAAACAGACTTGCTAGCGAGCCAACAACAGCAGAATAACAATGTTAAATATCCAAAAACTGTATCTATACTTTGTTTATTTTAAATAGTACGTTTACTTTGAGAGGAGCTTGCCAGTTTTTTTGAAAAATGATGCGCGCGCAACACCCTGAAACTCACCTATATATGCTTTATCAGGTATAAAACCACCGACATGTTACTGATTTCCTTTGTGTTTTCCTCATCAATTATTAACAAGTTTTACTTAGTATATATATTTAACGCATTCTACTACTAACTATGTAAACTCCTTAATTCGCAGATTATATTAGAAGGAATACGAGGAAATGGTTATCAAGGAGACATTGCAGTTGATGATGTTAAGTTTCTTAACAGCAGAAATTGCTCCGGATTTCCTTCTCATGCAATCCCTGGTAAGAAAGAAGTGATTATTTTTTAATTATGTCTCATGATGTTCTCATTTTTTGGCAATAACTTAGTTACAATTTCAATTTTGTTATTTTTGGTGCAGAGGCTGGAGGGGGAGTATTGTCACCCGAGCGGAGAATTTACGAGACTACCTTTTTTTAGTGTAATTTTGGGTGTAGATCAGTGGCAGATTAGAGGGGGGCTGACTGGGCTACAGCCAGGGACCCACGGCCTCACGGATCCTAGGAGGGCCCGGCCGCTGATGTCTTATTAAAAAAAGAATGCCCCAGGCCCGCCCAATCAGAAATACAGCCAGGGGCCTCAGGTACCCTTAATCCGCCTCTGGTGTAGATTACGATTTTGCATGTTGATCAAGTGTTTGAGGGGGCGTTTCCGAGAAACGGGGGGTTAAATGGGGGGGGGGGGGGGGAGATCTTTGTCTCATTTGAAAGAACTCGTGGAATGATATAGTAAGACTCTTTTACAATTTTTCCATATCTGTCTTAGTTTTCGAAATATTTTGGCCAAAATCAGCATGCAGTCCGCCATTTTGTAGATCTTGAAGTATATGACAAAGAGTGAGTAACTGTTTGTACGTACCTGTTTACAATGTTTCAACCCATTTCAACTCAAAAATACAGTAGATGAAGAATTGGATGAACACGTTTCGTGAATCTAAATGATTCAATGTCTATTGATATGAAAAAATTAAATATAAAAAAAAGAAAAATTCATTTTTGATTTTTTGTTATAACAAAAGAAATTCGTCGCAATGCTTCATAAGCATAAGCACAAAAAAAAAGCATAACTTTTCTTCTTGGATTTGCGAAGACAAAACAACGAGACATTTTCTTTATTTCGTCTTTTGTTCTGCTCTTGGCTTCATAGACATTGAATCGTTTAGATTCACGAAACGTGTTCATCCAATTCTCCATCTACTGTATTTTTGAGCTGAAATGGGTTGAAAGAATGTAAACAGATCAATAAGGTACGTACAAACAGTTACTTTCTCTATATATTTCAAGATCTACAAAATGGCGGACTGCACGCTGATTTTGGCCAAAGTATTTCGAAAACTAAGACAGGTATGGAAAAATTGTAAAGAGACTTACTATACCATTTCACGAGTTCTTTCAAATGAGACAAACTTAAATTATACTTCCAATGTCCTTTAAGGTAAAACTGATAAGGTAAAGACTCCCCCCCCCCCCCTTTTTTTAACCCCCCGTTTCTTGGAAACGCCCCCTCAAACACTTGATCAACATGCAAAATCGTAATCTACACCCAAAATTACACTAAAAAAAGTTGGTCTCGTAAATTCTCCGCTCGGGTGACAATATAAACATTGTTATTATTTGGCACATGCAATGCATGCACATTTCGTACTTTGAACTGCTTGTGTTTGTTCGTGCGTGTAAGTGCACGTCTCTAGTCGGTCGAGATTATTGCCTTTACTTTATTAATTATGAAATCATGACGACAAAAAATAGTAAAATGTGGTTGACATTGGTGATTTCTTGAGAGCAGAGTTTTAACAATTGGAATCTTAAGCCTGGTTTTTATTTGTCGCTTTTCATCGCCGGTCATCGCCGATGTGCGACGACCGGGGATTGTCTGGGGTGATCGGCGACAATCCCAGGCGGGAAAATAATATTGTGTTGTTTTTTTTCAAAATGAGCGCCCCTTAAACAACAGATTATTACTCTAGAGACTGGGTCCTAATTTGTTTTATTTTATCGGATTTCGGTTTTCATTTGCTTTGCTTGTCTTAATCGACGATCATCCGGGAGAAACATATTTTTTTTGGTTCTTGCGATAATCGCCGATGATCGGGGATTGTCCCCGATTGCTGGTTTTCATAATCCTACTTCGTCGCAATTTATCCATCGCAAAGCTGTATCAGCGATGGCCGGCGATGAAATGTGACATATGAAAACCAGGCTTTAAGCAAGCACGTCACTAAGTAACTTCACGACAATCTAAGTACCATGACATTTTCAACCAAAACAAAAACGTTAGATAAATAAATTCTGAATCCCAGAAGTAATCTCAACGCTGTCCTCGTTGCACAACGTCAGCTGAAGCGTCCTCACGTTTTCAGCATCAGCACAACTTGTCAACTTTATTGCAAAAAACGAGCAAACATGTTAGTTTACTTTGGCATTAATCTTTTAAATATGTCCAGTTTTTTCAGAACCTACATATGGATGCTTTCTAAAGGTCTTAAAATAAACACAAAGCAATACAACATACGATATCCTGATCCACACATCCATGATTTTTAAAGTCGTTATTTAGATTGCCGTCGTGGTCTTAGCTTGCTTGAGGTTTCTATATTTTTAGTTCGTTTTTTGATTACCAACGCAGAGTACCACTATTAATGTTACACGATGCGATTTTCTTGCAACTTGCAACAATTAGTTGCCTGAATGTTTCACGCACTGTCCAACATCCCGTAGCAACTTGCGATTTTGTTATTTTTACCGTGTTGCAATTGCAAGTTGCAAGAAAACTTGGATGGGTTTTATTTTTTGCTGCAACTTGCAACAGAGTTCGCAAGTTGCTGATCGTGTAACACCCTTCCTTCAACTTGCGACTTGTTTTTTTTTTCATGGATAAATTTGTTGCAAGTTGCAAAAAATATCGCATCGTGTAACAGCACCTTAGGGCCAATTACAAAATCGGCGATTTAGTTAAACAGTGTTTATGGATTAGACAGTGAGTAGCTAAACAAGATATACAGATTTAACCGTCGTCGACCACAACATTGCAAAACCAATGTATGAGAAGAGTTAAATAGTTAATTGTCAATTAAAATTGTCAGCATAGTCGCAGCTTATCTACACTGTAAATTTCAGGGGGTAAAATTTACCTCATTTGGGGAGTAAAAGTGCTATTTTTAGGGGGGTAAATGATAAAGGGGTAATAATTACCTCTTAAATAAGGGAAATTCTTCTTTTTGTCGTACAGAATTACCCCTTTTACGGGGGTAATTTGTTGGAGTAACTTTTTTACCCATCTTGGGGTAAAAAGGTAAAATTTACCCCTGAATGAGGAGTTAAATGAGGGGTAAAATTATCTAGGGGTAAAATCTACCCCCATTTTTTTTTGGGGGGGGCTATGTTGGGGGTAACCAGAACTGCAAGACAATGTTTTCGAAAGTGGCGAATTTTTTCGAAGAGGCAGCTTGGCGCAGTGGTAAGGTAAGGAAACTAATGCAAGGTAAGTTAAGCCTGTGGGGTTAGGGGTTAGTACTTGGATGGGTGACCCATTGGACACCAAGGTTCTACTAATAGTGTAATAAATAAAGAACTGGGACTATTCAATTTTTACCCTCTCATTTTTACCCCTTAAATTTTACCCCACATTTCGAGGTAAAAACTACCCCCGATTTGCGGTGTAAAAATTACCCCTTTTTTAAATTGATTGAAATTTTACGCCCCAAAAACGGGGCGTTCTGTGTAAAACTTTTTACCCCCACATTTTGGGGTAATTTTTACCCCCTGAAATTTACACTGTAGTTATTTTAAAACTTGTTTAAACAATGATTATTGTAAACAATGGTCAAACGGTAGGAATTTTTCTATTTTATTCTACATAACTCGCCTTTTGTTTTATTTTAAAAATTTTTAGATGTTAACGAGTGCATCCTCTTCTCGCCATGTTCTAGTAATGCAACTTGCATCAATACTTTTGGTAGCTATTATTGTAGATGTAACAGAGGATTCACGGGAAATGGAAGCAATTGCACCGGTAAATAGAAATAGATGGTAAATGCTGCGTACAATTTTTATTCACGAGTTGTAGTGTTAAAATTATTATAAAACAAAAGAGCAAAGTATGAGCGAGTGAAGTTTATGATACATTACAACAAGCGAATACAATCGTACAAATAATCTACCATTAACTAGTTTGTTAATTATTATTTCTCAAACTCAACAATTCAGGAGCTAATTAGCCAATCAGAGAGAAATATTGAAAACCCGGTAAAGTCGCGCAAACTGAATTTATAATTAAGAAATCAGATAATAAACGGTACAAACAAAGAACCGTTTATTACCACATTTCTTAATTATAAATTCAACGTGAAACCATTGTCTATGTGAAATATGCACCAATATCACCATAGTCCCTCTACCATAATTGACGATTGAGAAGCTATTTCGTAAACTCGTGTATCGCGGTTTTACCAGGGGTTGCAAACATTCGATAACAACAAAAATCACTCGGCCTATTACCTCGTAATTTTCAATGTTCTCTCGTGTTTGTAAAACATTCGAAAACAATAAAAATCACTCGGCTTGCAGCCTCGTGATTTTCATTATTCTCTGACTCATGTTTTAAAAACACTCGAGAACAGTGAAAATTACTCCGGTTATAACGGCCTCGTGATTTTCATTGTCCTCTTGTGTTTGTAACCCCTGGAAAAACACTCCCTATTAAGATGAGGATCATGTTTGAACAGGCCATTGTACCATTTTCCCTTGGCACTAACTTTCGCCACTACATGACTTTTTGCTTTAAATAGTCGAAAATAAATTTTCTCCTATTTTAAGAAAAAGTCACGTAGCTGCGAATGTTAGAACGCCCCATTTCCGACACTACTTTTCACAGTAAAAATTGGTGGGGTACTAGCGTCCCTCCCTACGTGACTTTTTTAGGACATTTGCAATTTCTGCAGAAACCTCCCTGATCATATTTTCATTTCTAACCGTCATGATAAAATTTTCAATACATTCTAGTTCGTCAAATTCTTCACCGTAATTATTCCATTTTTCTCTGACAGTCTGAGTAAAAATCTTCAGCTGCTATAACATGTTCCAAAATCTGACGGACCAAAAATTTTTTTAAATCCGCTTTGAAATTGTTACCCTCCATAATTTCTTATAGTCTCATTTCTTTAAGTGCTTCTTTGTTTTTTCAGTTGGGAATATTTTTATGCCCATATGCTAAACTGCTTGTTCCATCATCCAGTAAATAGCATTTATTTTTACAGGTGGTACAAATATATTTTAGCTAATAATCAGTGAAGTTATACATCACTTGTAAAAGTCAGTGATTTGTACAATTTTATGTAGAAGTCAGTGAAGCTACAATTTTCTGTATATCTATATCTATATCTATATCTATATCTATATCTATATCTATATCTATATCTATATCTATATCTATATCTATATCTACATCTATATCTATATCTATATCTATATCTATATCTATATCTATATCTATATCTATATCTATATCTATATCTATATCTATATCTATATCTATATCTATATCTATATCTATATCTATATCTATATCTATATCTATATCTATATCTATATCTATATCTATATCTATATCTATATCTATATCTATATCTATATCTATATCTATATCTATATCTATATCTATATCTATATCTATATCTATATCTATATCTATATCTATATCTATATCTATATAGAGCAGGTGGTAAATATATACAATTCCATGTAAATCTATAATCAGTGATTTGTACAATTTTGTGTAAAAGTCAGTGAAGCTACAATTTTCCGTATGTACATATAGAGCAGGTGGAATTTATATAGATATGCCGTCTGACTGAATTTGCATATTTTCTGCAGGTGGCAAATCACTTTCATTAGCGTGGGTTTTATGTTGATAAATATGTTTTCCGGTGGTTACTAGTCCGCTAAGTACCCCAATTAGTGGGATATATGGACTAACTACTGATATAACGTTTTCTATATCTTTTTTGAGGATGGTATTCTCGTTTAGTTCGTCAGACAGGTTTTTAGGATCTTCAATAGCATCCAACCCACCTAACACAGATGCGAAGTTACTTAGTAGCAAATCAGTTAGAAATCCGTCAGCGTCTCTTTTTCTCTTAGCTGTATATTCCTTGTAAAGTTTGTCAATCATCTTGCTTGAGCATTCTTTCAAGTACTCGACTTTCCGATCGAAATATCCTTCCTCCCTGCTTTTTATGAGTTCAGCACGTTGTAGACCATTTTGATTGTCAACTTTTGCTCCCTGTCCCTGGATGTCCCTCAGCTTAGTGGATGAGAAATCTATAACAAGCGCGAATTTATCTGTAAAGAAACTTTCCTGGGAAACATTTCTATCATTGGTATTATCACTTGGGAAGAACACTCTACTAGCCTCCCCATATAAGTCATATTTTTTCATACTCTGGCTGTATAGGAAATTGGGCTGCCCTTGGAAACTTATTTTCACACTCTCTATATTTGGGTAGTAGTAACTTTCACTGCCATCTGTACTCCTCTTAAAAAGTAGAATGATACTTCTCATACACGTTCTAGGTAAATTAATATTCTCGTGGATCTTAGTAGTTGCCGTCCCCACTGGAAAGATTTTCACCGGAGTCACATGCTCATAGTAAGAAGATTTCCCACGATTATAGTTGGCTTCCACTTCCATAGCCAGTGGTTCATTCTCTATAGTCTCATATCTCATTTTTATATTTTCCAGTTTAAAACTGCTTGGTACATTTTTACCACTTCCACCAGGTATCAGCACTTTCCCAGGACTATTGACTTTTAAAATAGTTTCATGAGTGTTGGCCAAAGCATGTGGATAGATAGCTCCATTCCGAAAGAAAGTCGTCATCAATAGGTACTTTAAACCTGGTACCATATACACCATTAAGAACGGTGTCATTAGCATTACCACTACTAGCAGAAGTGTCTTTACACCTCAGTTTAGCTAAGCTAGTACTCCCACCTAACCCCTGATCTATTTTCCCTATTCTCTCACTCTTAGACCAGAGATCCTTATAGCATTTATAAACATGGGCCTCATTAAGATCTCTGTAGATTTCCCCATTGAACTTATGGGTGATCTGTTTGAAAAATGTGCTTTTTAGGTTAGGTTGGTGCCTGGTGGTATGACTCTGTATTACCGTTCTTAAAATCAAATGTCAGGTATCTACTACCAAGGTATCAACACATGATTGTTCGGCAGTGTAACCAACTTCACATAAAGATCTTGACCTGATTGGATTTCTGTTGGATTGAAAGTCACATCCACAACCCGCCGTGTTCCTCTTTTCCTACTGTCTGATGTTTTTTTTTGAATGATGCTTTTATCCTGTCGTCCTGCATATACTACTAGTGAGATAACATTCTTATTTCCTTCTTCCATAGTTAGTTTTCTGTCTGTCGTATATAAACCATGTAAGTGCAATTACAAGTATCCATAGGTTTTGAGCCAACCATGCCAATCCTTGGGCCCCATATTTTAGTATAGTAGCTAGGATTGTTTCAATAGCAGAAAACACCGGACCTAATACAGGACCTAACTTCTTAGCTATATCTCTAAAGACCTTATACACCCCCTTAGCGAATCTACCAGTCGCCTGTCCTCCACTGCTGATAGCACTTCTCATACCCAGCACCATTGTAGTTATAACCCCAGCTACACTAACTGCTATACCGGTCAATCCAGCCATATTCTTCCTGGCCCATTTTTTGAACCTCTCCAGTCGTGATAGATCAGTCACAGACTCATTATTTTCCACGTTTTCTCTAAGTATCTCAGTAGCCTCTCTATGTACTGGTGGCTCACCTTTTTCTATAAGATAGATCAGGTCTGTTTTCAGTTCTGCGGTTTCACCAATGTTTTTATACAGTTGCTCTTTTCTTGGTTCAGCTTCTCTTAGGGCTTTTAGTCTATATTCATCTGATACAGTTTCCAGTGCTGCTATCTTAGTGTCAGTGTCCACCTTAGGACTTAATATTCCACTGAATTCACGCAGTTCTTGGTCCGATATTACTAGACCCTCAATAACCTGTGCCCGCTCATGTAAATGCTCACGGATCGTACTCACTGAGTCATTCACTATCTCATCAGCAATAGAATCAGGGATTACTATATCATCAAGTTTGTCCATATCAACATCATAGTTATCCATTTTCAACTAGTATAGTTGAATAATTCTGAATCATTAAGATCTGACTTTAACGAATCAATTAATTCACCTGCTGGTGGCGGTTTCTTATAGTATTTACCTCTTTCTTTAACCATTTCCCTAATAGTTTCCTCAGTATGTGACGTATACTTACTATCAGAGTTTTCCGCTATCATTTTCCTTAACCATTCATGATCACCATTACTCAAGTGGTTATTATCATCATTTACTATATTCTCAACTATTTTTGGATCTAATTGGCTGCTATAGTTTCATCTGTTTTACTAAAAATAATACCAACTAACTCAGTGAACTCTTTTTCCTGCTCTGTTCCTTCATTTTCTTTAAACGTCGTCATATGGGTTGTGTTGATTGTTCTAACGTCTACACCCTTGTATGTGAGATTTGGGTATATTATAAGTAATATTGGGCATTTCACTCGATTACATAGCATGTCTAAGGATTTGGGGTGAAGGAAAATTCGAGTGTAGAATATATACATAGATATATACATAGATATTTATATACATCTTATAATGACATGCTATGTAATCGAGTGAAATGCCCAATATCACTTATAATATACCCAATTCTCTCCTGGCATTATCACCTTATTATATATACAGAACTCGCGATCAAGCTCTCGGCAACGGCCTCCGTGGCTCAGTGGTCATAGCATTGCACTAGAATCGCAAGGTTGTGGGTTCAATTCCTGCCGGAGGGCCTGTGAGTTGCATTTTTCGCAACTGCTCCCGGTTTGGTCTTATAATAATGTATGTATTCTACACTCGAATTTTCCTTCACCCCAAATCCTTAGACATGTATGTGAGAATTGTTTTTAAACCACCCATCCTAGTAGCCCCCCCTCTTGAGAAAGAAGAGTTTCCTAATACCTTAAAACCCTCCCTATTATTTAACAGTGGTCTTATGTTATCACCGTCAGTAACAGCTAGAAAAGATCTAAAAAACTTAACACTCTGATTCTGCTCTTCTTCTATCAGTTTTTTGCTGATGGTGCCATCGCTATTCATAAATGAGTTAATAAATTTTTTAAGGTTTTCTTTTCTTCCTATTTGCCTTATAATCACGGCATTGTGTTGTCTGTAGTTTATATCCTCATCAATCCAGGACGTCCCACTATAATCATCTATGAAGGTATACACATTACTTTCACGGCTATTTCTTTTCTTCTCAATTGCATTAAGTGCATCGTTGTATACTTTATATTTTACTCTAACGTCCTCGGGGGTATTTTCATCATTACCATATTTTTTATATAACAGGTCTATTTTCTCTTTAATTTCATTAAAATCGTTATTAAGTTTGTAATCGTCATATCCATCCATCTTATCAGGATCAAAATTTTCCATATCATATTAGTCAAATCCTTCAGCCATTCCTCCTGTTATATACGTTTATATATTGTATATCACTCTCACGTATCCAGCTGTTATGCTTACTATTATAGCCAAGCCATTTAACAAGTGCCAAGTTGGCATTCTTACCTTTCACTTTTTTCCTCTTCAGTATTTTCTCCACCTTGAACAAATGATCATCTTTCTTATCAAACATACTTAACTCCTCTTCATAAAACTTCCCAATGAATGGCTCTCCATCATCTTCCTCTATCTCATAAACATTAGGGTCGCCGCGGATTACCCTACTTACCTTGAACAACTCCTCTGTGAAGTTAGCCTCATACCCTTTTGTAAATGTGGATTTATACTTTGAGATTCTGACAGTGTCACCAACTTTAAATTTAGGCAGTGGAAGGTCTGCATAATGTTGTCCGAATAAGGTGGTCCATACTTCACCCTCATTCTTCTCACTCACACTATAGCTGGCTTCATTAGGGTAGTACGATGTTTGGTGTTAGTTCCAATAGCACACTACCCTACAGAGTGTCCAAAGGCTTTCCATCCTGGTCTGTAACATGGAATTCCAATTGGTTGATAATTCCCTTGTTTATGCTAACCCTTGATTCAATGTCTTTGAAACTCTGAGTTGAGCCAAACAATGGTTGACTGCTTGTCACCGGTAGATTCACTAGAACATCACTCTTTTTCCCTTCCTGGTCAATATTAAGTGACTGGTCTATAATATTACTTGTGACCCTTAGATACTTCAACCCATTATTCACATTCATACAACGCTCGCTTTTGATAGAACTATCGGTCAGAAATATACGGGTGTTGAATCCGAGAAGCCGTGCCAGGTTAGCGTGTAGGACTAAGGTTGTACTAGAGTCAGTAGTCATTGTACATTTAGCTTCTGGTTTATGTAAAAGCAGTTTAACTTAACACCATCGTTAGAATTGTTTTCAAGAACCCTTTTAAAGTCCTGGAAGTTATAATGCCATCACCAAGGAATTTGTTAAACTTTTTGTTGAGAACATAGTAGTTGCCTTTGTCAGCGGTCACATTATACATCTCCCACATTACATAGGCCTTCTTTAGTAGGATATAAGGTTCCCTAGCCGTCAGTATACTTTCCTGTAGATCCACTACCTTTGATGAACCATTTATCAAGATGCTTAGCTTTCTCATTAAACGTAGTATATCATATGTCATATATTATATGAACAACACCACTCTTCTGAAAAATTATTATGGAAAAAACTATGAAAAGGCTATGGAGAATATGAAAAAGGCTAACACCCAGGCCAGGGCAGATCAACTTAAAAAATACCTCCATGCTACCCTCGGTAAATTCGAATTCGTAACCACCTTAAAACAAAACGGAGAAATAGACGGCAGGACTACTACATGGTTTAAAAACACAGCAGATGATGCTATTTTAACAGACATAACATCTTCCACTTTCGCCCATGACAAAAACATGTGGAAATGGTTACATAATTATAGCGGAGCCCCACAGCAAACCCTCAGTGAATCCGCAACAGGGTCCTATCCAACCATCTGGCTAGGCAACGGTAAGATTTATCCAATACCCCGTGGAAAAGGTCACTTCAGGACTGGGCTTCCTACTGACAATGTCTTAAACTATCCAATACATAACTTTAGGGTCTCTGTAAATGCCACTGACTATTTCATGAGTAAATTACCAGAGTTACGTATTAGCTTCCCTGGGAAACCATTTGTATGGGATGATGAAGGTAGTTATTTCACAACCATCTTTTCTGTTTATTGTGCCACTTATTGTTGTGGGATCAGCATCCAACATCTTACCCCCTCAGATGACAAGAGTGTTTATCCAGTCATAACCTCTATAGCCCGCTACCACCTGTATTTTACTGTCAGGAGACTACTAAGACAGTAAGACGTATGATGGGAGACGAAAGTGTGTATGCCATATCCTCTGAATTCAATGCTCATGACATCTACAGAAAAATACTAAAGTTACCATGGTCAACCTCCTATGAACCGACTGTATCCTCCGACGGTGTAAAAGGTGTAAAGAATATTAAAACAATAAAATCAGACTGGGCTACCCACTACAAAAGGTATATTCCAACTGTCAGTAATGGTCTCACTAAGGTATGCCTCCAATATCTCAACCAGTCTATAGAATCATACATCTGTCTATGCTGTCTTAGGATCCCAGGCTAAAACCCGTGTTAGTATAGTTGGTAAAGGAGGTGGGTTATTGGAAACACAACAGGAGTTCCGGAAACTGACTAATGACTCCATAGTAAATTATAGTGTCAGCACATGGATACTAAACATGAACAAGGCCATCCAAGACACATATGTAAAACAGGATCTAGCCATCTCCCCAAAAACATGGTTAGTCCCATCAAAAATGATCATACTGAAAAACCCAATAAGTGGATATAACAACCTACTGAAGACAGCCACCCAGTCTATGGTATTTGGTGTTAATGATGACATTAATGAATTATTAATGAATAAAACACCCAACAGGCAGAAGAAAATATTCACCCACAGTCCTGCGTTTAAGGAGGTACCTACTATAGGACGTGGGACTTTTTCAGGAAAGATCTCCGACATAATAATTTAATATCGTCAAAAGTCCTACGTCCTACAGTCACCCATAGTAGGTCATTAGCCAAGGACAGTCTCCCTAACGAAGGTGCTAATGGGGTGGCTCCACTTCTAATACAGTAGCTGCTATAATCAGTGGCTATCTAATAAGTAAAGGAATATCAAAATAATAATATAATATTGTTTAGTATATAGATTCCAACTATGTCTCTTTTCTATGGATTTGACAATGAAAATAATAATAAACTTCCTATAGAAGGAGGAAAAATGCTAGGACCAATTGATTTCAACTATAATAGGGCTAAAAACATACCAGCGGCTACTCAGCGCGATGATGCAGTTTCAGTTGATTTTCTAGAAAGAAATTATAACGTTGAAAAAGGCCAACAATACAAATTAGTGAATATAATTTCCTGGCATTATAGTTCGAATGGCAGAAACAACGGATTTTGGTGGTATCCCGGATGAGGAAATAAAATTTAAACCAGTACAACAGAATGGCTTAGATGGTCCAATTGTTACTGTCTCAGATGCTAGGACTATGAAAATAAGAAAAAAGGCCACATGTAGAGACTGTGAAGACTTTTTTACAGATATTTTAGAACTAGAACCTCAATGCTCTGATCCACTGTTTATTGACTATTTGGTTGATAGTAATACTTTTTCTATAAGAAGGGAGTTTAGTAAGTCTGGCTTAGTAGTGGATTATTCTGGGAGGTATCTGGGAGGTGAATTCAGCACAATTGGACGGGCTCTCATTAGAAATATAGCTACAACGTTACGTTTGCCATAAAGATTGCAAATATTAAATCGTTATAGATTTTTATTTATTTTTTACCAAATGTTGCATGTAGCGACGAAACGTTAGTTCAACAAAATATTTTCTATTTAAAATGTTATGGGCTATTTCAAAGTAATTGTCTGAGTTTTGATAATTTTAACAAAATCTCCGTGCCCGGCAGCTGTGGCGTCATTTTTGTCGAATACTGTGAATTATTGGACGGTTGTGTTAAAAAAAGGACGCTGATGACGTCACTACGACAAAGCGCGTCACTACGACAAAGCGCGAAAAATTAACAAAATATTCAATAAAGTCCATTTTACAATGGCTTATTGCATTTAAAAACCGTACACCCCCTGTTGAGGACCTTGGAATTCATAACTTATTGACCCCCCCCCCCCCCTCCCCCCGATTTTCACATGCCACTAAAATACCCCCTGGAAATGCTAAAAATACTGTTATTTTGTGGGGTCCCCTTGGAATTCCAGGTTATTTTTGGTAAAACACCCCCTGGAATTTGATTTATTCTTGAATTATTATTTCTTGTTCGTTTGAAAAACCCTAGCATTACTTGAAGGCTTTTAATCTGTCACTGAACTCCATTGGGTAATTTTTGTTTTTCCTGTTCCTATACTATTTGTAGATGTTGATGAATGTTTATCGTCGCCATGTTTTACTGGTCTCATCTGCGTAAACAAACCAGGATCGTACGAATGTGTTTGCCCAAAAAATACATCAGATTGCGATGGTGAGTTCATTTATATATGCCAAATTTACCTGGAGTAACCTAACCCGGCCACATGCATGCAGGTTAAACTTAGGGTTACTTTGTATAGGGTTATTATACCCAGGATGTCGCGGTTGCCCGGGATCTCGGATCAGGGACGTAGCCAGGGGGGGAGCCGTGGGAGCCGCGGTTCCCCCCCTTTGGATATAAAACAACAGACATGTAACTACAAAACTAATGCAATATGCCATTGTGTCAGGAAATAAACTGTAAACAGTGTATTCAATCTACTGAGCGTATGCATTTTGAGTATCTATGTGACGTTTACGTGTTTTGAGTATTTTATATGACGTTTTTTAACCTTTAGAGTCTGTAAAATCTTCCTCCAAAGGCCACGAAATGGCATTTCAGCGACTCTCGATTTCAAAATTTCCCGGGGGAGCATGCCCCCGGACCCCCCTAAAAATTTATTTTGACTTCGGCTCCCCCCTTTCAAAATCCTGGCTACGTCCCTGTCTCGGATAGGCCATAATTGAGCCTTGTTTTCTAGTTTTTACGTTTATATGGGACGGGGACGACGCGCCTAAGCGAGATCTCGGTTAGAACAGACGAGTCTTTTATAAGTCCCTGTTTACATGGAGTAGGGTGCCCTTTCTAGAAGGGTTACCCTTTGAAGCGAGTCAAAAGATAGCCCTTGTTTACAAGGAGTAGGGTGACCCTTGTAGCAGAGAACACCGCTGCTAAACGTTTGCGCATGCGTGAATTCGCTAGAATAAACATTGCAAGAGAAGTGGGAACTAGCCGTGGCGACAACAACCAGACAGTGAAGACTAAGTAAGACTCGGCTATTCATTTGTGTTTTAAAAAAAGGGTAAAGAAATTACGAAGGGTAAATTCAGAATATGTTACAGTATTGACAAATAAGGCAAGCACAAATTACCTACCTTATCTTTTTGGTAGTATGCTTATAATTTTAACTTTTGTGTTGGACTCTTGGACAAGTCCAAATATTTCAGTGTTTTCCCGCTCTTTTTCTGAGGACGAGCCTGGAACGAGCTCGGACGTCGCGCATGCGCAAAACGTTTGGCAGCGGTGTTGTAGCAGGGTTAACCCTTCTAGTAGGGTCACATTACTTCTGCGTGACCATGTTACTATATTTTCGGTTTACATGTTATTGTTGGCGTCATTTGCTTGATATCTTCAATAGACTTCACAAGGTGTATAAGAACAGGAAGGGCAGCCACAAAATCGTCAAGACATTTTGTCCAGTACGCGTTTTTTTTTTCTCATTGAAACATAACCCGGCTGCCAGGGTCACCCTAGCAAACGCGTTTACATGGCTTATGTAAACAAAAAGATAGCCCTGCCGCCAGGGTTACCCTAGCAAGCTGATAGGGTAACCCTCCTCCCACGGTCGCCCTAGCACTCATGTAAACGAACATGAAACCCGGAAAGACAATGAACTAGGGTAACCCTTTTACTAGGGTAACCCTGCTAGAAGGGTCACCCTTAGGTGGGAAAAATGTCCGTATTATGTTTGGAATAAAAACAAAATTTATTCCGGTATATAAGATCTGGATGAAGTTAATTAAAACTGCGATGTTTGCAATTTTGAATTATTACAGTAAAAACCGGCGTCTAAAAAGTCAGATCTTGCAAGTGAAATCTTCTGAATAAAAATAAAAACAAAAAACAAATTCTAGAGTCATGGCATATTTTTTTTCCATGTTTTTATTGATTTTATTTCCTTCAATTTTTGGACCGTTCACTATGATTCAACTATATCCTCTGGACATTCTTCTTACTGGTAAAATTTTTAATAACGCTAAAATTATTATTTTAGGTCCATGTGGGATTGGTTTTCAAGGATTAAAGTCTCGTATTGTAGATGGTGAAGAAGCAGTTCCTGGTGACTGGCCTTGGCAGGTGAGATTGTCGAGTAGTTGATTATTAGTGAGATGTTTTTCCTTCCTTAAACGTAACTAAATATTTCATTACTCTTGTGGAATTATGCGTTAAGATATATTAAACATTCAACCTCACTTACTCACTATTTTACCAATTACTAAGCTCTAAGCTTTAACCCTTTCATTCGCATTGATGTTGTAGAACAACTTTTTCGTTTAACTTTGTCTAACGCCAGACGATTTTGCTCGTCAAGGGAAGATGTCTTGGAAAGCTATGCATGCATGAAAGGGTTAAATTAATCTTTTGTTTGTTTTGTAGGCGACACTTTATCGAAGTGGTTCATTTTTATGCGGTGGTTCACTCATAAAACGCACATGGGTTGTTACTGCAGCACATTGTGTCACAAGGTGAGTATATAGTTTCGTTTATAAAATCTTACAGTCAATCGCAGCCCTATAGGCAGCCGTACTATAGGCAGCCCTATACTATAGGCAGCCCTACTATAGGCAGTCCTACTATAGGCAGTCCTACTATAGGCAGTCCAGTCCTACTATAGGCAGCCCTACTATAGGCAGTCCTACTATAGGCAGTCCTACTATAGGCAGTCCTACTATAGGCAGCCCTACTATAGGCAGCCCTATACTATAGGCAGCCCTACTATAGGCAGTCCTACTATAGGCAGTCCTACTATAGGCAGTCCAGTCCTACTATAGGCAGCCCTACTATAGGCAGTCCTACTATAGGCAGTCCTGCTATAGGCAGCCCTACTATAGGCAGCCCTATACTATAGGCAGCCCTACTATAGGCAGCCCTACTATAGGCAGCTCTACTATAGGCAGCCCTACTATAGGCAGCCCTACTATAGGCAGCCCTACTATAGGCAGTCCTACTATAGGCAGCCCTATACTATAGGCAGCCCTACTATAGGCAGCCCTACTATAGGCAGCCCTTCTATAGGCAGTCCTACTATAGGCAATCCTACTATAGGCAGCCCTACTATAGGCAGTCCTACTATAGGCAGTCCTACTATAGGCAGCCCTACTATAGGCAGTCCTACTATAGGCAGTCCTACTATAGGCAGTCCTACTATAGGCAGTCCTACTATAGGCAGCCTACTATAGGCAGTCCTACTATAGGCAGTCCTACTATAGACAGTCCTATTATAGGCAGTCCTATACTATAGGCAGCCCTATACTATAGGTAGCCCTATACTATAGGCAGCCCCACATAGGCATGCAGCCCTACTATATAGGCAGTCCCACAAAAATGCAGCCCTGAGCCCTATACTATAAGCAGCCGTACTATATAGGCAGCCGTACTATATAGGCAGCCCTATACTATATAGGCAGCCCTATACTATATAGGCAGCCCCACATAGGCATGCAGCCCTACTATATAGGCAGTCCCACAAAAAGGCAGCCCTGAGCCCTATACTATAGGCAGCCCTACTATATAGGCAGCCCTATACTATAGGCGGCCCCACATGGGCATGCAGCCCTACTATATAGGCAGCCCTACTATATAGGCAGCCCTACTGTATAGGCAGCCCTACTGTATAGGCAGCCCTACATAGGCATGCAGCCCTACTATATAGGCAGCCCTACTATATAGGCAGCCCTACTGTATAGGCAGCCCCACATAGGCATGCAGCCCTACTATATAGGCAGCCCTACTATATAGGCAGCCCTATACTATAGGAAGCCCTACTGTATAGGCAGCCCTACTATATAGGCAGTCCCACAAAAAGGCAGCCCTGAGCCCTATACTATAGGCAGCCCTACTATATAGGCATGCAGCCCCACTATAGGTGCCAAACCTCTCAGAGGTTGCCTGGGGAAGAGGCTATATATACAACGTATATTTCCAAGAAATATATTTTTAAAAAGATCTACATAAAATTTGTAAACATTTAGGAATAAAAGAGTTGTTTTTTTCTGGAACAATTGTCGTGCATTGGATAGCTTTACTGGATAATAATTTTTTGGATGTGCTATAAAATAAAATAAAGTTATTGTTAAATGTTAATGTTAAATGTTAATGTTAATGTCTTCTCTAGCACTTGGCTCCGCAGTTATCGTATTGTGCTTGGTGATCATAATCGAAATACTAAAGACGGAAATGAACAAGAATTCGGAGCAAAAAGAATTATTTCACATGGACAATACGGTAGACCTAGTTGGTCTAATAATGATATTGCATTAATTGAACTTGATCGTCCTGCTAAAATTACCAAAAGAGTTCAAAGAATTTGTCTCCCAGAGCAAGATTATGATGTACCTCAGGACGCAACTTGTTATACTACAGGTAGGGATATGATATATCTAATTGTACAGTAACTTGTGTAAACCAGTGTAAACTCAGTGTAAACCATCATTATGAGTTTCTTGATTCAGTATTATACCGATAAAGGGACTTTATATTTAGTATATCGTTATTTCAAGCGTTGCTGTCATGCAACACTTATAAATACCCGTTCTGTATTTTTTATGCAGTTTATCAGCAGACGTAGTACTTGATAAGTTGTCTGCCAAAATACATCGTTTTTCTTTTTAAATGTTTAGGTTTCCATGCTTTGCTTTTTAAAATTAACAGGACAGAAATTCCAGGCGGAAAACAAACTTTTGCCAAAAGTATCAAAGCCCGATGATAATTTTTAATCGGATCATTTTGGGCTTAAAGTGCACCTAACCCCAAAATATTTTTTTTAATCTTAAAAATATTGTTAGTGTTTTTTAAGTATTTCCTTGAAAAGATTTTTGAATTTGAGTAAATCGTTAACTACCCATGACCAGTTGAAACATGAAATAGCGACCATGTTGGTTCACAACAGTCTCCAAGGGGCATGGGTTTAGTGTGTTACTTGTTGGGCTACAAGTCGCATTTCAGTAAATTTTTTTGTATGTTGGTAGTGTTTTCAGCTGCCTGGAGCTCAGATTTTTTTTTCTGAGTTTAACATACGACAGCTCATACAGCAGAAACGAACGAAAAAAGCTTCACCAACCTAGAACACTAATAACATACAATAATATTATTATCACGCTTTCCCTGAATCGGTTTTTAAATTTTTTACCTAAAATCAAGTACATATCTGATGTTATTATTTCATTGATTCAAGGTTGGGGGCGACTGGGTGGCGGTAGATCAGTTTCTCAAACATTACAACAAGTGGTCTTGCCACCTTTGAGTACTAGAAAATGCCAAGAAAAGTTGAAGAGAGTTGGTAAGTATCACCACCGTAATGTAATTCAAACCATTTTTGTTATTTGAAAGTCAAGGTTAGTTAGAGTAAAGTGCATACATAAAACTTTATTCAAGGTATACATTAAAGGGGCAGTAAGACGCCAATAGTCTATCAATTGTGCTCTTCTTTATAGGTGTTTTAAAAATAAAGAAGAATAGCCTTTTCGCGTTTTTAATTTCTCATCTTGTTCCAGTAAAGACTTACAATCCTGGCCAAAATTAACTCGTACAGTCGTGTAAAAAGAACTTAAGCGCATCAATTCCTAAGATTATGTTCAAAAAACATCGCCCCCCACTCCCCCCGTTCAATGTTGGTTAGAAAATGAAATTCAAGTATGTTCAGCGCAAATTTTTATTAACATTGAATGGGGGAGCAGGGGGAATGATTTTTAGAAGGAAATTTGATATCAGATGTGGTTTAAGGCAAGGTGTCCGAGTGATTTTGACCAGGATTGTACCTAATATGAACGAGTTTTCTGATTGGCTATAAGTAACCAATCACATGCATTGTCGATTATCAATTCGTTCCCATGCTCCTTACTGATTAGGGTTAGGGGAAGGTGTCGGGTGAGGTTATCTAAACCAATCAGAAGTCTTCTTAGTATAGGTATGTGATGATCCTCTTGTTCCAAAGATATTTTGGTTTTAAAAAATGCAAATAAGATACCTTACGACGTCATCTACTCCACTAATTCCGTAAAGGAGGAATATCTATGGAAATAATAGGTAGATTGTGCTGAAAGATTGAAGCTGTTCTAATGCTTGATATATTCCTCATTTGGGGAAATTTGTTTGGTTTGTGTTGAGTAGATGACATCATAAGGCATCTCATTTGCATGTTACAAAAACCTGACTATCTTGGGACATGATGAGATATTGATTTAATAAGAACGTTTACTTCCACATGCGGAAACTACGTCTAAATAAAATCAAAATTGAAAAGAAGATTTTTCGTCTTACTGCCCCTTTAACATTACAAGCCTATAAGCAAAAATGATAAGATACCTTGAAAAGGGAAATGGAGGGGTTATCCTATTTTAAACTATGCTACAATTCTTTTACAAACTAGCAAGATCAAATATTTTATAAAATGGCTGTCAAATATGGCGAGGACAGTTATACACTGTGTACCTTAGCGACAATATTTTACAAACAACTTCTTTCTTACTTTATAGCTTTATTATTCCGAATTTATTGTACAATCCGTTTTTATAACAAATCAACGAATGTATAGAATATTATTTTAAATTAAATCTATAAGTAATAATGTATAGATTATTTTAAATTAAATCTATAAAATATTTAAAATGAATAGCTTATATTAAATTAAATTAAATCTATAAAATATTTAAATGTAAGATCATTTCAAATACTTAGAGTATTTAAAATCTAAAGATTATTTTTAGAATAGTATATCGCCATTCATTTCTCAATTTTATTGTTCAAAACGTTTCTAACAAAATTTGAAATCCACGAGTACTTGACCTAATTATTAGAGATACTGTAATAAAATAGTAAAATAAATAAACGATCAACCAAACAATTAATCAAAGATTGTTATAAAAAACTTAATGTTCAATATTTTTTTATGTTTTTAGGTGTAAGTGTTCCCGTTACCAGAAACATGATCTGTGCAGGATTCCTTCAAGGTTCTTTAAAAGCAAGTTGTAATGGTGACAGTGGAGGACCTTACGTTTGTCGAGATAAAAACTCCAAATGGATCCTACAAGGCATTACCAGTTGGGGTGGTAGAGGATGCGTGGCAACACAGATAAATTCTGTTTATGTACGAGCTGCACGCTATCGAAACTGGATTGATTATTATACTTCTAACTAATTTACTACATTTGCCTTTGTTTTCTAATAAACTTTGTTTCTTGCTTTAATTATCATTTATCATACTAAACTTAATTAATTATCATACTAAACTTAATTCATTATCATACTAAACTTAATTAATTATCATACTAAACTGACCTTTCATTGTTTCAATCAGAATATCGTAATTGTTAAAATTTTTCAATAACATACCATTCCATTTTGGTGGAAATTATCTAAGTTTATGGTAATTATACCCAAATATTTGTGCCAATAAATGCTTTACAATTGTTCTACAGTGATATTCTTCTTTTATTATACCTATAAACAATGGGAACCTTGCGAAACCAAAACTAACCAAACCTAAGCAACAACTTGTGCTTAATACTTCTTGAACTCGTTAATTTTTCTCTACCCTGCGAGTCAGAGCCCCTTTCCGACCTACGCAGGCTTCGGGGGAAAGTGGGCTCTGCCAACAAACTCGATCTTCGCCCCAAGTTTGGGGGTTTAAAACCTGACTGACTCGCCCCAAACTTGGGGCGAAGATCGAGTTTGTTGGCAGAGCCCACTTTCCCCCGAAGCCTGCGTAGGTCGGAAAGGGGCTCTGACTCACAGGGTAATGTTTCTCATGAATTAGTTCAATCAGACAGCTCCATTATGTCACGTGAATAGGCTTTGAAACACGTAAAATACTAATCAAACACTGGTGCTTCTTCGCAAACACTATAGTGTTTCATTAATGTTAATTAAACAAAAACCACTATACGGTTGCAGGATATTTATTATGTGCACTGATTGGCTCATGGTCTTTCGTTTGAGAAGCAGCAAAAACTCGTTCTGTGCGTTTGATCACGGCAGCGAAACTCGAGGAGTTCAAGAGGCAAAGCCCCCAAGAATACAAAACCTCCTATCCCACAATAAGTGGGCACGAAACTCAACTATAAACCATAACCAGCCGACAATTTTAAAAAATAAAGAATAAAACATAATCCGAAAATCGTCATCTTGAGACTTGATATTCAAGTTAAAAACAAGATAAGACAAAATGAGAGGAAATGTTTCGACTCTATTTCAAAGTCATTATCAAACCAATAATTTACAAGCTTACTGAGTCCTATATATATATATACCATGTTCTAAGGATTTAGGGTGAAGGAAAATTCGAGTGTAGAATATATACATTTTAAGACCAAACCGGGAGCAGTTGCGAAAAATGCAACTACACAGGCCCTCCGGCAGGAATTGAACCCACGACCTTGCGATTCTAGTGCAATGCTCTGACCACTGAGCCACGGAGGCCGTTGCCGAGAGCTCGATCGCGAGTTCTGTTTCTGTCTTATTATATATACAGAACTCGCGATCGAGCTCTCGGCAACGGCCTCCGTGGCTCAGTGGTCAGAGCATTGCACTAGAATCGCAAGGTCGTGGGTTCAATTCCTGCCGGAGGGCTTGTGTAGTTGCATTTTTCGCAACTGCTCCCGGTTTGGTCTTAAAATGTATATATTCTACACTCGAATTTTTCCTTCACCCTAAATCCTTAGTATATATACATATATATATATATATATATATATATATAAGGAAAAAGACATTTGTCAAATAGAGGCAATTGAATGTAACACTCGTTTTAGTTGTGTGGTACTTATTGCACTAACGTTTTCGCTGTTTAGCTCTTCAGGTGCTATACTAAATTTACGAGTGTTAAACCTAATCTATATACATGAATTTACCTACGTCACTCCTGTTGCTACGTTACCTAATTGAATGAAATATTATATTACATAATTTGATATCATGAACTACGAATAAATTAACTGTCACAATTAAGAGCAGGTTTCAATAGTGCGATAACACGTTTCTCATTACACTCTAGTTCTACTCTGCTCTGACCTACGCATTTTAAAATTGGCATGATCTTAAACTTTCCGTTGTTGCATTGTGCTATATGTTTACTGACATTTAAATGTCTATATTGTTCATGTTTTATTTGTTCTCTATGTAATGTCACTCTGTGGCGTAAGTTGTTGGTCTGGCCGACATAGGAAAGTCCACAATTTGGGCAAACGATTAGGTAAATTACTTCTCTGGTCGTGCAGGACATTGGTGATTTGATGTGCCATATTTTTCCCGACTTGAGTGTAATCTTGTCACCAGTTATAATGATGTCACATGTTCCGCATCTTGGTTCGTTGCATTTTGTCACTTCTGGTTTCGGTCGGTTCTCTGAAAATGCGGCTTTGGTCAGCATGCGTTTGAGGTTTTGCGGTTGTCGTCCAAGACTTTTTCGCAATACTGAACGGCTTACATCCCAACATCCAATTCACAATGGAAAGCAACACTGAAAAACTGCCATTCCTTGATATCCTAGTTTGCAAGAACAACACGGTAATCTACACTGACATATTCTACAAAACAACTGATAGCCATCAATATTTGGAGTTTTTCTCCTGCCATCCTAAACACACGAAATTTAACATCCCGTTCACCCTAGCAAGAAGAATATGTACAATTGTAACAAAGGAAAACATAAGAGAACAACGACTAAAGGAACTTGCAGAATTCTTGCGATCAAATCATTATCCCGATGGAGTCATCAACAAGGGAATCCAAAAGGCTAAAGAACTAACTATAGAACAACTACGCACAACCAAACAGAAAACAAACGACAACAAGATCCTTCCGTTAGTAATCACACATAACCCAAATAACCCACCTGTAATTAACACTGTCAAAGAACACCTAAAATTCCTGTCAAACTCCACCGAAATGAAACAATTGCTGAACCACACGAAACTTATAGTTAGCCGACGACAACCGCAAAACCTCAAACGCATGCTGACCAAAGCCGCATTTTCAGAGAACCGACCGAAACCAGAAGTGACAAAATGCAACGAACCAAGATGCGGAACATGTGACATCATTATAACTGGTGACAAGATTACACTCAAGTCGGGAAAAATATGGCACATCAAATCACCAATGTCCTGCACGACCAGAGAAGTAATTTACCTAATCGTTTGCCCAAATTGTGGACTTTCCTATGTCGGCCAGACCAACAACTTACGCCACAGAGTGACATTACATAGAGAACAAATAAAACATGAACAATATAGACATTTAAATGTCAGTAAACATATAGCACAATGCAACAACGGAAAGTTTAAGATCATGCCAATTTTAAAATGCGTAGGTCAGAGCAGAGTAGAACTAGAGTGTAATGAGAAACGTGTTATCGCACTATTGAAACCTGCTCTTAATTGTGACAGTTAATTTATTCGTAGTTCATGATATCAAATTATGTAATATAATATTTCATTCAATTAGGTAACGTAGCAACAGGAGTGACGTAGGTAAATTCATGTATATAGATTAGGTTTAACACTCGTAAATTTAGTATAGCACCTGAAGAGCTAAACAGCGAAAACGTTAGTGCAATAAATACCACACAACTAAAACGAGTGTTACATTCAATTGCCTCTATTTGACAAATGTCTTTTTCCTTATAAATTATTACTTGTGTGTCAACACATATCTCATTTATCTATATATATATATATATATATATATATATATATATATATATATATATATATATATATATATATATATATATATATTTAAGTAGTATTTACAATATGAGTGGCCGTGTTGTATTGGATGTACAAGCTCGAGCCGAAGGCGAGAGCTTGTCATATCCAATACAACACGGACACGAATATTGCAAATAGCTCCAAGTCTTTGATGTTAATATGAGTAATATTTGTTCAGGTCAATTCAGAAAAAGCTCATTTTCAATGTTTTAGAGCGGAGATGGACCTAATATACAACCACTAGTGGTTGTATATCTGATACAACCAACGTGTGGTTTGTATCAAATATACAACCTCCTTCACGGTCATGATTTCTTTTGTGTTTTCTTCATGAATTATTAATGAGTATTTTAAGTAATGTTTACAACACGAGCGGCCGTGTTGTATCATAGTTAATAGAAACTAAACATGGTTTGGAAGCTCAACAAAAGTCACTGTTTTATGTTTTTGTTCAGGTTTATGGAAATTTTTGCACTTTCACGGTTACTGAACACATTGTGTTTCTGTATAAGCAATCATCCAATAGCAACGTTTGGGTTCAATCACTCAACCGTACTGTTTAATTATTAATAAACCTAAAACAAAGGATTTGGCACCTTCATGTACCTTTCAACATGAATCGTGGCTTGATTGTTAACCGCTTTGAAGTTTGCCGGGTTTCCAAACCATGTCTATTTTCTATTAACTATGGTTGTAAACAACTTGTGAAATAAATAAATAGTAAAAATCCCTTTGGGATATTGAGATGCTAATTAGTTACAAGCACTAGTGGTTGTATCAGAAGAGTATACATCCACTAGTGGTTGTAACTAATTAGCATCATTGGTTTTAGTTTGTATGGGGTTTACAGGGGTATACATGTGACGTATTTCTGAAATTGGATTGGCTGCAAAACTCATGAATTAGTAATGAATTTCACAAATATATATACAATAATCACAAGAATGATGTCATATATATATTTGTGAAATTCATTACTAATTCATGAGTTTTGCAGCCAATCCAATTTCAGAAATTACGTCACATGTTACCCCTGTAAACCCCATACAAACTAAAACCAATGTTGCTAATTAGTTACAACCATTAGTGGATGTATACTCCTCTGATACAACTACTAGTGCTTGTAACTAATTAGCATCTCAATATCCCAAAGGGATTTTTACTATTCATTCATTTCACAAGTTGTTTACAACACGAGCGGCCGTGTTGTATTGAATATACAATTAATAATTCATGAGTTTTGCAGCCAATCCGATTTCAGAAATTACGTCACATGTATACCCCTGTAAACCCCATACAAACCACTAGTGCTTGTTACTAATTAGCATCTCAATATGATTATCCCAAAGGGATTTTTACTATTTATTCATTTCACAAGTTGTTTACAACACTCGCGTCCTTGTTGTATTGAATATACAATTGTATAATTGTATAATTCAATACAACACGGCCGCTCGTGTTGTAAACATTACATATATATATATATATATATATATATATATATATATATATATATATATATATATATATTTAGCATATACCTCGCAGGTGAATAGTGCTTTTCGCGCAATCTGATTGGTTCCTCTAACTCGGGATATCCTGCACTATTCACCTGCGGGCAAAACAGGATGGCGGCCAGTTTTGCTTTGTTTACCGAGGCAGGAGATTTTGTTGATAAACAAGGGTGATGTAGTAGAATAACGAGAAAAGTCAACAAAATTAGGTAGAAGAGTGTCCCCAGGTATGTTTCTTTACAATTTTCTAGCCATTAAAATATTCAAAAGTTGTATTAAAAAACTGTTTTGTCGACAAATATCGAGTACGCCAAGTGTCCAAGTTGCTAGCCGTCGTGTCTTGTATAAAATACCGAAAAATACGAGTTAACAATGTTAAACTTGTTATTTCATTTATGAGGTATATGCTAAAACAATTATTCACCTCAGCACTATTCACCTCCACTTCGGTGAATAATTGTTAAATATATATATATATATATATATATATATATATATATATATATATATATATATATATACATATATATATACATATATATATACATATATATATACATATATATATACATATATATATATATATATATATATATATATATATATATATATATACATATATATATAATATATATATATATATATATATATATATATATATATATATATATATATATATATACATATATATATATATATATATATATATATATATATATATATATATATATATATATATATATATATATATATATATATATATATATATATATACAATAATCACAAGAATGATGTCATCGCTTAGTCACTGGAAGTGTCACCAGGTTGAAAATCAGCTAACTTGCTTCAGGGAAATGAAGATAAAAATAAAAGTTGACAGTGGTGAAAGGATCAGTTCTAAAAATAAAGCTAAGGAAATAAAGAGAGTTCTTTGCTGGCCTTTAGGCCACTGTTCAGTTCAGGCTTTCTAAATTTGATTAAAAGAGCTTCTAAAATAGGTAATTGGTTTGTATTACCAAATTTACAGGAATGAATTATTTTAAAGTTATTGCGGTGCCCTGAAAGTTGGCTTAAGAGTTCGTTCATTCGTTCGTTCGTTAGGAATGAATAGTATATTTTTGACGCGACATGTTTAACGCGATATTTTGAACGCCACAGGGCACTGCTTTTTAGCAATATGTTTGAGGTTGGCAAGGTGTTGAGCATGAGGACAATCGATTAGGTGCTGTGCTACAGCGCTAGTGATGATGTTAAGCCGGTTTTCCACTAGGCGATATTTTTCGCGCGAAGCGACTTTCTTTTGTTCGAATTCAATAGATTTCTGATTAGTTCCAGCTCGAACTCACGAGACAAAAGAAAAAGTCGCTTCGCGCGAAAAAAGTCGCCTAGTGGAAAACCGGCTTTAGAGTGTTCAGAAAGGCGAGTTTGAAGGCAGCGTTCAGTTTTACCGATGTATTTATGGTTGCAACCGGGACAAGAAATCTCGTAGATTACACTGTTTTTAAAAAGATCCGGTATCTTATCTTTATTTGAAATGAAGAAGGCAGTTTTTTGGGTTAAATTACAGCGAAATTGACATCAACTTTTAGGTTGCGCCGAAGTTTTTTAATTAGGCCAAAGTTTTTTAATTACGTGAATTTCTTGTGCGTAACACAGCTCTCACTCATTCAGTTTCAAAGTGTCCGTTTATTACATCATCTTTTTAAAAGGCATTATCTAACTTCACAGGCACGTGATTACATGTGAGCACGGGTGGTCTGTGCTGTTAGCTGCCTCTCACTACTGCATTCCAACGGTTGGACGGGGTTAGGATTTGGATGGTGACCATCTGGGAATAACACTGTTGTTGAGCTTAGGACTTATGTGAGTTACCCTGGTCCCAGAGGTTCTACGCCGCCCGCTCCCCCACAAATGCTGAAAGAGGCAAGAGAACTATGTGAGTAGAGTTTAGTTCGACTCTTCTGTGCTTCGAGGGTTTTCCCCCGGGTTCTCAGTTTCCCTCTCTCTGTAAACCTGTTTTCCACCGGGTGGAAGTTCGCGCGCTGAGTGGAATTTTTCTTTGTCTTTCCTAATTAGTTCCACCCGAGAAATCACACGACAGAAAATTTCTACTCCGCGCGCAAAATTCCACCTCGTGGAAAACAGGCTCAAAGGACCTTCCTCCTGACATGTGTCGTACGCGCTGCCTGCAGCGCTTTAAGTGGCTCCCTACTGTTTCTTCAGAAGTTGAAAAAACGCAAGGTTCAACCTGAGAAAGTGCTCATGAATATTTTGGGAAAAATGTTAAGCATAGAACAACGTCTCTCTCCTCCGCAGAGGCTTCTATTCTGGTTAGTTGCAGGCAATTGTCGCAGGCGCGCGGGCTATCGTAAAGCTCGCGCGTCTTCTCCCTCGCCCGCATGCCCGCGCCTCTGCGGAGGAGAGAACAACGTTCAAGGCATCAAATGCTGTTAACAGATAAAGTGTTTCAGTCGTTGCTATGACACCAGTGACGTTTTAAAGTGGCCGTAAATTTACATTTAATCCAATTTATTTCAAAAATGAGTTTGGTATCCCCTAATTTTTAGTGAAGTAATCTATAGTGACATTTTAAAAAAACTCTGTAGATCCAACTTTTTTAACGAACAAAAATTATGGTTTTCGATTTTTCAAAAAGATTGGATCGACAGAATTTTTTTAAAATCTTCCCGTTTGATTACTTCAATTCAAAGAAATGTTTTAATGCAAAAAAATTTGAGGGTCACCAATAATACCATGATCGCCTCGGATTCTTTTGTTCTCCGAGGGAATGTAAACCTCGTATTTCCCTCATCGCTCATGCAAGAGGGAAATTTATCCTTTGTCTTCTAATTTTCCCGTGCATGTCGATGAGGGAAAATTAGAAGACAAAGAAATCCTTTGTCTTCTTCTAAATTTCCGCTTGCATATATTTTCCATCATCAACATGCACGGGAAAATTAGATGCAACTTCTCTGATCAACCGTGTAAATTTCCTGTCGGTAAGATTCTCAAAGTTTTCCTCGGCGATCACATTATTACAAACTAATAACATGACTTCGGGAAATTAGCGATTAAATTTCCCCTTTGCCTCGGGAAGATTTGTACAATAATTTCCTTCAAGTCATGTTATTACTTATAATTGATTTCCTTCAAGTCATGTTATTACTTATAATTAACGGCCATTTTAAAACGCCACGTTGCCATAGCAACGACTGAGAGGACTGGGGAGAGACAACGGGAAATAAAATTGGAAATAAAAGACCAAGTAGATTTCGCAATCAAAACTGCCCCAAACCTGCCCCACTCTAGATTCTCAAAGTTCAAGGTATTATTGGAAGTTCAAGGTATTATTGAAGCATTTACGATATAAATCGAGTATTCTTGGCATTCTGTGAAAGTTATTTGATTTCCCGAACGATCCTTGGAACGAGTTGAATGCATTTTAATGTCAAATGAAGGTGAATTCGTGAGTGTAGTATAAATGTTTGCTACATGCATGGCCAATGCTTCATGATTTTCTGTTGAGGTTTCCCTGAAGATGATTCTGAAAGGGTAATATATTTGCCAGGAGTATTTTACCCTTGAAAAATGTCATATTTTCATATGTATAAATAGTCGAATCCAGAGCGTGAAGTTGATAGGAATCGATCAGAGGACAATTGCTAAAAATACTTTTAACTTTAGTTAATATTATGGTTGTAAAATATAGATTTGACATTTAAGTGGTTGCTCGATGCCGTTGGTTGTAACTGTGAGAAAAATGAATAAATACAATGGTCTGGGATTTGGCAAATCTACTAGACTCTTCCAGAGTATTAACTCTGCTTACGTCATGAAGCGAATTTATTTCCCAGTCCCATGGGCCACAGCTCAGCCACGGAAAAGCTTATGTCTGGGCTGAGCCGCTTTGATGTTCACCGCGTTTCCAGACAATTTATTTCTGGGGACCATGACTCACACGAGGCTAAGGTCACTCATCCGAGTACTAACCCCGACCGACCAACCTTAACCTCAGCCGTGAGAGGCAGCGTGCTAGCTGCTTGTGTCACCCATGACCCTCTAATATTGCCAAAGCATGAACTTTGAGCATGGACGGTACATTTGTGATTTGTTATCGTTCTGGAGTCCAGAATTTAATTCTACTTTTAATTTTTACAATTACATGTACTTTTTAAAGTTTTCTTCAAACTTTCTCAAACTTATTAGTAATTTTTTAAATGGATAGTATGGATAGTACTGTCTTCGTGAGTCTCATTATGAATAACATTTCAATTTTGTCATTAATAATTCATAAGCCCCGCACAGACGACTGCAAGCTTTCGTTGCGAAGTTTCTTTCCAACGATTTTCCTTGACAATTATAATTGCTCGTGTGTACGTTTGGACAAGTTTTTCTTGACGGCAATGACCGCGCAGTAGCGTGAATGCAGGGACTAGGTTTGATTTCTAATCATCACGTGTTTTGGAGACCGTAGAACAATTCTCCTTGCTGTTGGTTGAAAAACTCGACTACCGTCTCCTCAGGATATCGGATGAAACACTGTCGTGTCCGATTTGTTACTTCCAGATCAAATCTAATGCATTTAATGTCAATTGTTTAGTATGAATAGTTGTATTTTATTGTATGAAACTTCTTTACACGAACGATCAAGGAAAAGACAAAATCAATGGCTTCTTAATTAGTAATAGTTGTAAATCGGATACCGCAACGTTTAGTTTGCATAAAATTTTCATGCCATTTACTTAGATAAAATGGCTTGAATAGCCGAAATAATCGGTGAAGGTGGTTATTTAGATGCATTCATGTTTTAAAATTTGTCTGTTGCAAAAATGAAAATCTCATGCAGTGATTTATTTAGACCTGTTTCAAACGTCGCTCTTCCCATGCGCCGAACCTAATGACAACAAGACGCCTGGCTCAGGCGTACACTCGGGCTACTGGCAAGTACGCCGAGCCTGAACGAAGGCTGAATGTGGTAAATACTTCACACTGGTGAACATATTTACGATCAGGACGGTTGTCAGCCAAATAAGGGGGGAAAGAGAAACCGAGTAGAAACCTAGACTCGGCCTACCACAGGTAGCCCGAGTAATTAACTAAATCCTTTGTTTGTGCTGATGCCTGATTGGCATTAGGTTCGGTGAACGAGAAGAGCGACGTTTGAAACAGGCCTTACTTAAGTTTATTTTACGTTGATTGGCCACCGTGTATAAATGATAATTAAATTAATAATATCAATATTTGAAATCGTTCTTTCCTTTTCTTTCAATGTTGTTCTTTCCCTTTTCCGACAATAATTGCTTCATTAAATTCGAGTGTTACATTACCGGAGCGTTGTAATGTATAATAATTAAGAAATAGAAAACATTTTCCGTGTTTCCATAGAGTTATGGAAGCACGAGTGGAAGTTTGGGAGAACGAGAAATTGTAGTGGGAACACGAGCCCGCATGGCGAGTGTTTCCACGCTATTTCGAGTTCTCCCAAACTTCCACAAGTGTTTCTATAACTCCATGGGAACACGGAAAAAATGTTTTCTATTTCCTTTATAAAATAACCTGTCGAAAGTAGGTATAGAACGTAATAATCACTGCATCAAAGCGTAAATTATCCTTACTCTTCATAATGGCGTATGATGGCGTACTGGATGGCGTATAATGGCGTATCCTACACCGTAATGATGGCGTAATGACGGCGTGGACCTTGCCGTGTTTCCATAAAGTTATAGAAACACGGCTTTCAACCAATCGTCGCGCTTGTTTTCAAAATGTTATTTTATAAAGCTTAACGGCAGTATGTTGTTGAGAGAAAATACTGAAACACTTCGTTCTCTAGGACCTTGACAGTAAATGATTTCTTGTTTAGAATTAGTTCAGAGAACTCCACCGATACAAGTAACTGGACCAACCAGAATTATTTTCATCAGTACCTTCATCCGTTTCTAGTAAAAAAAACAAACACAAGAAGGTTGTTTGTAAAACTCAAGCAAGCTGTAATTACTCAGTTACTATGGGGTGATTACACGAGGCTGGCCCGAACTCAGGCCTGACTGAAGATTGGTGTCAAATGCACATGAAATACACCGCTTTCATAATAACGACTAGTTTGAATATTCTTTTATGTGTTTATATAACTTAACCTAATTTGTATTACAATGGTGATACTATTCTAAATATAAAATTCTAACGCGATGTGACGAAATGAGGAGAATATTGACAAGGTGACATGTCAATCTAATGAAAGTGTCTTTACATCTCCACCACTATAATTAGAATTTCTTTACTTGTTTTTTACGTTCGACACTTTCATTAGATTGACATGTCACCCTGTCAATATTCTCCTCATTTCGTCACATCGCGTTAGAATTTTATATTTAGAATAGTATCACCATTGTAATACAAATTAGGTTAAGTTATATAAATACTGCTTGTAAATATTTTAATCCATTATCTTTTATGTGTATTTCAACCCATTCACGCGTGGCCTTCCAAGACTTCCCCCCTTGACGAGTAAAATCGTCTGGCGATAGACAGAGTGAAAAGAGAAAGTCGTTCGACAACAACGACGCGCATGAAAGGGTTAATAAGCCTTTCTGGTCTCGTTTGCGTGTTTGCTATTCAAAAGAATTCTTGCTTCAAAGCGAGGCCAGAAAGGCTAATTTAGATGCACATAAAAGAATACTTAAAATAGTGGCCATTATGAAGTGGTCTGTAATGCTTCTCTGGCGATCACGAGCTGAAGACAGTTGACACGAATCTTGAAGCAACAGGGGAACCAAGCCAATGTAATTTCAAGGTCGGCCTCTTGTAAACTAAAACCGAAATGCAAAATTCAGGCCTGTCTGAGTTTAGGCCGGCCTCATGTAAACACTCCTTACTTTATATAAGGCTGACCGACACGCCTCAATTCAACTCTGCATTATCGCCATTTACTAAGATTTAAACTAAAATTTACCAAGCATTACTTAAATTTGTCGCCATAACAAAATGTTAAATGAGGTTCAATTCCTAGCCTTCTGGCATTTTTCGCAACTGGTCTCCGTTTGGTCTTATAATATATATATTCCACACTCGAAATTTTCCTTCACCAAAATTACCTAGAACATCCAGTTTAATCGAATGAAATGCCAAATATTACTTGTACTATACTAATATAAGACTGGCTTGTGACAAACCTCTTGCAAGCTTAGACATGAATTCTTTTTCTTCTTCACTTAGTTTAAGCATTGCAGTTAGCACTGGGATAAGTTGTTCTTTTTCACTTGACCCTTTGCTCAAGAACTGTAACAGAAAAATTAGACTGTTAAAACACAGCGAAAATACAGATATTGTACTAAAACACAAAACATATGTCGTTTAAAAAAGTTTCACATTCAGTGTCCGTAACCTTGAGAATAATATTCTTTAAGTACTCCAAATTGGACAATCCCTGTTCCCTTTCTTGGTTTCTTTCAAGTCTGCAATATGAGTAAGGAATGTTATCAATACTGAATTATTTATGTATATTGTACTATAGATAGTAAAACTAGTTGATCATGAGACAAGCAAAAACGAGCTACATGAGGCTTAGCAACCTTTTTGAAATTGGGAGATTGGGAAAAGGCCCTAGTATCGACTGGTCACAGCACCCAGAAATACTGGGTGTAATAAATTAGCAATTTAGTTTAGTATGCAACATCATTCTGAGTAATGGCAGTCCCGTTGGCGAAGTTCATTGTAATGGCGGTCCCGTTGGCGGTCCCGTTGAAGCTATTTGATCATAACTGGCACAAAACTAGGCATAAATATGTGTCACGAGGAATTTTTAAGAAAAGTAATCAACCAATGAAAATACAGAGTCCATCAGCCGATACCAGGGCCTTTTCCCGCCCTACCAATTTCAGAAAGGCCCTGGGAACGAGGTTGTAGGCTTAGTTGAAAATGGGAAATAAATTAAGACCACAGGTTTTAAAAATATATCTCTAGAAGAAAATTGTGAACACCAAACCGCCATTTGATATAAACAACTAATAATAATAATAATAATAATAATAATAGTAATGACGATGATGATGTTGATGTTGTTGATGATGATGATGATGATGATGATGATGATGATGATGATGATGATGATGATGATGATGATGATGATGATGATGATGATGATGATGATAACGATGGTGATGATGATGATGATGAGGATGATGATGATGATGATGATGATGATGATGATGATGATGATGATGATGATGATGATGAGGATGACGATGGTGATGATGGTGATGATGGTGATGATGGTGATGACGATGATGATGACGATGATGATGATGATGATGATGATGATGATGATGATGATGATGACGACGACGATGATGATGATAGTAATTATAGTAGTTATAGTAATAACTAAAACTGTTTAGAAATTAAAAGCACTGACCTTCGAATCTCATCCTTAAGAACTTTGGCCTGTTCACCAAGCCTCATTGAGGTCGCCTCACTCTCACGTAAAAGCTAAATTAAAAAATAATAAAAAATTAAGTAACGCAAAAATATATACAAGATGAAGAAAACAAAAAGAAAAAACAACAAACCAACACAAATATTAAAAACATAACATTTGGAACAACTGCGACAAAAACAGACAAAATATTTTGATTTTGAAAAAGAATTTGACGAGTTAAGGTTCGCAGGTAACCTAATGCTACTGGCATGAATATCTAGACATGGTGCTTTTTTTCAAAATTACCCATTTATATCCAAGGCAGTAAAAGAATAATCGAAAAGCAAAATCTTAAATTGGTTAATGACTATGGAGTTATATCTTAATTCTGCAGGAAGTATGTTCCAGATTCTAGTGGATCTATTAAACGACACACACACACACAGATGGCATCAAATTAGGTCAGCTCACGTCAGAAGATAGGTTTTTCTTTCTTCAAGCCTCCAAAACCCTTCAATAAACCACTTGAATTTTTGTATAAAAGAAATAGATTACATTTTTCCGTGCGTGTGTACTGTAATAGATCACAGAAGACGTATCACGCCTCTCAACTTCGTCTCGTGTCATATTTTTTTTGTTTTTAGTGAAGTAACAGACGTTTGGGAGACGTTCGTCAAGTTAAAGTTTTCTTCAAAAAAGCGGGGATTTGATTGTAAACTAAATTTGGTTGTAAAGTGGACTAAATCAAACGTTTTTTACACAGAGGATTTTATTTTTTTACAATAATTTGCACGAACAATAATCATCACACGTCATAATGGTTAAAAATCACTTGAACAGAATTCACACATTCTAAAATCTATAATTAAAGCTTCCCTCTCTGTATCGCAATAGTTTTTCTTCTTTTAGAGTATTACCCACATTATCCCATTTCATCCCATACCTCGGCAAGATGTTCAATCTCTCGTCGTGCTTTGGACACCTCCGATTGTACAATGTCACTCTCCGTTGGACTGGATGATTCTTACAAAAAAGACAAGTATACTTATAAAAAACTACCACTTTCTAAACTATTCCTTTTACTGTCCTCTTATGAAACCGTTGAAACCCGTTCAAGGATCCCATTTGGGGACCCAGGATCCTGTTTAGGGACCACTTTCTGGGATCCCATTCAGGGATCCCGTTTAGGGGCCCCATTAGGACCACATTTAGGGATCCCATTTAGGGGCCTCGTTTAGGGGCCTCGTTTAGGAACCACATTTAGGGATCAGATTAAAGGACCCTGTTCAGGGGCCCCATTTAGTGACCTTGTTTAGAAATCTCGTTTAGAAATCTCGTTTAGGAACCCCATTTAGGGACCTTGTTTAGAAATCTCGTTTAGGGACCCCATTTAGGGACCTTGTTTAGAAATCTTGTTTAGGAACCCCATTTATGTTTAGAAATCTTGTTTAGGAACCCCGTTTAGGGACCTTGTTTAGAAATCTTGTTTGGGGACCCCATTTAGGGACCTCGTTTAGAAATCTTGTTTAGGAACCCCGTTTAGGGACCTTGTTTAGAAATCTTGTTCAGGAACCCCGTTTAGGAACCCCGTTTAGGGACCCCGTTTAGGAACCCCCGTTGAGGAACCCCGTTTAGGGACCACATTTGGGGACCCCATTCAGGGGCCCTGTTTAGAGACCCCATTCAGGGGCCCCGTTTAGGGATCTCGTTTAGCGACCATGTTTAGGAACCATTAGGAACCCCAGTTGGGGTTTTATCTCTCATAAGCTATCACCTGTTGAAAACAGTGGCCTGAAAACAAGAATGGCCATTTACGAAAGATTGAACTGTACGAAATATTACCTTGCAACTGTGTTGGGGATAACAGTCTTTCCAACGATACTGGATTTGCAAAACTGGCCGAAGTTGGTGTACTTGACTAAAATAACAAGCAAGAACCACATAAAATTAATTCCAATACTCGTTTGTTAGGTAATTACTATTACACTATTATTGTGTTATTTTATTATACTATTATCATAATTAATAATAATATATAATCATTCGCTACTATTATAGTATTCGTAATTTACATACCGGACTTGTGACATCTGTTTTTTCCAGTTCAGTATGATCCATGCCCTGTCGAGAAAACGACTTGAATATCGTTATGCTGAACATGTACTAATACCCATAGTATTCCGATATTCGTGGTCTTCTTAAATATCGAAAAACGACGACACCCATAGTATTTTTGCTGTTACTATGATGGTACTTTATTTCTGTTGCATGTTTATTATCAGCTAAAATCACTGATTTTGTCCCATTCTGTAAGAAGCCACGTTAATTAACTTCTCTAATTTTAATACACTTCAAAAATGAATAAATCAATAAAAAACAAGAGAGCATTCAGAGACTGCAACCTCCACCAGCAAATTATCGAGACCTCAGTTAAGTTACAATATACCGTATTGTTTGCATATCGATTATATAAGGCATAATAATAAGCGAAATCAAGAATTATTTCTTCTACACGGAAAAACTTTCATAACATTTCCATCCAATTTTCAACTAAATTAAACCAAACTTTAATGGCTTGGTCTTTGATCTATGATCAATCTTATCACAAACTTTGGTGAAAACCTGTGCAGTACATTGTGAAATATCCTGGAGACAGACAGACAAGCTGGCGAAAAGACAAACAGAAGAAAAAACATAACCTCCTGGCAAAAGTAAAAATAGGTACGCAATGCGTACATGTGACTACCGCTGTTAAGTACAGAACGAGATATAGACTTGAAATGCATGAAAATGTGTGAAAAGCACAGACACACACAAAAAAATAGTGGATAAATCCTAGCTAGAGAACCACTCTAGTGGTGCTTTGAACAACCCAATTTAACTACTGTGGATAAAATTTTATCAGTGGATAAAATTTTATATTAGGTTGTTCAAAGCATGATTAGTGCTGTTCTTTAGCTAGAACTTATCAACTAGATAAGCTATCTTGGCTTTTTACAACTCACCCCAGATCATATACATAAAGATTATTTTTTTGGGAACACCGTAAAATATTTGTTTGCTAAGCTTTCAGCCTGTTGACTCAGGCCGAAACTGTTAGCAAATAAATAATTTTCATTGTGTTTCCACAAAAATAATCTATATACATTATCGCCTTGAAAACTTTCAAAGAATTAGTCACTCCAGATAATCAACATTGTGTTCCAAAACAACATTTTACCTGCCATAAATATGCTGTCAGTGGCATTCACGTGTAATGCACATCACTGATATTTTGTGATTGTGCTAGTATTTTAAATAACACAGTACAACAATACTCAGTATTGTAGTTTCAACAGATATATTTCTTCATTTCAAGGCTTTCAACATATTCAAGGCTTTAAGTTTCCCAGCACTTCACAATAGCTTTACAACAATTTCAGTATCAAAATATACAATTGGTGGCATGTAGATTATAGAATGTTTCAGTACTTTCACAAGAGTTAGACTTGTGGTGTATCTACTATTCTGTGGACGGATCACTGTAGCAGCTCTGGTGTGCACAAACGTTGATTTCTTAATTTCATTATACAAGATATTGAACAACACCTAAAACAAGTAAACAAAGCAACAAGTCAAGGTTTTGTAATGTCTATGTAACAGCCAACATATTTTGCTTAAACTAAATTAATCTAACCTTATTTATACTGGATAACTCTATCAGTTATATCTAAACAGTTATCCTCCGAGGTCCAGTACGGGCCCACCCTCATTGGTCCAGTGTTACTACAGGAGGAAACCTGAGTACCCGGAGGAAACCTGTGGTGTTTGGTAGAGTCAAACTGCAAGCACTCTTCTCGCATGTGGCCAAGGTGAATTATTTTAATCAGATAACTGCACTGTGCAGGTATTGAACCCAGCTCGCAGAGGTGAAAGGCACGTGCACTAACCACTGTGCCACCAACACCACCTAGCATAAATTTCTTATATACAATGTATATAGTGTAAATACAGGGCACTGTGATATATACTTCTCGAACTCATTAATAATTCACAAATCAAACAGATAGGAAAATCATAAGCGAGACAAAGGTTTGGTATGTGATCAAACAATTCATTTCCTGATTTGTTTGATCACGAAACAATGAAAGTTGTGTTTGCTCTAATATCAAAACACCTAGCTCGAAGTTGGTTAAAACACACTTCTCACTCTTAGTGTATGCACTGGTGTATGATATATACATGTACTGTATGTACATGCAGTATAAACATGAGTCACTGACCAGTGAGCACAACACACAATTCAACCAAAATTAAACTTATAAAGCGATTTTATCATTATAAATAATTTAGGTATATAGCAGTTTCTTCGATAAAAGAAGGTTGAAGGCCCAACTTCTAGCAAAAGCTGAATATTTCTAGTACTGCTATAAGTACAGTACCCTGTTTCCGATCAAGTACTTATAGATTTTGTATATAGTACAGTATATAAGATAAACAACGTCACAGTTTTGAAACTATTTCTTACCTTGTATAAACTGATCAATGTGGACAGAAACCGTTCCGAGAAGAAAAGATTTGCAAAGTAATAACACTTTCAAAAATCAAAACTGTCATCGAGAGAGCAACCAAAATGCAAAGACGAGATTCAATTTAGTTTATTCCCCGCGAGGCCACGAAAACAACTCGAGTACTTCCGAAAACTTGGCGATCAATGGCGATCTTCTTGACTATATGGCGAGTACTTCCCGAATACTTGGCGATCAATGGCGATCTTCTTGACTATATGGCGATGGCTGCACGAGTATGACGTAAGTGCGGTCCAAGACAATCGCGCGCGCAAGCAACACGCCGACATTATGGCTACCGCTGACAGGTCAGCGGTAGTCACAAAAATAAAAAAGGAATCCACAATAAAACAAGTCTTTAAATTTGACGAGCGTTCTTGGCGTTAGCGATAGACTTATTTTGTGCGGCTCCGACAATAACAGGTTTCAAAATTACCACTTCAATAAATGTGCGAAATTGTTCGTTTATAAAGTATTCAAATAATTCACAGCAAGTATCTTATCAAGTAAAAAAATAAACAAATCGGTGTTGTTTTAAACCTGATGAAAATGCAGTCTACTTGTTTATTAAACACGAATTTAAATCATAACCAAGCACATCATTTGAAACTAAAATTAGTATATTAAGATAACGAACTATAAACTCATACGTTACCTCTCCAGCCTGTCTCTCTTCAGTTCTTAGACGCACAGATTCGTGAACAAGATTAAGTTTCAAAGGAGGGCTTTCTCTAGAACGTTGTTTGTCTTTAGATATTTGTTTTTCACGTTCCTTCTCAAGTTCGTTGATTTCCAAACGTAGACGTTCTGTCGTTCTTTTCTCGTCTTCTTCTATTTTACGAATCTTTTCCTAAAAATACAAAAAAGCTTTTTCTTTAATATTTAAACACCGTCCAACAAAAGTTATAAGTGCCATTATTAAAAACTAGGAAGTTTCAAAGTTATTACTTTTCATGAGGCCAAGCGTTTTTAGAGCTGACAACTTTATAAAGCAATATATAATATAAGGCGTCCGATAATAAGCCTTATAAGGCTTCAATTTTTTCGAAGAACATTTTTCTTAGGCTTATATTTGAGAGGGATAATTTTTTTGAAGACAAAAATATGACTGAGGAAAAAATTTGTGTTTCAAAAAAGGGTCGTTTGTGTTTGTAAAATACATTACAGTGTATATAGTAAACACATGAGGTTATTTTCAGAAAAGCGTTTGATCGCGGAAATAATTCTTCATTTAACATAAGTGGAAACTGTAGGGTTATGTTCGGAAAGCTTATTTTCGGGGAAGAATTGAAGTTTATAATTTTATGTTTACGGTATGAAAATAGCAGCATTTAACTATAAGAAAATTTTATAAGAAGTTAATTGAAATTAATTCAAAGCATATCTAAAACCGTAAAAAAATGACGTTTAACCCTTTCGCGCCTGTATTGTTTCTTTTGGAACGATGCAGCCTTTAGTATTTTACTCTGGCTAACGCCACACGATTTTACTGTCAAGGGGAGAGTTCTCGAGCGCCAAGGGTTTAAATAGATTATAAGACAAAACTGATTGGTTTATTTCATACCTTGTAAGTGCTTGTAATCGTTTCATTTTTCAAAGTTAAATGATGAATTGTTTCTTTGTGTTGTTCCACGTTTGTTGTGTAATCCAATGAAATTTGTTCGATTCTGACGTAAAAATGTAACAAGGTTAATGATTAAACAGCGAACAGCCAAAGTATATAGTTATAAAAAAAACTAATAACAAAAAGTTTTCATTAGAAAATTACGCGTATAAAATTAAAAATAATTAAAAAAAATCCACTATGTCGGAATATAGCACTGCGGTGCCCTGACGAGTAGCCGCTGAGCGGCAGGCTCGTTAGGTAGATTTATAGGGTGTCACTTTTTTGTGGCGGCCGTAAGCCACGGACACAGAAACGTGGGCTCTGGGAACGAGAATACAAGCGATGTTTTTCACGCCAGCGATGTTGGCAGCTTTTTGACGACATCATGTTTGTGAAAAAAAGTTTGTGAGTATTCCGCAGGTAGATACAATTGTGGTGCCCTGACGTGCTAGCGGCTAGCTCTTCAGTCAGCTTAATTTTGGTTGTAAGTTTGTGCAGAATTGATAGCCACAGCCACACAAACGTCATGGGCTCGGTCATTGTCGCATTGAGAATGAAAGCGATGTTTTTGACACGAGGGACCAGTCAATGTCCTCACAAAGAAAGGGTTATTTTTTAACGTAACTTAAAAAGTTACTGGTCTTGACCGAAGGTTTCGGCATTCCGTTCCAATAGCGTCCACGCTCCATAAAACCCGGATGACGGCGGCCTATTACCAGAAGCATGTTTGCATCTTGTTTGTAAGTAACGTCATTAGTGGTTCTACGAGAGTATAAATATGGGACCTGTCTTCACAACGAATCTTCACAACGAACGCTGATAAAAACACTGGATCGGAGTGTCAAAACGTTGGTCATGAACATTAACTTTAAAAAGTACTTTTCCGGATACCAACAAACGGTTTTTCATGTTGACAATTAATGTCATTTCCTTCACACCGCTTATGCCTCTTATCTATAAGTAAATTTACAATTATAATTACGGTTATAACCATAATTGTGATTATAATTGTAATAATACTAAATTATATATTAATAATCTCTAATTTATGTAAAAAGGGAGCCCAAATTCTATAAGCCTGTTGGTTTCTTCTTTGGGTTTCCTTGCCGATTATCATATTCTCATCTGTTTGTTTTGTATCTATTTTGCTGGCGAAATAAATTGACTTGACTTGACTTGACTTGACTTGACTTGACTTGACTTGACTTGACTTAAACACTTTAAGGCCAGAGTAGCATTAAAGTGCCCCTGACCTCGAAACTTTTTATTGTCTTATTTGGAAGAACTTTTAAAATGATAAAGTAACTTCTTTGGAAGATTTTCGCTTTGTTTTGAGATATTTCATTTTGTTTGAGATGCAAATGTCTGGAATTACGTCACACATGCATAATGACTTATCGAAGAAGTTTGTGTATCTCTTTCATTCTCGAACGAAATCCTTTAAAATCGAGAAGTTTGGTGTTGTGGGAGAAACACGCACACATACTTTAGTGTTTTATTTGATGAACGCAAAGATATATAACATTCCCTGGTAAGTCCTTATGCATGTGTGACGTAAATTCCGGATATTTGCATATCAAACAAAATGAAATATCTCAAAAACAAAGCGAAAATCTTCCAAAGAAGTTACTTTATCATTTTAAAAGTTCTTCCAAATAAGACAATAAAAACTGTCGAGCTTAGGGGCACTTTAACTATGTCTGATTCTTCACCCGACGATGTTGGGAATTTATTTATTACTCTTAGCCTTACTTGTCTTTCCAGAATCTTTCTTTTCTTTCAGCATCAAGAGCAAGTTGATTTTGTTGAGTAGTAAGTCTCTCGTTTTCAACCTCAAGATCTTCATAATCACTTTGAAGTGTCGTCAGCTTCTCACTACAAAACAAAAAGATATGATAATAAATATACGCCACACGACATCACATTAAGCATCACGAACGAACGAACGAACGAACGAACGAACGAACGAACGAACGAACGAACGAACGAACGAACGAACGAACGAACGAACGAACGAACGAACGAACGAACGAACGAACGAACGAACGAACGAACGAACGAACGAACGAACGAACGAACGAACGAACGAACGAACGAACGAACGAACGAACGAACGAACGAACGAACGAACGAACGAACGAACGAACGAACGAACGAACGAACGAACGAACGAACGAACGAACGAACGAACGAACGAACGAACGAACGAACGAACGAACGAACGAACGAACGAACGAACGAACGAACGAACGAAAGAACGAAAGAACGAAAGAACGAATTTTAAATAAGGGGTCTACCTTGTTTCTTGAAGTTTAATCTTCAATTGTATAAGATTCTGCTGTAATCTTGACCTAGAATAGAGAAATAATTTTAAGGTTGATTATTATAAACACACGATACGTAAACTAGCATAAACTGAGTTAGCATAGTTTAACATAAAATCGTAAAATATTATATAATTAACGTAAGAAGCAGTGTAGTTGTTTTTCTGTCAAATATAAATCGGAGAGTTAAGATTTCGGAGAGTCTATGAGTCACACCCAACGTCATGCCCACGTCACACCCAACGTCATGCCCACGTCACACCCAACGTCACGCCCACGTTTCTCAATGACCACACCTAATTTCTTAACTCTCCCGATGTTTTCTTTGGACTAACGTAAGAGAGTTTTAATCAACCTCGTCCCCAGGGCCATTTGTGGGGGCTGGGCCAAGATGGCGGCCAAAAACAAAATGGCGGGAACAAATGGCCCTGGCACAGGCTGCAAAAAATGAGTCATATTTTGACTCATTTTTGACTCGGCCCAGGCTTCATGAAGTTTATCGCGCCTAGTCAGGCTCAATTTTTTTTTGAATATTTTATAGTTCAGCTTGACTGACGCAAACTGAAAACAATCAAAACATTCATTTCCAAATACATTGTCGAATTATAACTAGATCCCAAGGATAGTGCAAAGTTTCTAGCAGGGCTGTAGTGGACTATATGTAAGTGCACGGCAGGTTGTGACTCGGTTCATGCCGAAAGCACGACAAATGTCTAGGGGGGTCTGGGGGCATGCCCCCCTGGAAAAAATTGAAATCTGGAATCTCTGAAATGCCATTTTATGCATTTTGGGGAAATATTTTAAAGAATTTTTTTGTCAATTTGTATATCAAACACTGATTTCAAACGGTGGGTTATGGTGCATTTTGATAATGAAAGTAATGTTATGTAAACTGACCTTTTTATCAGTGTTTTCCCACTTGTATCACTGTTATATATGTTCAAGTCACTTAAACAATTTTTATGGCACCATGGAACGTTTATTATTAATTTATATTACATACTACAATCTGTCATAGTCCAGGTAGGTATAAGTTATTTATATATTGGCACGTTAATTCTGCTTTGTGTATATTGTTAAAATATTGAAAAAAAATGACTGCAGTAAAATAATGCCACGCCCACAACGGCCCTGTCTAGTCAAAGATAATAACAATTTTTGCCACGTGTATGGACAGAGTTGCCAGCTTCGCAACCTGCCAGCCCATTTTCTTGAGCAAAGCCCAAGTTAATTTAATACAAAGCCAAATGTCAGACAAACAATTCAAAATAACCCAAATTACGAAGCTTCACGTTATTGTAACCTCACGTTATTGTAGTCTCGCGAATCGTCTGCCCAATCACGCGCTAAGTTCACGATACAGATGTATAGAACCTCGTGTAGAACTTAAACATTCATGTTTAAATATATGGCCAGGGTTCTTCGTACAGTTGTTTATTGAACGCCAAATCAAAATGCGAAAACATTCTACAATCTCCAGTATACAAAATTTGTTACTGACGTGCAAACTGCAAAACTGCCCGAGCGCCACTCGTGTAAAATATAACAGGGACAAACGAACAACAAACCGACTTCACAACATCGTCAACATGCCAACCATATTAAAGTTAAATATAAAGTTTTTAATATTTATTCGCACCTTCCGCTAGGCAGACAATAAATCCTTTCGCCCAGACCATATTTAATTAGCCATGTACCTAAGCGTAGAAAGTCGTTGTTGCGAGAAGAAGATTGATCACTCCTTTACGTTTCTCCGCCATTCGGCCATTGTTGTATTCGCCAGTCGTACAAAACCACGCGTGCGCAGTGCTATTCTAATATATTCCGGGGGGAAACTTCTTTCATTCTTGGTATATTTAAAGATATCCACGTCTTTCAAGAAATATCCACAGATAAGGTACAAACCTGTCTGTTATCGCTCTTTAGGGCTTACGAGATTTAAGCGACATAAATAGTTGTCGTCTATGAAAGACTGATACTAGTGTTTCACATTTTCACTGGTTTTAGCCTTTCAGCTACGACAGTATGTATGTCGTTAAACCTGGTAAGTTTACCCCCCGGAAAGTTTACACCATGTATGTATGTATGCATCTATGTATCGTGTGAATTTTCGCCACTCATCACAATACTGCAAAGTTTCTCTGAAACTTTGCACTAAAAATGAATACACTTTTAATAAATATCTGTAAATGCTTATTATTTATCATTTGCTTCACCGTTGTACCAAATTCGCAAGAAACTGGATTGCCGTTGTCTGGCCGGGCCGCCTTGTTTTCGTAAGTTCTCGGTGGATTCAATTCAGCGTTTTGAAAAATATTTAGGCTTCGTTTCGTCGAGAACTCTTGTTTGAAAAAAGCCTGCTTCTCAATGGCCAAACATGCCAATTCTGCCCTGTGGTGTACTTTCCTTTCGCAGCCAAGATACTTTTTGACTTTGTTCACCAAGTCTTTCATTCGCCCAATGTAGAAAACACACTGAATTGCCGTCCCATGGACTTTGTTGTGATCATCATTACATATTCTTCCGACGTTTTTACGGGTGTTTCGCCAGCTTTCCTCACATTTTCATTCATTTTGAAGTTGTTTTTTAACAGCCGGCAATTCTGAAGCCCTGAAGCCCAATAAACAAATGCCCGCGAGTTAGCCTGCCGCTCGCCTTGTTTCCACCAATCAGAATACCTAAGACATCCAATGTTATCTCGACCAGTCAAATGTGGTGATAGCTCAGCCTGTGCCAGGGCCATTTGTTCTTGGCCGCCATCTTGGCCCAGCCCCCACAAATGGCCCTGGGGACGAGGTTGAGTTTTAATTTAACTCCTTTCTTTCCAAGAGTAAAATAGGACGCGGAAGTTAACTTTGTCTTAAAAATTTCTGAGTTCCGATAGCCTTACCATCGAGTTATTTGGATTCGAGTAACACCGCGAAGATTCTAAAGTTTGAGGTCTTTCTTGCCTTACTTTCGTTTTTTAGACGTAACCTTTTCCCGGGCAAAATATCAGCGTCGTTAATTACTTAATTATAAAAATTGACGAGACAAACTCTTGTGAGAAACGAAGAGAGTTATGATAAAGTTACTTTTTGAAGGAAAAGAGTTGAACTAAAACATTGGGAGAGTTAAGAAATTAGGTGTGAACGGGGGGGAGCATGGGCGTGGCCCAAAGTTAACTCTCCGAAATCTTAACTCTCCGATTTAAGTCTCCGATATTAACTCTCTGTTTAGTCAAACCTATTTCTTCAGTATAAACAAAGCAAAAGTTATTCCAAATAACGTGTACAAATTTCGATTAATCAAACACAACTTTACATCATTTTCAAAATTACGCGACCCTGGAAGTTGACATGCATGTGAGTTTTAAGGCAATTTGTTGTCACAAAATGGCGACATCAATATGAACTGAATCAAAACACAATAAAATGAGACGTTAATAATGACCAAACGGCGAATTATTCAACTGAAATGACGATGTTATTATCCATGAGGATGCATGGTGAATACAATGACAAAGTAAGTTATATCAAAGTATTTTGAATTGCCATAAAAGTCGCGTGTCGATTGCAATATTTCCGCCTGGTCGCGTAATTTTTAAAACGGGTGTACTGTAACAGTAAATTTTCGACTTTAATGAAGTCTTCATCAAAGTAAATGATAAATCATAAAAATTATACTCTGTCTGGAGTAGCCATACAAGAACAATATAAAATGAGTATGATGCAGACATACGAGATGAGAAGGAATATAAGTAACGGACACAATATCCAAACGATAATTATCTGCAGTAAATTTCTACCTTTCGTCTGCTTCAATTTCAACAACAGGTGCTGAAGGCTTTAACTTTTGCTGTTTAAGAACACTGTGGACTCTTGTCTAAATAATAAATAAATAAATAAAAAATAAATAAATAAATAAATAAAAAATAAATAAAAAATAAATAAGTAAAAAACAAATAAATAAATAGATAAATAAATAAATAAATAAATAAAAAATAAATAGATAAATAGATAAATAAATAAATAAATAAATAAATAAATAAATAAATAAATAAATAAATAAATAAATAAATAAATAAATTGATAAATAAATTGATAAATAAATAAATAAGTAAATAAATATATAAATAAAAAATAAATAAATAAATAAATAAATAAATAAATAAATAAATAAATAAAAAATAAATAAATAAATAATAAATAAAAAATTAATAAATAAATAAATAAATAAAAAATAAATAAATAAATAGATAAATAAATAAATAAATAAATAAATAGATAAATAGATAAATAAATAAATTTTCATAAAATTACACAAAATTTACATAAAAATAATTACATAATATTTTCGTGTGATTTTCTCAGCTAAAACAGTTCGTATTTTTAAAATAGCCGATAAAAATAACCATTTCTACTCAGCACATTCGATTTGTGTCTGTATATCAGATAAAGATGAGCAACTCATGTTTTAGCGATGCGCGTAGTGAACATCGTACGCGAGCGAAAAACCGGGCACGGGCAATACCTCAAGAGGTAGTACCTCAAGAGGTAGTACCTCAAGAGGTAGTACCTCAAGAGGTAGTACCTCAAGAGGTAGTACCTCGAGAGGTAGTACCCGGGCATTGTGGCAGGCACGAGCACCCATCTGAACAGGATTTTTACGGTTCCCAGCACTTCTAACCAGCACATACATACATAAACGGAGCCAACATACATTTTTAATAGGAACAAACAGTACAAACACATCGACAAAATATATTTTGGCACCAAGAAGCACCAAAAGCATCCAGTGCATTTATTGCATAACAACAATCAATTTTAATATTAATAATCCAACGGCATATGCCATCTGTCCTACATATTCTCGGTCTTTGCTTATTGCCTTATTTTGTAACTTCAGGAAGACGACTTTGCCACTTAATATCTCGAAAAGTACATGCCACTTTTATTTCATTTCTTTGGAAATTGGTCATTTAGATTATGAGCTGTAAATTTGTTTTATCGGAAATTTTCACTTCAAAGACACTTTAAGATGTAATGTGAATTGAAACCATTAAAAACAATTAAACTACGGTATTTGACTATTTTATTTCATATTTTAAGTTAGGCGGCGTTAGAGTGCCCGTGCAATGGATAAGCCATGGCAAACTTTGAGAGTTTATAGCCTAAAGACTATGCAGCAGATTTGCTTGAAATTTTCAGTGAATACTTGACCCTGTGATGCTAATCTGTTCATAAACACTTTATAAACGCTTCATAGACACTTTAACGTTCTAGTTCTTTAAATTGCTACTCTTAATTCAATCAACATTAGGAACCTCACCTTGTAGTTCTCGTATTCTGTCTTAATAGCTTCTTGAGAACGTTTACCGGCTTCGCATTCTCCCTTCACACGATTTAACTTCGCATCAAGAGTTTCCAAATTGATTTTATTGCTCTCGATGACAGAAAGAAGCTAAATTAATTAAATACGAAAAGAATGTGTTGAATATTGAGAAAAAGGAACTACATACTGTATATACGACCAGAATAAACAAATAGTTAAAAAATATATCCATCCATTCACTCATTCACTTACCCATCAATAAAAAATAATTAAGCAATGACTGTTTGTGATATTCTAAAATTTCATATTTTACCTGTTGCTCAAGAGTTTGCTTTTCCGCATGCAAAACCGACAATTGAACCTTTTAATAATAAAAAAAAAATTAAGAACGAGTCATTTATGAAGAAACGAAATAAAATGAAGTAAATCCATGAAAACTTTTAATGAAGTAAATCCATGAAAACTTTTCTGAATATTTTATTCAAAACTATTTAATTTTTATTCAAAAAGTCCCCAATTAGTATGTTTTTAGAAATTGTTTATTGAACACTGTCGTATATACTTCACCTTCGAGTTTTCCATCTCTCTTGTCATTATCTCCAGTTCTTCTTTGATTTTTGTTTGCATATTCTGAGCCTCGTTTTCCTAAAAAAGTAAAAGCGTGTACACAATTTAAAATTATAACTACAGCTATTCACTCGGCTTGTTGTAACATGCGCAACGCTCTATATACAATCCACCTAGGACGATTCGTCAAATCATGAGAAATTGCTTTTTATTCGTTCAGTTTAGTTTGTTTGGTTTCAAAAGCCGGTTTTTCACTTGCAAATTTCCCCCCACGCTAATCTACATTTCTATTGTCCCCGAGCCCGGGCGTAGGGCCGAAGGCCCGGAGCCCGGTGAGGGTGCTAATTTCGACACGCGTGGAGTTATTTTACACGCGTGGACAAACGTGATAGGCGAATGAATTTCTGTGATCTGAATATTTGTATATATATATATATATATATATATATATATATATATATATATATATATGTGTGTGTGTGGACGGACCATGCGCGGTTAAGATTGTGGGGTACTGGGGACAATATAGTCCTTGACAAAAGGATTTGAACTAACAAATAAATAAACGACTTGAGAAAGGAGTTTTTGGGAAACGTATATCACTTTTGAAAGAACAGAAACAAATCAACGTCTACGTATAAAGCAAAACAACGTCTTGAGTAGAAGGAAACCCGTCAAACAGAAACTCGAAAGGAGGAGAAAGCAAGAGTGAAACTTTAATAACAAAGGCCGGCGAAACGGTTTAAGTTTACGGTAAAAATATAAGAGCCGGTGTCCCAGTAAATTTGTCCCCCCGGCCGCTTTCAGTAATCACGAACATTTAGTAGTAAAACTGTTCGAGTTTTCCTGTGTATATCTTATCACTGTTAATTTTGTTTTCTCTTTTGTGTGTTCTTAAAGTATTTTAACTTATCCATTGCATGTTAGTTGCTTGCCTGTTGTATTTTTTTTATCTGTGGCTGCCGTCTTATATCTTTTTTCGAAATAGTTTTCTTATTGTAAAACCACTTTATTGTTTATATAACAACGTAGCTTGTTCATATTAATAATTTGACGTAAAAATCGGAAAAAGAGCAGTTTTTCTTCTGTAAAACGTACAAATGCTGTTGAAATCTATATTAACATAGGTGAAAACGTAGGTATATAATATATTAACGCAGGGCAGCCTGCCAGGTAGTTGTTTGATAGTTTTCAACCAATTCAGTGCTTTTGAAAAATATTTTCAGATGCTGTAGTTGTTTTTTTGTAGACATGGAAAGAAAGAAGTGTAAAATATAACCCTAATATTCTGACAAACTTTATCCGCCGGCCTCGGTAGTCTAGTTAACACAGTTGGCTTGCACGGTATTAAACATGGTCGAGATCAAACCGTGGATGCGACTTTCAATTCCTTCATCTCAATATTTTTCACGAAATATCATTCTTAAATTTTTCTTTGTTCCTCGCTACCTTTTTCTTCAAAAAAATAGAGTTATTAAAACTGCAATTTTTTTATTTCAAATATTCTTCTAGAATTAAAACTATATTTTGATCATCAGGAGTGGCTATTTCCAGGCCCCCAATAAAAAAGAGCGTAAGTGTATCTAATCAGCTGAGGGAATATCAGGGGGTATTTACAAAAATTCATGCAAAAGCAGGCGAGGGGTTATTGCGTTCATGTATTTCTAGTAAATATTGAATTGATTTAATTCCAGTCAAGAGTTCATAAGACAAAAGAAAAATTCGATCCGCGCAAAAAAATCGCGAGTGGAAAACCGGCTAAACGTGGTATAAAACACGTGTCGAATTTATATAGGCTGAGTTAAAGTTGTACGGTACTGAGTTTTTGCGAATTCGCTACGTTGCAAAAATTGGTGCGTTGTATGTGAACAGAATACAAATGTCTTCAGTGTTTACATCTCCATTTCATGAAGTAAAATTGAATTATATAGCACTGCGTTATACGAAACTTGGCTTGCTAGAACAAAAAATACCTGTTTCTTTGTTTGAGATAGTTCCTTCTTGGTTTTCACTAGCATATTCTTTAATCTCTTTTCCCTTTCTTCAGCTTGATTAACCTTGCTTTCCAGTAAAGCTAAAGTGCCAAACAAGGATTTATTATTTACAAGAGTGAGTTGGGAGAATACGAAAATACAAGAATTAACATAAGTACTTTCAAATTCTCTCACTCAAGTGTTCGCATCAGATTACATGAGCACAGAACATCCATTTTCTATTTTATGAAATAAAACTAAGAAATGTGCTGTGACGTCACAACCGTGTTTACATAGTCTGATACAAACACAGTAACTGACCAATCATAGCGTGCGTAAGCCGCAATAGACGTATAACTTTATTTATTATACAACTGCATTAAAAACTGTCGAAATAACGCTAAAAATGAGTACAAATATACAGCGATATTTGGATAGTTGTTATTTGGATAGTAGAAAACCGGTTTGACAGATTTTGTTAGCCAATCAAATTTACACACGGGAGACTACTTCATGTATGCTTATTATTTTGTCTTGGTGCAAGTCACGCTACTTCTCTAGCCTTTTTAGAGTTTTCTTTTTCCATAAAAAATTTGTTGATCAGAGCAGTTGTATAATAAATCTCTTATTAGATGTTTTGGTGTGTAGTATCGCTGTATATTTTTACTCGTTGCTTGTATTTTGACTCGCCCTGCGGGCTCGTCATAATACAGCACAACTCGTAAAAATATTCAGCGATACTACACACCAAAAGATCTAATAAGATATATATAAAAACTCCTATACAAATACAGAGCTGTTCGAACTCGCCTATGGTTCGGGTTCACATAAACTTTCGAATTTCCCTAATTTAGTCCCCTGTTTGCATCAGACTATATAAACACGGGCGGTCATTTTCTATTTCTTAAATATGTTTTTTTTTTCCCATTTGATGGTGACATGACCAACGACGTCAACAAATATAAATTGTAAAACTTCGAGAAATTTCTATAAATTTTTAAATGCACCATTGAAATGTAGACGGTCTGTTCCCAGGATTCTTGGAATCTTTACATGTGCTATCGTCTTTTACATGTGCAAAATGCAATGCCAATACACTAATATTGAAACAACTTCGTTAAAACCTGTTATCAGATAATTGCATACATATTTTTTCAACAGGTACATATCTTGTTGAAATGACTCAAAAATACCATAACAACAATGGCAAAAAATATAGTGTTTTGATGACAGCAGTTATCCTTCATTCAAAAACTCATTAATAATTCATGAAGAAAACACAAAGGAAAATCATGACCGTGACGTGTCTCTATATGTGATAGATTTTCGATGAACTTTTTCTTCGATTTTGCGGCTCAGACAACTTCAATTTTCAAAATTGATTTCTCTATATATGAGCTCATTATATGGATTATATGGAACAGTTTTTGAAGCCATTTAAAACATGCGCCGGTACGTGTTTTATCAGATGTAAAACACTCGGCTATCGTTTCGTGTTTTAAATCTGATAAAACACTACTGCTCATGTTTTAAATGGTACATAAAGATACATTTATACTTTAACATACCCAATTCTTTATCTTTGTCCTCCATTTGCTTTCTTATTTCGTCAATTTCACCATTTTTTCTTTCTAAGTCACTCTCATTTTCAGTTTTTTTCAATTGTAAGGATTCCAATGCCTTCTGACAGTCTTTTAACTCTAAATCAACAAGACTGATTTTACCAGCTTCCTAAAAATATAAACAAAACAACTGCATGTAAATTGTTGTGTAAAGAATAAAAACCATGATTCACAAAAGCCATAATACCAATCTTGAGTTTCCAATAAGCTTAAATTTGTTTCGTTTTGCTTTGCTCTTTGCTCGTTTGTTTGTTTGTTTGTTTGTTTGTTCGTTTGTTTGTTTGCTCGTTTGTTTGTTTGTTTGTTCGTTTGTTCGTTTGTTTGTTTGTTTGTTTGTTTGTTTGTTTGTTTGTTTGTTTGTTTGTTTGTTTGTTTGTTTGTTTGTTTGTTTGTTTGCTTTGTTTGCTCGTTTTCGTTTGCTCGTTTGTTTGTTTGTTTGTTTGTTTGTTTGTTTGTTTGTTTGTTTGTTTGTTTGTTGTTCGTTCGTTCGTTCGTTCGTTCGTTCGTTCGTTCGTTCGTTCGTTCGTTCGTTCGTTCGTTCGTTCGTCGTGTGTGTTTGTTTGTTTGTTTGTTTGTTTGTTTGTTTGTTTGTTTGTTTGTTTGTTTGTTTGTTTGTTTGTTTGTTTGTTTGTTTGTTTGTTTGTTTGTTTGTTTGTTTGTTTGTTTGTTTGTTTGTTTGTGTGTGTGTGTGTGTGTGTGTGTCGTTCGTTCGTTAGTTGGTTTGTGTTTATTTGTTTGTTTGTTTGTTTGTTTGTTTGTTTGTTTGTTTGTTTGTTTGTTTGTTTGTTTGTTTGTTTGTTTGTTTGTTTGTTTGTTTGTTTGTTTGTTTGTTTGTTTGTTTGTTTGTTTGTTTGTTTGTTTGTTTGTTTGTTTGTTTGTTTGTTTGTTTGTTTGTTTGTTTGTTTGTTTGTTTGTTTGTTTGTTTGTTTGTTTGTTTGTTTGTTTGTTTGTTTGTTTGTTTGTTTGTTTGTTTGTTTGTTTGTTTGTTTGTTTGTTTGTTTGTTTGTTTGTTTGTTTGTTTGTTTGTTTGTTTGTTTGTTTGTTTGTTTGTTTGTTTGTTTGTTTGTTTGTTTGTTTGTTTGTTTGTTTGTTTGTTTGTTTGTTTGTTTGTTTGTTTGTTTGTTTGTTTGTTTGTTTGTTTGTTTGTTTGTTTGTTTGTTTGTTTGTTGTCTGTCTGTCTGTCTGTCTGTCTGTCTGTCTGTCTGTCTGTCTGTCTGTCTGTCTGTCTGTCTGTCTGTCTGTCTGTCTGTCTGTTTGTCTGTTTGTTTGTTTGTTTGTTTGTTTGTTTGTTTGTTTGTTTGTTTGTTTGTTTGTTTGTTTGTTTGTTTGTTTGTTTGTTTGTTTGTTTGTTTGTTTGTTTGTTTGTTTGTTTGTTTGTTTGTTTGTTTGTTTGTTTGTTTGTGTGTGTGTGTGTGTGTGTGTGTTCGTTCGTTCGTTAGTTGGTTTGTGTTTATTTGTTTGTTGTTTTTTTTTGTGTTTGTTTGTTTGTTTGTTTGTTTGTTTGTTTGTTTGTTTGTTTGTTTGTTTGTTTGTTTGTTTGTTTGTTTGTTTGTTTGTTTGTTTGTTTGTTTGTTTGTTTGTTTGTTTGTTTGTTTGTTTGTTTGTTTGTTTGTTTGTTTGTTTTTAGCTCATAAGTTCGTTAATAATATACAAATACTAGTGCACAAATATGTAATGGCCGAGCAATAAGACATTGCCTATAATATGTGTCTGCCATAATTTCACTGTTACATTTGAGAAGATTCTCCCATTTCTAGAAGAATTATTGTCAGCTTAATACCACAGTACGTACAAGACCGGAACACCTTTAAAAAACTAATAATTTACAAGATATGTTATTAAAAATTCTGCAAATTAATTCAAGAGTTCTCAGTTTCCAAAAGAATCGTTAAAAACAGTTGGAAAAAACCCCCAACAATTTAAAACCAAAATGTCCAAAAACGGTAAATATTTGTATTGTAGATTCTATATTAATGTTCAAAGAATATGAATAGGTCTAAAAATGAAACTTTTGTTGTTTTTGTGGTTATTATCTCTTCTAGGTTTTCGCACCAGCACGAAACAAAATTTGCCGTTGTGGCCGCGTAGGGGCCTAAAATTGACGTCCAAAAATGCCTAACGAACGTCACTCTTACCCTCAGTTTTTGATTGGCATGCAGTCAGCCTTTTCCAGTTAATATAGAGTACACTTATTCTGCTCTGTAGTTTTTGACTGTGGGTCCTACTGCACCAATAGTCCGCTCAATCTGACTTAAATCCAATTTAAAATGGTCAGCACTTTTACTAACCCAATGGCAAGCACGTACTTTAGTATTGTACTCTGGCTAACGTCAGAGGGAAACTCCTGGTATTCTAACGGTTAAATAAACAACCATGAACCCTAACCAATCTTGGATTAGGACAGTCCAGTTATATTTTTATATACAACTGAAAGGTCGCCAGCCAAGATTGCTTATGGTTTATGGTTCTTTCTTTAACTCTTAAAAGCCAGTGCTTGCAAGCTATTCGTGTTACTAACCTTCTCCGCGGATTCCAATTTCTGTTTTAAGTTCTCTAATTCAGTTTTCTTCTCTTCGATGTTCGTACTTTCTTTCGCGAGTTCCTTCTCAACATTGTCAAGTTTCTCTGAAAGCTAAAATCACAGAAAAAACATTTCTCTCTGCATGACTTTTCACTAATAATTGGCTGTACATACATGATCTTTACTGTATATGACAAAATCTCGACTTCTATATTTTATTATTTAAACATATTTGAATTTCCAACATTTTATCTTAATAATTCTCATGAACAAATCGATTAATTAAGTTATTTTAATGTGGCTCGAAAGGAAAAAACTATAAAAAATTAGATTTTTTCTTTTAAAACGTTTAGTAGTGTGGATATATTGTTCATTCTAGTTGCTTGCACAGCCCTAGTTTGTATTTTCTCTTCAAGAAACAAAACTATATATACATCTTTCAATTCACTTTGCTTTTGTTGGTATGTTTTTCATTCTAGTTGCTTGCACAGCCATAGTTTGTATTTTCTCTTCAAGAAATAAAACTATATATACATCTTTCAATTCAGTTTGCTTTTGTTGGTATGTTTTTCATTCTAGTTGCTCGCACAGCCCTAGTTTGCATTTTCTCTTCAAGAAATAAAACTATATATACATCTTTCAATTCAGTTTGCTTTTGTTGGTATGTTTTTCATTCTAGTTGCTTGCACAGCCCTATAGTTTGTATTTTCTCTTCAAGAAACAAAACTATACCTCTTTCAATTCAGTTTGCTTTTGTTGGTTCTCTTCTTGGACAACAAGAAGATTCTCCTCCACTGACAATATTTTTGTTTGGTACTCCTTTATACTTCCAAGATGAGACTAAAAATAAATAAATAAATTTGCAACTTGCAACTCATCGGTTTAAGGGTGAACAAGTTTAATCCTTTGACTCCCCAAGCACGCATGTAGACACACCTTTAGTATTTTACTCTGCCTAACGTCAGACGACTTTACTTTGCCTAACGTCAGACGATTTTACTCTGCCTAACGTCAGACGATTTTACTCTGCCTAACGTCAGACGATTTTACTCTGCCTAACGTCAGACGATTTTACTCTGCCTAACGTCAGACGATTTTACTCGTCAAAGGAATACCCCTGGTAGTCAAGCTGTCAAGGGGTTAAAAATCTCAATGCTTAACCCTCCCTTTGACTCCCCAAGCATGCATGTAGACGACGCACCTTTAGTATTTTACTCTGGCTAACGTCAGACGATTGTACTCGTCAAGAGAAGACCCCTGGTAGTCAAGCTGTCAAGGGGTTAAAAATCTCAATGCTTAACCTTCCCTATGACTCCCCAAGCATGCATGTAGACGCACCTTTAGTATTTTACTCTGACTAACGTCAGACGATTTTACTCATCAAGAGAACGGATGGAGCACGGATGGCGTGTGCTGTTAGGGCGATGCCTCTCACCAATAGTTAAGCCCGGTTAGACGGGGTTAGTACTTGGATGGGTGACCATCTGGGACAATCCCGTTCTCGAGCTTGAGACGCATGTGAGTAGAGTTTAGTTGGTCTCTCCTGTGCTCCGAGGGTTTTTCACCGGGTTCTCCGGTTTTCCTCCTTCCGTAAAATCAACACCTAGGGGTTAGTTGGGATCCGTATAGTGGAGAATAACCTTGTAAGGGACCTAGAGTCCTATTGTTACTTCTCCTGTTACCGCCAGGTACAAATATTGATAAATAAAAAATAAAAATAAAAAATAGAAGACCCTTGGTATAGTCAAGGGGTTAAGATAACATTTTAAAAGACTACTCCCTTAAACAATGTAGTCTATTTTCTTATTAATATCACGATTACCTCAATGAATATTTTCCTCAATTCCCCCTCATTAGCATGCATAAGCGAACACCACAACACCCCATTTAATTCTTAATAAATACTCTTTTTATGTTATATAAAAACTAGCCTTACTGCAAGTATTTTTTGTAAAAAATCCCAAAAATGAATAGAAACCAATTATAATAATACAGTATTTAAGAAAATATAAAAGCGCAATAATAGTTACATCATTTTCTTTAAGAGCTTCGTTACATTTTTCATTGATCTCAACTTTATCCCGTTCGGCGCTTTCTAACTTCTCTGCAAGTATCTAAAACAGATAAATGAATAAGGGATTAATGCAATAAGTATTAGATATAGCTTTGAAACATTATCATTGTTTTTACTTGGACCCGTGGAGCCTGAAAACAACTTCTTGAAAACATGAAGCCGAATTGTCACAGACAGAAGAGAAATATTTAACTCGAGCACGCATTATCGTCGCATTTAATATCCGTCTGACTCAGACGAATTTAATTGCTGAGACGAATTAAATTCGTATGTCGAATTTAATCGAGTTATACGTCGCAATTTCGTGGAATAAAATTCAAACAAATAAATAAATTCGTCTATTGTTGCGACGTTTAGCACAGGCCTTAGTTTGTCTAGGTATTAAAATCAAATTATCTTGTACTGTCCATGAAATATTGTTGCAAAAGAAGTGAAGCAACTGAACTATAGCGTGTATACCTGCTGAATATATACACCTATAACTCAGTCTGTGAAAACTCGCACGATAGCTTGTCGACCGCCCACTGAGCTTCCCAGATCTGAGAAGATTCTGATTCATAATACGTTATTTGATTGGATTATTTGATCTCACGAGAATTCCTAGAGAACCAATTGTAACTGGAATAAGACAGGGCTTGTGATTTGGACAATCAAAATCTACTTCACAGATCTGAGAAGCTCAGCGGGGGTCGACAAGCCATCTTGTGAGTTTTCACAGACTGAATTACAGGAATGTATATCCAGGCTGTACATAGGCTGCTGAACTGATAAGAACTCATTAATTCTTTAATTAATCCCGTCAGTGAATTATTCCATTGACGAGCAAAATCGTAAAATACATGTCTTAAAAGTCGCATCCTTATACGAAAGAATTAAAATACTCTGTCTGTGCATACCTCCCTTTCACTCAGAGATGTCTGTAGCTCTTCTTGTGCATTTTTCAACCTACAAAAATACAAAAAATAAACATTGTTTCTCGGTCCGTCCGTGCTTCTGTCCATGTGACCGTCCGTCTGTCTCTTCGCTCAACTGACCCCGTACGTACGTACGTACGTACGTACGTTCGTTTGCTAGCTTGTTCGATTGTCTAATCCGTCTCGTTTGCTCGCTTGTTCGATTGTCTAATCCGTCTAAGTAGAGATATTAGTCCCGTTAACATATTTCAAGACGAACAGTACCGTGATTCTAGGTCGCTAACTTGTTCTTCAAGGTTCTTAATGCGTTCTTGTAACTTCTAAATTAAATAAAGATAATAATAAACACGATATAAAAGTTAGCACAAAATAAGTTTAATGGACAATTACGCGAGCACCAGAGATGATGCACAATAAATAATAAATTTAATTTCTGAATTAGCAAATCTTACTTAACTTTAAAGACATTTTTGTTCAGAGTATACAACATCTTTTCATATACCGAGTTGTTTGTCGCAACCGCACACATTTTTTTGCAAGTCTAGATTGTCTTGTCCAGTCTAAAAGTCATGTCCAGGCTGCGTTTTACAAAACTCCAAAATCTGACATTATAACCACCTTGCCACTCACAGTCCTATAAACCACTTCGCTCCAGAGAATACAGAGAGCTTAGTCTCTAGAATTGAAGTATCTGAAAACGCAGCCAGAGTCTCTGACTATGTGCAGACGGAAAGGTTTTTCTGCGTTTTTGTATTTACTGCTCTCAAGGGAATCGACAACAATCAGCTCATTTACTTGAAATAGGGACGTAGCCAGGATTTTGAAAGGGGGGGAGCCGGTATCAAAACAAATTTTTAGGAGGGTCCGGGGGCATGCTCCCCAGGGAAATTTTGAAATCGAGAGTCGCTGAAATGCCATTTCCTGGCTTTTGGAGGAAGATTTTACAGACTCTAAAGGTTAAAAACCGTCATATAAAATACTCAAAACACGCAAACGACACATAGATACTCAAAATGCATACACTCAGTAGATTGAATACACTGTTTACAGTTTATTTCCTGACACAATTCATACATGTATTGCATCAGTTTTGTAGTTACATTCTGTTGTTTTATATCCAAAGGGGGTGAGCCGCAGCTCCCCCGGCTCCCTCCCCCCCTGGCTACGTCCCTGACTTGAAACAATACAAAAACGCTTGGAAACGTTACCGTGTGCACATAGTCTTTGTTCTATGCATATTTGTTCACGTTTATGCAAATGTGCATTTTCACGCTTACTGAATATATTATATTTTTGGTAGAGTTTGGATTCAACTGCAAAACTACGCTTTATAAATGTTTATGAACGTAAAACAAAAGATTTGTGCACTTTCACACTTGCATGCAGCACACATTGTATTTATATATGATTTAATAAACCAATCAGCCAATAGCAGCGTTTGGCCTCAGTTAAGCCTGGTTTCCATAGGCCATTCTGGCCTCGTTTGCGTGCATGTAATTCAAAAGAATCTTTGCTTCATAACAAGGCCAGGAAAGCTAATTTAGACGCACATAAAAGAATATTTGGAGCGGTGGTCATTATGACAGTCGTCTATGATGACATATACTCCAAACTTTAAGAGGAAAATTATTTTTACAAATTACAAAATGCAAACAGCTGACTTAATTCAGGACGTGTTTCACACCTGTACCTCCACGTCCTGTTTCTCTTTCACGGTTTCTTGGTTGGTATTTGAAAGTAATAATTCATCCTTTCCTCGAATTGTTTCGATGAAAGTACTCCTCTCCTTTTCAAACTATCAAATTAAGAACAGAGCTTTAAAAACTAATCAGTCAATATACAGGAGGTGGGCAAAAAACAGTGGCCATCATTGAAAGTATGATTAATGTGCATTGTATAACTTTTATTAGAGTACAGAAAAATATGTAAAATTATAATTTTTTAGAATGCATGCGTCAAGATCTGCTCAAATATGATATCAAATTCTAATTGTATCCATAGATTTAGAAAATATATTAATTTTTCATGATTTTCAATCTTGTAACAAACGAAGTGAATCTTAGTTCGACTTATTCAAATTGGTCTTCAAAATGATTAGTGGAGTTTGTATACTATGAAAACGTTATAACAGCAAAATAGTTGGATATTTTGTTGCCATTTCACTTGATTTCGCTACAGCTTCACAGCGTGGCATGCTTTCAAAGTTAACGTATTTTTTAAACCAATGACAAAATTAGAATTAAATATCATATTTGAGCAGATCTTGACGCATGCATTCTAAAATATATCACGTTGCGTATTTTTCTTTTCTCGAATAATAGTTATTCTCAAACTCATTAATAATTCATGAACCAAAAACAAAAGAAATTAATGTTTAATTAGTGTTTTGAAACCGGAGGAAGATCCATCTAACTGATCACGTGATGACGTTTTGAAATATTTCAAAATCCTAGGACTTTGAAATATTTCAAAGGTCCTAGGACTTTGAAAATATGTAAATTACCATGTTTGAGAAGTCAGTTCAAACACTCAACGTCGGACTTTACCGGGATTTCAAAGCCCTCGTGCATTAAAAATGCTCGCCTTCGGCTCGCATTTTCAATAGACACTCGGACTTTGAAATCCCGGTAAAGTCCTCTGTCTCGTATTTGAACTATTACTTCCACATTAAGCATAATTTCAATGACGGCCACTTTTCTTTGTCCACCCCCTGTATATAAAGTCTGCAAGTTAAAACTGAAATTAAATTAATCAATACAAAATGAGAAAAAATCTTGTACATGCATGCATATTCGCAATTCCATTTCCAACCCTTTACTGGCCATAGTTGTTTTGGTCTACTTCTTAATTTTACTCTGGCAAACGCACCAGGTGATTTTACTCTGGCAAACGCACCAGGTGATTTTACTCTGGCAAACGCGCCAGGTGATTTTACTCTGGCAAACGCACCAGGTGATTTTACTCTGGCAAACGCGCCAGGTGATTTTACTCTGGCAAACGCACCAGGTGATTTTACTCTGGCAAACGCACCAGGTGATTTTACTCTGGCAAACGCGCCAGGTGATTTTACTCTGGCAAACGCGCCAGGTGATTTTACTCTGGCAAACGCGCCAGGTGATTTTACTCTGGCAAACGCGCCAGGTGATTTTACTCTGGCAAACGCGCCAGGTGATTTTACTCTGGCAAACGCGCCAGGTGATTTTACTCTGGCAAACGCGCCAGGTGATTTTACTCTGGCAAACGCGCCAGGTGATTTTACTCTGGCAAACGCGCCAGGTGATTTTACTCTGGCAAACGCGCCAGGTGATTTTACTCTGGCAAACGCGCCAGGTGATTTTACTCTGGCAAACGCGCCAGGTGATTTTACTCTGGCAAACGCGCCAGGTGATTTTACTCTGGCAAACGCGCCAGGTGATTTTACTCTGGCAAACGCGCCAGGTGATTTTACTCTGGCAAACGCGCCAGGTGATTTTACTCTGGCAAACGCGCCAGGTGATTTTACTCTGGCAAACGCGCCAGGCGATTTTACTCGTCAAGACGAGAGCTGCTGGAAACCTGGACAATAAAGGTTAAAGTAATAAAATTGAATATGAGAGGCTGTACACTCAGTACACGACAAAACGATGTCCTTACCTGTTTCTTCACATTTTCGGTCTCTTTTTTCGCCTTCATTGCAACTTGTTTTATTTTACTTATTTTGGAACTTAATTCCTTATTTTGGTTCTCCAGATTTTCTGAAAGATAATATTTAAATCTGATAAATTCTTTGAATGTTTGCAAAACGACGAATTGTAATAGATGGTGTTACCATAACTTCTCGTTTCTATCAGTATCTAAATGACTAAATCTGTTTTCAATATATTCTAAATAACGTTTAATCAAAGATATCATGATCTATTATAGAAGTATGACCAAAGAAAGTAATCAAACCATGGCATGATAGAAGTTGAAATTAGTAAAAGTAAATTGTGAGTGATAGATATTTTGAGAGCGGACCAGTTGCAAATAACGTAACTCCGACGCCTTTCTGCTAGAAATGATTAAAGTCCGCAATCCTAATAACGCCCCACCCCCCCCCCACCCCCCCACCCCGTACAAGATCTAACCGACTACGGAGGCCAGTGTCGGAAGCTTGGGCATCGGTGGCGCGGGAGACGCGGGTGGACGAGACACACGGGTGGGACAGGGAGCAGGAGTGGATGGGAGTCAAAATTTTCAGTGAATGTTCCTGCCACACTCCTCTGTTAATTAAAACAATAAATTCCAACGAGTTTTTCACTTTCTAGACACATTATTCACACTCGTTCATTCACACATTTTATTAAAACATGTCACCAAATGTAAATACTAATAAGAAGAGCGCACTCAGAGACTGCATATACTTCCACCAGTGGGTTATTGTTAGTGATGTTTAAAAAGAAAACGGGTCATCCCGCTAACCAGGCTAACTCACAAGGCTTACACAAATAAATAAATAAAATGCTTGATTGCACTCATACCAAAATTATGCAAAAATGTTTGCATAAAATATGGATAATAAGCGCAATCAAGCATTTCTTTTACACGGAGAATCTTGTCGCCAGATTTTTATTACATTCTCATCCAAATCTCACGGTCTATGGTCAATCTTTAGACAAACTTTGATGAAAACCTGTGCAGTATTTTGTAAGATATCCTGGTCACAAACAGGCAAACAAACAAACGGACAGACGGACGGACAAACGAACGGACAAACAGACAGACAGACAGACAGACAGACAGACAGACAGACAGACAGACAGACAGACAGACAGACAGACAGACAGACAGACAGACAGACAGACAGACAGACAGACAGACAGACAGACAGACAGACAGACAGACAGACAGACAGACAGACAGACAGACAGACAGACAGACAGACAGACAGACAGACAGACAGACAGACAGACAGACAGACAGACAGACAGACAGACAGACAGACAGACAGACAGACAGACAGACAGACAGAACCTGCTAATCTTCTCTTCCACTTGTTCTAACATCATCCTCTCCCTTCCCCGAGGATATCATTAATTGCTCAGTTGCTTACCTTTAGCTGCCTGAATCTCCTCCATATCTTTGTTGTGTCTTTGAATCGTTTCTTCATAGGCATTTGTACTAACTTCGGAGGTACTTGCATGTTCGCGAAGACGATTTACTTCCTCTAATAATTCAACGTTTTCATTAACATGGCGTTCTATTTCTTCTTTTAGTTCTTCTAACATCTTCTCCTTTTCTTGAATAATTTCATCACTTGATTTAACCTTTTCTAACAGACCGCTCTCGTTTGAAGCAAAAGATTGTAGTTCTTGTTCCTTCTTTATCACTTCCTCTTTAATGCACGTTTCGTTTTCTTTTACATTGCTATACTCCATTTCCACCTTTTCTTTCATTTCTTTCAGTTCGTTTAACTGTTGGTCCTTTTGTAATACTTCACGCTCAAGTAAAACAACCTTTTCATTAAAAATATTTAATTCGTCTTTTAAATTACAACATTCACTCTTCTGACTGTCCAACATTTTCGACAATTCCTGAATCTGATCTTTTGAAGATTCTAAATTATCTTTAAAGTCTCTTTCTTTCGACTGAATGGTTATGTTTAGAGTAGAAATCTCCTTATTTTGCAATTCAAGTTGTTCTGCCAACTTATCACATTCGCTTTCCTGATTTCTTAGCTTTTCAAACAGTTGTTGTTGCTGATTATTCCAGGTTTCATTTTGTCCCGCAAGATCTTGTTCTTTGACATCAAGAGTATTCTTTAAAACAGTCATCTCATCATTTAACTGCTCGAGGGCTTTCGTTTGTTTTACAACAGTCTCTTGAAGATCAATTGACAACTTGTCTTTTTCTTCTCCCTCCTGTTTTGCTCTGTCTAATGCTTGTTGAAGACTGACAAACTGTTCTTTCTCAAGTAACGCAGTTTCATCAACACTGACCAAACGCTGGTCTCTTTCTTCTAATACCTTTTCCAGAGTCTTGTATTTTTCATTCAAATCTCTTAAAGCTTGTTGTTCCTTTTCTAACTTGTTAACCAGCTGTTGGCATTCTTCGCTCTTTTCCGTAAGCTCAGCAGACAAAGATTCTAATACAACTTTAGAATTCAACATATCTTTCTCTTGTTTCCCATGCAATTCCTCTTTGTCACGAAGTTCGTTTTCTCTGATTTTCAAGTTTTCAAGAACAGTTTTGGAAGTTTCTTGTAAACTCTTTATTTCATCATCGCGTTGCTTCACACTTGACATAAGGTTATTTATTTCGTCTTCACGATTGGTAACACACTGCTTTACATGATCCACAAGACTGCTCGTTTCATCACAACCTCTTTCGCTATTTGTAAATTTACTTAAAGAATCTATGAGTACCATTATTTCCTGATCTTGCGCCTCTTTTTCGTGTTCTTTTGCGATTAATTTTTCTTCCCATAATCCTACCTCAGTAGTCAGTTCATTATTTCGATCTTCAAGCTCTTGTATGTTTTCATTTAGCTGATCGGACCTGTCTTTCAAAACTCGCATTTCATCAATTAATTTTAAAACTTCGCTGTCATCAGTAGTTGTCTTGGTTTCTCTCGTGTTCTCAAATTCCTGATCTTGCGACGTCTTAAGACGTTCAACGTTAGCTTCAAGTTCCCTTAGTTTCTCTTCCATTTCATTTTTCTTATTCTGCTCTACGTGAAGTTCTTCCATTACCACAGCAAGTTGATTCTCATAACCTTCTTTCATTTCATTGAACTTCGATTGAGCTTCATCTTTAGCGCTACTTAATCCTGCTATCGTTTTCTCAAGAATCTCTATCTGTTCTTCTTGTACACGCTGATCACCACTTTTCAAAATGTCCTTTACTTCTTCGTTACCAGCCTCGACTAAATTTTCATTAACGTTTAAAATCTTATCTTTGGAAGCTTCTTGCTCCTCGTTCCTATTCGATTTTTCTCGTAAATTATCATTTTCCTAAAAATGTGAAGTAGATGATAAAAGTCAAGAACTTATTGCCCAACTTGCTACAATTAATCATTGCCTTTTAACACTTTGAAGCCTGAAGACGAGTCTTTAGTATTTTATTCTGGCTAACGCCAGACGATTTTATTCAGCACAGAGAGAGGTCCAGGCCTCAAAGTGTTAACCTATCTCTTTAACACTTTGAAGATTGAAAACGAGTCTTTAGTATTTCATTCTGTCTAACGCCAGACGATTTTATTCAGCACAGGGAGAGGTCCAGGCTTCAAAGTGTTAAAACCTATCTCTTTAACACTTTGAAGCCTGAAGACGAGTCTTCAGTATTTTATTCTGGCTAATGCCAGACGATTTTATTCAGCACAGGGAGAGATCCAGGCCTCAAAGTGTTAATATAAAAGATGACAAGATTAAGTGCAGTCTGAAGCAATAGTGGCTCCATGGGGTTTACGTATTTATATTTATGCTCAGTACAGTTGTAATTTACAAACAATTTTATCTTTCAAGTGATTGCTAAATATAGATGTTGAATATATCTTAATAGAAATTAAAAGAAATATAGCACACAGAATATATTTATCAAATAGTACAATTATCATCTGTTTTCAGGATCACTCTTTTCCGCAGCCGGCTTCCTTGCCGTCAGGCATAAAGTTCGGGCAGCGCGGGCTGTGAGACAAGGGGGCGCGGGGACAATGATGGCACAGAATAGTAAGACAACCAGAAGTCCGACTCGCGTCGGAACCTTTGAAGTTTATGTCCTCGCGCAGGTCGCCTCGCGCATCTTGATTCCTCGCCATCCTACGCCATCCTACGTAGGATGGCGTCGGATGGCGTAGAATATTGCGCATCCGCATTGAAGAAATGCGAACAAGTTTTCAAGAACTTCTGGTTGTCTTACTATTCTGTGATGATGGGAAGAAGAAAATTGAGGAAGCTTCCCTCTTCCCGTCTTCCCCTGCGCGCGTGAATCTCCGCGTCCCCATTCTTCCTATGCATCCCCCAAAACCCTGTGAGCTCCTAGTCCTGAGCGCAAGGAAGCCTCTGCGGAGGAGAGTGTCTCAGGATAATACAGACTTTAAGCTTTATCTTTAGTTTCACTTCATAAGGTTTCCTAAAATGCAGACCATTATACTATAACATAATGCAAAGTAAAAATGTAGTAAACTGCCGAATGTTTGAGTGACAAAATACCGACGGTTAATGAGGACCCCTTCATCAGAGTAAAATGAGATAATTTCCTATTTTTTCATCATAGTTTCCCCGAGCCCGGGTGTATAGGTCCGAAGGCCCGGAGCCCGGTGAGGGTGCTAATCTCGACACGCGTGGAGTGCATTTTACACGCGTGTAGAAAAAGCGAGGGAGACGAAATCTGGGTAATAGTTTATCCCCGAGCCCGGGCGTAGGGCCGAAGGCCTGAAGCCCAGTGAGGGTGCTAATATGGACGCGCGTGGAGTCATTAGCAACCTTAAGATACCCCAGGTTCGGTTTACGGGTACGGGTACCGCCATTCTTGTTTACTCGTATTCTACCCGTTTTCCCGTGGTAGATCATGGTCTACCCGTACATACGACTACGGGTATGGGTAGATTACCCGTACCCGTAAACCGAACCCGGGGTATCTTAAGGTCTCTATTTTACACGCGTGGACAAACGGGATATGCGAACGAATTTCTGTGATCTGAATATTTATTTGTGTGTGTGGACGGACTATGCGCGGTTAAGATTAACTGCGCATTAACTTAAGATTAATTCGCATTAACTGCGAATATAATAGAATGCTGAGTTACTTACACGACGTAAAGTATCGTTCATTTCCTGTAAACTCAAGATTTGAGTGTAATAGTGAGACTCTGTACTTAGCTGGTTCGACTGAATTTCTGAAAGCCTTTCAGACAGAACCTACATTAAAACAGATAAAACAATTTATAAATCACAAGCCTCACAATGGTGACTTAAAATATTGATAAGACAGCTAGCAGAACAAGACAAGTCCCAATCAAAAATGTTAAGAATTTTCTGCACTAGGTAATAGCATGGTTTCGAGTGCAAATTTGAAAAAAACCATGCACAAGTGAGTTTTTCAAAGACTATCAAATTTGCACGAGGACGAGTGCTATTTGAGGTCTTTGAAAAACTCACGAGTGTGTGTTTTTTCAAAATTGCACTCGAAACCATGCTATTACCTATTAATATACATGAAAATGTTAGACAAAATGTTCTTCCAGCTACGAAGTTACATACCACTCATTGCTCCACTTCGCGAAGCTTTAATGGTTGAAAACTGCTTCATTTTGTTCACTAAATACGTCAAACGTTTTACTCATAGCATCTAACCTCTTCTAGTCTTCTTGCAGGAACTTTTAGGACAATATTAAAGCAAAATTCACTCTGTGTTTCATCAAAATGTTCTTCGACAACTTTATGTTTTGGTCGCCATATTGGATTTTCTCGTGAAGGAAAAACCATCCTTCAAAATCCGCATAGGCATTTCATTGGCTTTCAGGTAGATTCCGGTTGTTTACTAGCCAATCAGAATGCTTAATACTCATTGAAATTTGCACTGTATTTCATATTTCTGCACTGTATTACACCTTTTCTGCACTGTATTACATTGAAATTGCACTCCTCTCGACCAATCGAGATGCAGTAATTTTGTCATGTATATTATTATCAGCTTAATAATATACATGAAAAAATTTCTCAATTCTGATTGGCTGAGAGGAGTGCAATTTTAGTGTAATTCAGTGCAGAAAAATGAAATACAGTGCAAATTTTGTAATTTTTTAAATTTGCACAAAAATCATTTTTTACTAGAAAAAAAGCTCTTCCTGTTAAATTTTTTTTCATGTATGTTATTTGAACAAAGCATTTTGATTAGAAAGATACTCTTTATGATAATTTTTTTCACGTATATTATTAGTAAGTAATAGCATGATTTCTCGTGTAATTTGGAAAAAAACACGCACTCGTGAGTTTTTCAAAGACCTCAATAGCACTCATCCTCGTGCAATTTTAATAGTCTTTGAAAAATTCACTCGTGCATGTTTTTTCCAAATTGCACTCGAAACCATGCTATTACCTATACTAATGTTTGTAAAATCGTTTGTTTTTGCTGTATACATGCCGTCCTAAGTTGTTAAAGTGCCTATCACCCCAAATACAATATTACTGATATACATTCTATGTAATTTTTTGATCTGATCTTTTATTTAGTATTGCTATATTTCCAAAATTCTAGTAAAAAAGGGTCTACCGTTTCAGCTTGCGGAGGCCTCAAAACGTTAGCCCTAGTTTACTAGTATTTCGCTTTATGAAATAACGTTTATACTACGCAAGCTTCGATTGGTTTTCACTACACCGCCTACGCACTACTTTTCGACATAACTATAGCCCAATAATTTGAGAAGGCATTATAGTTTTGTGCACCCATACCACAGACCAAAACAAAAATCTCAGAGAAATTGAAAAACTTCAACGGAAAAATGTTCGATGAGTCCGTGCGGGTAAATATTTCCATTGTTCCAAGTTTGAAATGAGACGTTTTTTCATGTTTTTCTCCTAAATTCTCTTGTTGTTATGGTTTTAGTTGCGTGAGCGGGCAAAAACGATGGCCTCTGACATAATTCTGCAAGATTATTTAATTCACTAAATAACATTTAATTCATTACAGTATCTCAATTACATTGTTATTTGTATCTGATTGGCTTATTTTGTCATGTGATTATGTGACCATACGCTACGATCATTGCCAAAACGTTTCTAACCCCCAAAAATGTTGTTGAAATAAGCTTACACCCCCTTCCCTAGTCTTGTTATGATAAATCAACCCTTACCCACATATCATTGGAACGGGGGTAGAGGGATGAGATATCGAAGTGACGAACGTTCTTTCAATCAAACAATTTTCTCAACGATTGTAGAATACTCGACCACTTGGTCGCTTTTAAATAGTTTCAAATTGTTTAAAATTCACCGAATAAAATTGCTTCGTTTTTTAGAATTTTCGTTCAATTACAACATATTCGTGTGATTTCATCTTTATATATTTTATGTTTCACTTGTTACTAAAGAAATTGTATTCTGATTTTTTCCAGTTGAAAAGTTATGTTCGCTCAAAGTTACACCTCCTTTGCGAATATTTCGGCATCAAGAGCATCAAACTTTTACATTTTCAATTTGCATTTCCACATTGCCTACACAACACGCTGCTTTTCACATCCTCAATTGATAACAGTACTTTGTGCACTGAATAGGTTTAAACCTATACCCTGCGGGTCAGACAGAACCCTTTTCCGACCTATGCAGGCTTCGGGAGAAAGTGGGCTCTGCCAACAAACTCGATATTTCTTTTTGAGTATGCGTGAACGGTTGCCAAGATATTATTTTGAGCCCAGGCCCTGACACGTTACTTGCTATTTTCCTGCTTGCGGGTGCTCATAAACTAGAACTTGTTTGCCCAGTTTAAAACCTGACTGACTCGCCCCAAACTTGGGGCGAAGATCGAGTTTGTTAAGAAGTTATTCTTCAGTTTTCTCTTGCTCAGTATTATATCTTCGCTCTCTATTTCAGTCCTTGCAGTTCAATGGTTTGATAATCTCACTAGAGCCGTCAAGTTACGAGTTGAACAAACCTTATTCTCTTTGGAAACAACATCCTTTTCTTCGCTCATCTTGATTACCAGTTCGTTCAATTCCTATAACATAAAATAAAATAAAATAAAATAAAATAAAATAAAATAAAATAAAATAAAATAAAATAAAATAAAATAAAATAAAATAAAATAAAATAAAATAAAATAAAATAAAATAAAATAAAATAAAATAAAATAAAATAAAATAAAATAAAATAAAATAAAATAAAATAAAATAAAATAAAATAAAATAAAATAAAATAAAATAAAATAAAATAAAATAAAATAAAATAAAATAAAATAAAATAAAATAAAATAAAATAAAATAAAACAAAACAAAACAAAACAAAATAAAATAAATAATGAAATGAAATGTAATGTAATGTAATGAAATGAAACAAAATGCAACTTAAAAACGAAATGTCAAGACGATGTAAAACTTCCATATCGTAACGAATGAGGAACAAGGCGGGGAACGTAATCGTATTAAAAATAATAATGCCCAGCATAAAACACGAAATATAGCCATATCAATAATAATACACGTTTGTTGGACGTTCGCCAAGCTCAATTACTTAGAAAAGATTTGTGAGTCCCAGACAGAGTTCCAACCTGCAATCTTCTAATGACCAGTTAGATTAGATGCTCTAACCATTGAGCCACTGAGGCTCAGCTGAAAGCTAAGGTTGCAAATTCATAGTCATGCATAGGTCCTCCTAAGTGTGTTTAACGTACAACTTATCATAATAATAACAATACTTATTAAGACCCCGTTTACACGATACCGGTACAATTTGAAAACGGAACAAAATCATGCCGTTTAGGCCTTGCGTTTACACGATACCGGCACAAAAATAACATGAAATGTTATATGTTGTATTTCCATACTGGCATGATTTTGTTCCGTTTTCAAATTGTACCGGCGTCGTGTAAACGGGGTCTAAGGAGTAGAACTAACGTTTCGTCGCATCGCGCAACATCATCAGAGTGACATAATTTACAGTAAAATATGAATAAATTAGAAATATATGAGTATTATAGTACATACATGTTCAGAAAGGCCGAAGTAAAGTGAACAAATCAAAATGAGGAAAAAGGGACAAAGCCATGTAATATTTATAAGTAATAACATGACTTGAGGGAAATTAGCGATTAAATTTCCCTGCCGCCGAGGGAAGATTTGTGAAAGACTTTTACAAATCTTCCCAAGGCAAAGGGGAAATTTAATCGCTAATTTCCCTCAAGTCATGTTATTAGTTTGTAATATTATGATCACCGAGGAAAACTTTGAGAATCTTACCGATAGAAAATTTACACGGTTGATCAGAGAAGTTGCATCTAATTTTCCCGTGCATATTGATGAGGGAAAATATAAGCGGGAAATTTAGAAGAAGACAAAGGATTTCTTTGTCTTCTAATTTTCCCTCATCAACATGCACGGGAAAATTGGAAGATTTCTTTGTCTTCTAATTTTCCCTCATCAACATGCACGGGAAAATTAGAAGACAAAGTCAAAGGATAAATTTCCCTCTTGCATGAGCGATGAGGGAAATACGAGGTTTACATTCCCTCGGAGAACAAAAGAATCCGAGGCGATCATGGTATTATGACATTTATAGAAGGTTTAAGTTTGTAGATTGAAAGACTTTCACGTACGAGCAGTTCAGAGGTTGAAGAGCCAGAAGAAAGGATTTTGAACTCGTTATATAAGTGAGTTTCAGTGGGATGTGAGAGGATGCTGGTCGGTGGAGGCTTAGCACGTTTCTTACCAGTAAGAGCAGATACCCCCAAGTGGTCTGGCCCACATACAATGTGGTACAGCATTGACAAGTAAAATAATAAACAGTATGAAATCTCAGACCCTTAACAATTCTATCCTTAAGATGAAAATGTGTGAAAGATGTTTGGTTGGGCGGGAAAATGCATCGGGTGTTGACGTGAGGAAAGGCGGAAAAACAAAGGTGTTGATTTGTGTGCAGGTTTGAACAGATTGAATATCTGTGAAAGGAAGAAAAAAATATAGGACTTTTGGGGGGACAGTGTGCACCAAAGCCTTACATGAAAAACTGACTTTAAACAGAAATGAACGAACACACTTGTCAAATATAGATGTGTGGGGTAGCCAATTGAGGTTGAAAATTTTCTTCAAATTTCAAGCTCCTTATGGAAATTTTCATAAGTAGAGCAGATATTAAAGCGGTGTAATAGCGACAAAATTAGCCGCTTTTTATAAGAAAAAGGAATAAACTGTGAAAATTGGTAAATAAGCTAGTGAAAGTTGATTTATGAAAATGGTTGGTTTATAATAAGTTGGGGGAAAAACGCTGGAGCGTGTGGAGCGTGTGATGTTGATAACAAAAAGAGATAGTGTGCCAATGCGTTCTGTTTCGAAAGTAAAATTAATATTGGGATGTTGACATCTTACTGAAACTGGCCAAAACGATTTCAAAAGCCTTTCCTCTTGCTCTTCAACCTCTGAACTGCTCGTACGTGAAAGTCTTTTAATCTCCAATCTTAAACCTTCTATAAATGCCGATATTAGCTTCGTCCCTGTTTCCTTAATTTTGATTTTTTCACTTTACTTCCGCCTTTCTGAACATGTATGTTCTATAATACTCCTGTGATTTCTAATTTATTCATTGTTTACTGTAAATTATGTCATTCTGATGTTGCGCGGTGCGACGGAACGTTAGTACCACTCGGTAATAAATATTATCAATATAACAATATTTCGTGTTTTATGCTGGGCATTAATATTTTTAATAAGATAAAACTTCCACATAAGTCTCCATAACTTCCCTTTGAACGTGCATTTTCTACATCTAGTTTTAGCAATTCATAAGTTCAAACATCTTTTGCTCAAAAATCCTAATTCAAATATAAAAGAAATCTAAAAGAAGTGGCTCTGTTAACTTCTTCACCCTCTAAAATAATATCAGTTAATGGACTGTTACAATAATCCGCTTTAGGTGTTCTTTCATTGTCTTCAGAATCTTCGTTGATCCGGGTTTTATTAAAATACTCAGAGTGGTAACAGTCATTATACTCTACACACCTTGTGAAGAGTATAAAGCATTTTCTAGCTAAACTGCATTAACAAAATAACCAGTATAACCAATACAATAGTGATAGGAGGCGGGCATCTCTTTATTTGCCATTTGTCGGACATACATATACAATAACCATAATCCTTCTATAACCAATTTTCAAGTTTGATAAACGTTTTGTACAAGCGTACAGGGAGAGAATGCCTCGAATGCACAACTTCTATTTTACTTCCTTATATACAACCTAGTGTTATTACCCTAGAGACTAGTCACACAATACACTCTGCTGTCCCTGTGTACATTCCGTAACGCTAGAAAATACATTTAGAGAGTTTAAGCCTGATTCTCATATGTCGCCGATGGTCGCCGATCGTCGGCGATTTATGATTCAGATGCATGTTAAAACGGGAAGTGCAGCAGCATGTTAAGTAATAAAGAACAATGCAAAAAGCAGTGCTTTTATTGTTTTACTTAACATGCATCTAAATCATGGGTCGGCGACGATCGGCGACATATGACAACCAGGCTTTACGCTTTACGCTTAACGTTCTTATGTCAAACGACAAACAGCAGGCGAAGGTAAATTTCTTACTTAAAACGAGCACTCACTTAAAAAGACTTCTCACGTTAAAATATAACGCCAAATCACCATGATGACGAAGAAAAACAAAACACAATGTGACGAAGCCAGTAGAAACTACACTAACAAAATCAACTCTGCCGTTTGCCAGAGCTCTCTTAAACGCTCTATTATTACTTATTTACTTTACATACATGGTTGGCGTTCACTTCCTGGTCATATTTGGTCTGAAGCTCATCGTGAGCGTGAAAAAGTTCCTCAATTTCAGCGTCCAAGCTCTAGAAAATAAACGACAAAGAATGATCAGAGCTAGTAAGTTCAACGTCAGGAAATCGAAACATATTTTTAACAAAAGGGGCACTCAGAGACTGCATGCTATACCTCCGCCAGCGAGTTATTTGAGATGCTAACAAAGAAAACGAGCCATCGCTAACCAGGGTAGCTCAAGAGATTATACATATGTATGAATGCATAAAATGCTTGATTGCAATCGTACAAATTATGCAAAATTGTTTGCATAAGATATGATGACGCAATCAAGTATTTCTTCTGCACGGAAATCTTGTGGTCAGATTTTTATTAATTTCTCGTCCACATTTCAACCAAATTCAACCAAAATTGAAAGGGTTAGTTCTTGGTCTATGATCAATCGTTCCACAAACTTTTATAAAAAGAATAGTATTTTGTGAGATACAGTACCCTGGTGACAGACAGACAAACAGAGGTAAAAATATATTAACCTCCTGGCGGAGGTAATTAATTCTAATAGAATATTTCAAGTACTAAAATCATAAACTTTAATCTTTAATTTTTGAAACTTTGATGGGGCCTGACATGAGTAGAAACTAAAGTAAACTAACTTTATACAGGATAACTATATCAGTCATACAGTATCTAAACTGTTCGCCCCACAGGTGCAGTGATGGCAATCCCTCCAGTGTTACTACAGAAGAAAACCTTAAATTCGTTTTAAAACCGCTTTTCAAAGCGCATCTCAAATTAGTTCACATATTATAGTTTTTCACATGCGTGCATGTAGAGTGGAGTTCATGCAGAACGAGATTAACTCGCTCTAAGTCCCAAACAACCGTTTGACTTCATAGAAATTTAAGTAAGTCTTTATTATTACAAGAAATGCATCAAAATTTCTTTAATTAAAAGAAAACACGTCCTACTTTAATTAATTTATATGTTACTTACGTTTTTTTCATCATTGACTTTCACAAATTCAGCAGTGAGATTCTGCGTCTGGTTTTCCATATCATTCTTGTATTCCTGTCGCAAGAAACACGATCAATAAAAAAATAACCACATTAAAAATAGAAGACTTAAAAAATAAAAACATAAATGGATACATTGATAAATACCAATGTCCAAAAAAAATTCAAAAGATCAAACTGAATACAAAGAAAACGCTTTGAAAACTTTCGAATTTGAAATAATGTTTAATAAACAAGCAGGAGTGCTTCATAAAGTATAAATAACGAGCATATAAGCAAGTGGGGGTTTTACCTACTTATTTTTTTAACTGTCGTATATTTTTCAAAACAGAACTATGCAAGCTGAATACCCTTCAATATATTAACTGTTACTATATAGCAAAATGCCGAAATAGTTGTAGTCAGTTCAAAAATAAGATGTCAAAATTTCCAAAATTTCCTCACCAACTCAGTAAAAAATATCCCTCAAATTTGCAGGCTTAGATTTATACGATTTCTTAATATTAAAAGTATTAATACTATAATTTTATAAAAGACAACCGGAAGCTACCAGTGGTACTAATAATTATCATCATCGCTATTGTTACACTTGTAACATCGGGCGAGGGGTTGTTGTGTTAATGTATCTAGTTTAAATCATTATCGTTATTTTTTGTCTTTATCGTTATTGTATATTATCGTAGTCTTTACAACAATTATATTGATGATTACTTTTATTTTAAGTAATAGATAAAGCATTCGCAGCCGATCTGTATCTGATTCACTACGGCTCGCTGCTACGGCTCGCTGCATATCGTATACTTATCACATGGACGCATCTAAATAGCCATGTTTTCAAACTATTTTTCAAGTTGGGGCCTGTTCATATATGATCCCGGTAAGCGAGATGTCCCGCTTACTGGGGATCTCGCCTCGTTGTTATTTTCCTATTAAAATTTGCATTGCGTTCATATGAGCTAGCGGGCTGGCCCGCCTACCGAGATCTCGGCAGATTTTGCCGAGACCATAGGTGGGCGGGATGAAAATTTTCCCATATGAACACGCCATCCTGCTTAACGGGGTAAAGTCAAGAAACACAAATTTGGAATTTTTCGCTTTGATTCGGTGATTTTTATCGAATTTATGGTTCCTTTACAGACAAATAACAAATTTGTTGTTAAAACAACGATTTTTTACCAAACCAACCCATTAAAACAACAAAATCGCGAATATTAGATATTTTGCCAAATCGTGGGAATTTCTCGGCGTGCTAATTTTAGTAACTTATACACTTAAATGTCATCGGCAGGCGGGATGAAATTGCCATATGAACGCGTGAAATATTTCGTCTCGCTTACCGGGGCATCTCGCTTACCGGGATCATATGAACAGGCCCTTGGAGTGATTTTAGCTAAGTAAATTGAGGAAAACGTTTATGTAAATCAGAACGAATCTGTACGCGATTTACAGATATCGATTAAATATTCATTTCTTTTGAATTTTCTACATGAATTTTTAATGAATTTGATAATGCTAAATACGGATACTCTTGTTTTAAATAATAACTACTTAATAACCGAGAGTGAGGTCTTTACGTAATAGTTCAAAAACGAGACGGAGGACTTCACTGGGATTTCCAAGTCCGAGTGCTTTTTGAAAAGACGAGCCAAAGGCGAGCCTTTTTAATGCACAAGGGCTTTGTAATCCCGGCAAAGTCCTCCGTCGAGTATTTGAACTGACTTCTCAAACCCAAAACTCCGAAGAGACCTCTGAAACGTAATATAATTTGTCTTATTTCAAAGTCTTGGTATTTCAAAGTCCCAAGACTTTGAAAACATATTTTGCATTATTTCAAAGTATTAGTACTTTTCCTCCGAGTTCAAAGCACTAATTAAACATTAATTTCTTTTGTTTTTGGTTCATGAATTATTAATGAGTTTGAGAAGGTAAAATATCAAACAGAGGTCTTGCTGTACTGATCGAGCGATAGCGAGGTTAATACGTTCAAGACCAAGGTTTGATATTTTACCGTAAAGTCCGAACGGTCGAGGTTATTAAGTAGTTTATTATATGGCACTTTTTATTTCAAAATCAATCTTGTATTTCTTGGTCTTCGCTTCCTTTAACTTCGTCAAAACGACGGACTAGCGTTATTTTCTGCTGTTTCTTTCTCGTCTGGATACTAATGTTTGTCGTTTATTTCATTTATTTTCGTCGTTTTTCAGCAATAAAAGTTTCTTATTACGATTTTTGTTTGTTCCAATCGTAGGGCATTAACAATTTTCATAATGGGTGGGCTACAGAGAAATCTCGCCACGTCAGCAACCAATCACAGCGCGTGATTTTACCGGAAGTAATCCGTGCCATATAATCCCCGAGCCGGGCGATGGGCCGAAGGCCCGGAGCCCGGTGAGGGTGCTAATCTCGACACGCGTGGAGTCCATTTTACACGCGTGTAGAAAAAGCGAGGGAGACGAAATCTGGGAAATAGTTTATTTATTTATTTATATATATATATGTTTGGTACGGTGTCACGCGGTAAGAATAGTTGGACACTGGTGACTAGCGACGAAGAAAAATATTAAATCTGTCAGTATTTTGCTTTCGTTTAACGAAATGGAGCCTGTTCCACTTAAATAATAAAAGAGAACACCGAAGAAAAGGATACAAACAGTCTGTTTAATATATCTTGAAGCGAAACCAGAGAACCTGAAGAAACCAAACGCCGTACGGTAAACAAAACTCGATCTGAATTGCAGTGGTTATGGTCACTCACCTGTATGGAATGTCCATCTTTTGTGCACCGGACATCAGCTTATCCTGTATATTTGTGCACCAATACTAGGATATAGATTTGTCCATGTGCACCAACAGGCATTTGACTGTTAGTGGTGGCACCAGCATGGAAAGGATGGGGCTGCCAATTTTAGCGCTGCTGGCATGATAACTATGTAGGGTGTAGCTCGTGTAGGGGGGTTTGGGGGCATGCTCCCCCGAAAATTTTTGAAATCTAGACTCTCTGAAATGCCATTTCCTGCATTTTGGGGGAAGAATTTACAGAATTCTGAAGGTCAGGCTGGTCTATTAATTCCCATGTTTGTTTGGTCTTTATTTCTTTGTTTAAGTTGGTTATGTCAAAATAACTAAATTAAAATTAACAATTCAGCTCAAAATAATTAATGAAGTCAAAAAAAAAAAAAAAAAAAAAATTATTAGGAGCAGAAACAACACAGCTTTTTTACACTATAACAGTTATCATATCAGTCAGGGGCATTGTCTCAATGTCTTTACCATTTATAACTTAGCTTGTGCACCGCTGTTTATAACCACTTTTCGTGTGCACCAATAATTGCTATTTTGCATTTTTGTGCACCAGTTTGCGCACCATTTCCCCGTTGCTGTGCACCGGACATGTCCGGTGCACAGCCTCTACATTCCATACTGGATCACTCAGTGGTCAAATCATTTTAAAGTTCTAAGGTAGGATTCTTATTGTCTTAATAACCTAAACAATATACAGCCTCACGTTTTCGTGCTTTCCCTTTGCTCGTCCAAACCATAAGTCAGCTTAACTAAAGCTAACTTAAAACACTTCCTTTATAAGCTTTAATATGTTGTGTTATTCATTGGCTTTGCATGAACTTTGGTGATTTTTTTTGCTGTATTTCCAAATTTTCGACTGAAACGTGGTCTGTTCAATACTTCTTTCTGGGATCCAATTCTACTGAATTGTTTTTATCTCAGACTCTATTATAAACGTAATTTTGAGCTGTTTTAATTCTGCCTTTGCAAAACATGTATACAGTATACATAGCCATACAGGGAAGCCATAAGCCATTTAAGTGCTTGCTAAAAATAATCCCTTTTGAATCCTAGATCTAAGTTTTGCTTTGATATGTTCGACTTTCATTAAATCAGTTAGTCATCCTATCCATAAATTCTATAATTATCTCGAGGATTATATTTGTTTTAAAATCTGTTTGTTTTTATATTGGTTGTACATCAGGAGTGCTTATTTTAAATCAGGGTGGGTGAGTGGGGCGTGTTTCAAAAATCTATTTAATAAAAGCGGGCGAGGGGTTGTTGCATTCATGTATTTCTAGTAAAAACAAATAATGAGGGTTTCAGTTGGCGAGTAGTGATAAGCCGTTGTACCTTTCTCGATTTATTTTTCGCGTAATTTGCCTTGCTGTCTACCACCTTTATGAAATAAATATTTAAAATAAAGGTTATGATTATATATTACATATATTACAATATTATAGTTAAAAGATCGTAAGTGCATATTAAAAGTACTTATTGCTATGATTACCAATTACGTTTTATAATAATCACACATTAATCCGTATGTGGCCTCTGATTCCGTGCATAATTGTGGTGTTTGCTTTCAATCGATCTTTATTACAGTACAAAAAGTGCTTACTTTTCGCGAGATGGTGCAACAATCAGTATAGAATGTCTCTGCATGCTTTCTCTTGGTGCTTAAGTTTAAGTGCTTAGTTTCTATGGCAAATGCAAATACGTGCGTGCTGGCATATATTTTTTCCCAATTAACATTTTCCTGCATGATATAAAATGTTTTTGTCGGTATTTTTTCAAAACACAGAGAAACATTAATATGAACTCCGTTTATTATACTAATCTTTTACTGGGCTTCATGATATTAGACATCAATAAACTACTATCACTTACCTCATATTCACTCTCCAAGGATTCAAGCTGTTCTTGAAGTTTCTTTTTAATCACTCCTTTTTCTTTTTCCATTTCATTCACCCTTTCCAAAAGTTTCTGCATAAATTAATGAATGAACTAGTCATTAACTAATCTATACTTAGTGACCGAGGCCCTTCGGCTACCTCCGTCTCAGTAACTAAATCTTCTTTCTTTCTTATTATCATCACTATAATGACAAACCGCCCTCTTGAAAACAGTCAAGCGGCGGGCCGATGACGAACTAAGCGGGCGGAAAATACATTTACAGCCCGCTAAAACCAACCAAGTTAAAAACAACATCTGTCAGCAAAAAAATATGTATGTTTCAAATTTTTGACCTGGTATATTGATGATAATGATATCCGCTCTGGCGCAAATGTTACTACACGGGTCACAAATATACTAGAAATACATGATCGCAACAACCCCTCGCCCATTTTTAATATATACATTTTTGGGGTTTTTGTTGTGTTTTTTTTTGTATTTAAGTGTGTTATAGTTTTTATATTTTTATATTTAGTCTATTATAATTTTAGTATGTAATAATTTAACAGCCTGAAAAATTTTGAATAGAAACAGAGAAACAAAACAGTATTACAATATCACATCAAAGAAAATTCATTGGCAAAGTTCATCTGTAGTCATGTATTGACACACCGAAAGAGCATACAAAGTCAATATTAAAAAAGAAACAACGAGATGAGCCAAATAACAAATTTTCATTCAAATTAGATAATAGTGGACACAATGCCACGTCCTAGCGTCCAAAGACAATTGTAGACAAGAATATTATTTATATTGCATGATTTTCTTTTTCAAGACTCAGCTAAACTGGTAAATATAAATCTCCTACCGTTAAACTTTCTTCTGCTTTTGTCACCACAAACACTGCCAATTCAGTAATACTCTTTTCAGAATTCAGATTGTTTTTCTCGTTCGGTTTCTTACTTTTTCCGTGACCAGGCATCATTCAGTTCTCTTCAAGATCTAAATAGCCGTTTGTTTCAAACTGATTTCTTCATCGTTCTCCCTCGAGTTAAGTAGAATACACCAGAGTAGAATTCTTTACAGGCTTTGGGCACGGTCTTAGTCGTAATCACAGTCACCAGTACCCTGCTATCCGAACTGCGAAAGTTGCGGATTTGTTGACATACATATATATATATATATATATATATATATATATATATATATATATATATATATATATATATATATATATATATATATATATATATATATATATATATAAACATCTCGCAGAATTTCTTTCCCACTCGCGTGTCGAGATTAGCACCCTCACCCAGGCTCCGGGCCTTCGGCCCTACGCCCGGGCTCGGGGACAATATGCCCTTCAAAAGTCATGTTATTGCCTTAGCAATGAGCGGGCAGAATCCTAGTGGTTTTCTTACAATAATTGACCAGGGTTCACTAACAAACTGAAAACGTTTTCGACGCCTCGGCTACATTATAACTCAAAAAAGTGTATCTATTTTATTGCATGATTTCAAGATATTTTTGCACTATTTATAAAAATAATATTTTTAAATAAATGTATTAAAATACATTTATCATTATTTTATCAAAAGAAAGGGTAAATGTTGAATAAATTAATTGAGTATACATGCGCAGTGATCAAATGAGCAAAAGCTCTCTTGTTCAATACTAATGTGTCTATCGATCATGAAAGATTTTACGTATTCAAAATATTTAGATTTCCAGAAGGAAAATGTAATATATCTTGTCATTTAAAAACCTCATTTTCAAAAAAGGACTAGCTTTTGCAAATAAACGGAATTATATGTTTTCCACCGTGCCAATGGTGCATAGTGCGGAAAATATACTTCATTTCCGGTACATTTTGAACATCAAGATATATTAAACATTTTTCCCAGAAGAATAGAAAGATTAAAAATATGTAAATTCTCCATACACAAGTGACAAAGTACAAAAGACAAGTACTTTAACCCCTTGACTACCAGGGGTCTAACCTTGACTACCAGGGGTCTAACCTTGACTACCATGGGTCTAACCTTGACTACCATGGGTCTAACCTTGACTACCAGGGGTCTAACCTTGACTACCATGGGTCTAACCTTGACTACCAGGGGTCTAACCTTGACTACCATGGGTCTAACCTTGACTACCAGGGGTCTAACCTTGACTACCAGGGGTCTAACCTTGACTACCAGGGGTCTAACCTTGACTACCAGGGGTCTAACCTTGACTACCATGGGTCTAACCTTGACTACCAGGGGTCTAACCTTGACTACCATGGGTCTAACCTTGACTACCAGGGGTCTAACCTTGACTACCAGGGGTCTAACCTTGACTACCAGGGGTCTAACCTTGACTACCAGGGGTCTAACCTTGACTACCAGGGGTCTAACCTTGACTACCAGGGGTCTAACCTTGACTACCATGGGTCTAACCTTGACTACCAGGGGTCTAACCTTGACTACCAGGGGTCTAACCTTGACTACCAGGGGTCTAACCTTGACTACCATGGGTCTAACCTTGACTACCAGGGGTCTAACCTTGACTACCAGGGGTCTAACCTTGACTACCAGGGGTCTAACCTTGACTACCATGGGTCTAACCTTGACTACCAGGGGTCTAACCTTGACTACCAGGGGTCTAACCTTGACTACCAGGGGTCTAACCTTGACTACCATGGGTCTAACCTTGACTACCAGGGGTCTAACCTTGACTACCAGGGGTCTAACCTTGACTACCAGGGGTCTAACCTTGACTACCAGGGGTCTAACCTTGACTACCAGGGGTCTAACCTTGACTACCATGGGTCTAACCCTTGACTACCAGGGGTCTAACCTTGACTACCAGGGGTCTAACCTTGACTACCAGGGGTCTAACCTTGACTACCATGGGTCTAACCTTGACTACCATGGGTCTAACCTTGACTACCAGGGGTCTAACCTTGACTACCAGGGGTCTAACCTTGACTACCAGGGGTCTAACCTTGACTACCAGGGGTCTAACCTTGACTACCAGGGGTCTAACCTTGACTACCAGGGGTTTAACCTTGACTACCAGGGGTCTAACCTTGACTACCAGGGGTCTAACCTTGACTACCAGGGGTCTAACCTTGACTACCAGGGGTCTAACCTTGACTACCAGGGGTCTAACCTTGACTACCAGGGGTCTAACCTTGACTACCATGGGTCTAACCTTGACTACCATGGGTCTAACCTTGACTACCAGGGGTCTAACCTTGACTACCAGGGGTCTAACCTTGACTACCAGGGGTCTAACCTTGACTACCAGGGGTCTAACCTTGACTACCAGGGGTCTAACCTTGACTACCAGGGGTCTAACCTTGACTACCAGGGGTCTAACCTTGACTACCAGGGGTCTAACCTTGACTACCAGGGGTCTAACCTTGACTACCAGGGGTCTAACCTTGACTACCAGGGGTCTAACCTTGACTACCAGGGGTCTAACCTTGACTACCAGGGGTCTAACCTTGACTACCATGGGTCTAACCTTGACTACCAGGGGTCTAACCTTGACTACCAGGGGTCTAACCTTGACTACCAGGGGTCTAACCTTGACTACCATGGGTCTAACCTTGACTACCAGGGGTCTAACCTTGACTACCAGGGGTCTAACCTTGACTACCAGGGGTATAACCTTGACTACCAGGGGTCTAACCTTGACTACCAGGGGTCTAACCTGGACTACCAGGGGTCTAACCTTGACTACCAGGGGTCTAACCTTGACTACCAGGGGTCTAACCTTGACTACCAGGGGTCTAACCTTGACTACCAGGGGTCTAACCTTGACTACCAGGGGTCTAACCTTGACTACCATGGGTCTAACCTTGACTACCAGGGGTCTAACCTTGACTACCAGGGGTCTAACCTTGACTACCAGGGGTCTAACCTTGACTACCATGGGTCTAACCTTGACTACCAGGGGTCTAACCTTGACTACCAGGGGTCTAACCTTGACTACCAGGGGTATAACCTTGACTACCAGGGGTCTAACCTTGACTACCAGGGGTCTAACCTTGACTACCAGGGGTCTAACCTTGACTACCAGGGGTCTAACCTTGACTACCAGGGGTCTAACCTTGACTACCAGGGGTCTAACCTTGACTACCAGGGGTCTAACCTTGACTACCAGGGGTCTAACCTTGACTACCATGGTCTAACCTTGACTAGTAAAATCGTCTGGCGTTAGCCAGAGTAAAATACTAAAGCCTAGTTTTCATATATCGTAATTCATCACCGATCATCGCCGATACAGCTTTGCGATGAATTGCGATGAAATAGGATTATGAAAACCGACAATCGGGGACAATCCCCAATTATCGGCGATCATCGGCGGTCATCGCAAGAACCAAAAAATTTGTTTCCCCCGATGATCGCCGACTGTCGCCGATGAATTAAGACAAGCAAAACAAATGAAAACCGAAATTCGATGAAATAAGACAAATTAGGACCAACTCTCTGGAAGAAAACCAAGCACTTCAAACATGCATGAAATTGCCATGATTCTTCAGCTCTTCCCTTGTCTCAAATATTTTTCGCACCCAGAAACTCTTCTTTCTATATTTCTTACACATTACCAGCGCTATGACGAGTGAAAGCTTCGTATAGATAGATAGATAGATAGATAGATAACTTTATTTAAACACGCTTACAACGTCAACAAAAGCTGATTTCCACGATGGGCGTGTACCACTGCCCCACATATAACAGTTATACAACCGACAACTCGCGTATAACGGTTTACAATGGTTATATGTAGGTCAGTGGAGTGCACACTAAGTAAGAATAGATAATAGATAATTTATATGCTATAGTAAAAAAGTAAGTAATGGGCATGCACCACTGACCTACACATAACCATTTTAAAATTCACAGTTACATATAGGTCAGTGGAGTGTATACTAAGTAAAGAACAAATTTATATGCTATAGTAAAAAAATATAACGGGTGTGCACCACTGATCTACATGCATATAACAGTTAAACAGACCATTCACAGTTATATTATATAGGTCAGTGGAGTGCACACTAAGTAAAGAACAGATGCTATAGGCTATTTTAAGAAGGGTCATTATTTACACATTTTATTTGCATAAAATTTATTCTAAGGTATGAGCAGCGATTTTATGTTCAAAGTATGACAGGGTCTTGCTCTCCCTAATTTCTGTGGGCAAAGAGTTCCATATAGATGCCCCATCATACATGAAACTCTTTTTCATGTTATTGGTACGAGGTTTTGGCAAACAGACAGCCTTTGAAATATTCCGAAGATTGTAATCTGATTTTTCTTTCTTATAAGTAAAGTATTTTGTGAGACTCTTTGGTCCCATGTTATTTAAAACTTTGAACATGATCTTAGCTTTTGATTTTTTTCTTTGCATTTGAAGAGGCTGCCACCCCAGTGCATTTAATGCAATTTTGTGGTCTACATCATTGCTCATATTTAGAGTAATAATCTGTTGTTTAGGGGGCGCCCATTTTGACAAAAAAATATTATTTTCCCGCATTGATCGGTTATCGACGGCGACTGTCTGGGATGATCGGCGATCATCCCAGACAATCCCCGATCGTCGCAAATGTGAGCATCGGCGATGATCAAACCAGGCTTAAAGGTACGTCTACATGCGTGCTTAAAGTACGCCACAAGTATAAAGATTTGATTTAAAAAACTGTGATACTACCGCACTACTATCTCTTTCTTTTGTCTTGTCTTTATACTTGATAACTCAGTTTTCTCTATTATATGTTAAATTTGTTCACGTGATTATAATTTCTGGGTTATATATCATTATACTCTACCTTTCTTTGCTCCTCCACAGCACTCAGCTCAGAAACACGATCATCAAGAGATTTTTCCATTTCTACTTTTTCCGAAACTAACTTCTGAATCTTTTCTTGTAACTCCTGAAACATTAATTAGTTGGATTGACATTGTGTCTGATGTGCTACGATTTACTAAGCAATAAGTATCGCTTGTACTTCGAGTTCTTGTACGTTAAAGCTACCTCTTACCGGTAATACGTACAGAATTTCAGACAAATAAGTAAAATTTGATGTTTAAAATTTCTTTAGTTCTAAATGTGAAAATGTTAATAAATTCACGACGTAGCCGTAGGTGAAGAATCAGACATTGTCTGACGTTTCCTTAAACGTTTTTGAACGGTAACTTAAACGTTATTCTGTTCATGACCTGATGTTTTGACACTCGGAACTATAGTGTATGGTTAAAATACCGGGGTCGCGTGTACGGGATTTGCTTTACAAAGATTAGAGATGAAAACTGTGTTTGCATTTGCAGTTTGCAACGCCATCAAGAACCTACAGTATGCGCAAGCGCGTGAAAGCAAGTATTATAACGTACATATAACATAACGGCGTTTCTGATTGGCCACAGTGCGTGATCTGTAACTCGATGGAGCACGGCAATTTCAAATGTAATGAGAAAGTCATTTTTAATCAGCGAAATAAATATTGTTTTCCGTTGTTTTATGTCTGATTCTCTATTATAAAAGAAATGGTTCATGGTTCGGCAAGCTCCATTGAATTATGGATGCACTTGGGAAGTTGGTGCTTCGTGCTCTCCGGCCCACCACGCTAAACCATGAACCATTTCTTAATTGCTTTAGTTTTCAAACACGAGTACATAAAACAACGCACCATACACGCACTTAGTTTACAAACTGATCGTCATACCTCATGACTTCCCTCGCATGTTCCTTGATGTTCCTGCCATTGTTTCTGCACGGCTCCCAGTGCATACTGGACCTTCTTTTTCTCTCCAGTCATAAACGTCAGTTGCTTTTCAAGATCCTGCAGAAAACAAAACTAAAGTTGATCAAGCTCTAAATCACCCGGTAGACCCCGTTTACACTAGAGCAAAAGGTTCCAGATTCGTAACGAAATCCGAAACGTTTTGATACCGGATTCGTTTTGCCGTTTACACACAAAAGAATAAATCCGGAATAAAAACTTTCCGGTTTGATCATGTATCCGAAGATTTCGAATCCGGAAAGAAAAGTAGAAACTTCGTATCAGAATACTTTTGAATCCGAAACAATACGTAATGTGAACGGTTGGAATCCGGATACTTTTCCGCCCGCAGTCATATGAGTTTGCGGTTAAATCAACATGACGAACATCAGGAATTCCGGGTGTAGTGTAAACGGCCGAATCCGAATACTGTTGTAGTGTAAACGCCAAACGAATCCGAACACTCGGTACGAAGTGAATCCGGAAACTTTTGCTCTAGTGTAAACGTAGTCTTAGAGTAAACTTGTTTGGGAAAAAACTCAACAATTACTTTGTTCCTCTCATGAGCATTTTGAAACTCTTCATTGACCTTTCCAAGACGGTCTTCAAAATCGTCTTTTACACAAGTCACTTGACTCAATTGCTTCTTTAAAACCTAGATTAACAAAACGCACAAAAAAGTCTCGGATTAGAAAGTGAAAAGGGAAGAACAAGAAGGAAGATGCTTAATTGGTTGAAAAGAAGGACTTAAACATAGAGCTGCTGCCCGGGACTGATCAGTATATGGAGCAAGCTCCGCTGGTCAACCAGAACCTACCAAAGAATGATTATCTTCAATACAGACTGAGCATCGCATACCCTGAGTGCCTGAGCTCTTTTCACGCTCGTAAAGAAAAACAGAACGCGAGAGATTAGCCTTGGCGAACAGGAAGAGCCTCTGGCACCTAGAGGTTAAGCATAGCATTTATCTGTCGTTTCGAACTGAAAAATTTATAAAAATCAAACGTTTATCATCACATCTTAAAAAGCAACAAGTGGATTTATAGTAATTATTGTAAGATAGCAAATTCAGGTCGAGAATAATGACATTAGGTGTTACTCCAAGTGACGAAGCATACCGAGTGAGTAGAGAAAAACTCTACTTGGAGCACGGGTGGCGTGTGCTGTTAGGGCGCTGCCTCTCACCAATAGTTAAGCCCAGTCGGACGGGGTTAGTACTTGGATGTGTGACCGTTTGGGAATAACCCCGTACTCCGCCAGCTTGGGATTTATGTGAGTAGAGTTTAGTTGGTCCCTCCTGCGCTCCGAGGGTTTTTCGCCGGGTTCTCCAGTTTTTCCTCCCTCCGTAAAATCAACACCTAGGTCTTAGTTGTCTACACATAGGAGTTTGGTGTCAATTGGGACGAAAGTTCTGTTCCTCTCTCCTGCCACACGTTAAGTGGAAAATTTAATAAATTCAAAATACTTGACCGCGGCTGTGATTCGTACCGCGACCTTCGCTTTAATTACTAGTCCAACGCGCTACCAATTGGGCTACATGCAATGTCAAGTTGGGAGCAGGTCGTGGAATGATGGCTCTTATATTTGATATTTCAAAACTGAAGTCCAGTTTCTTCAATATCGAGAGACTTAACTCTTCATCTTATGTTGTTGGAAAACAACAACTGTATTTATTCACACGAGAAATTAAAACGGATTGGGAACAAAATTAAACCTCGTTCATCTGCATGTTGGATTTCAGTTCTTCCTTCATGTTTTCAAAAATATCCTCCATTTTCTTCCGTTCTTGTCTTAAAATATTATTTACATCTTTCATTGCATTCTCCAGGTCAGTTTTGTCAATTTCAAGTTCTTTGCAGTGTTGCTCAAGTTTCTAAAATAAACAATTTGGTGTGAAAAAATGCTTTCAAAAACGAGATCGAGTAAAAACTATTCATTAAAAGATTAAATCAAGAGCATGTAAAATAACTTCAAAACTCATTAATAATTCATGAGGAAAACACAAAGGAAATCAGTACCGTATCCGTGGTTTTATACCTGATAAAGCATATTGACGTCAGAAAGAATACTAATGGCATACAATTTTATATAAAGAATACTAATGAACGTAACATCGAATAACAAAACGTTTTTGAAGCCCTTCACCCTCGTGGTTTTAAACCTGATAAAACACTGCTACTCTTAAAAACTTCATTAGGTAAAAGGTATAAACCCGGTTTATGCAAATAAGATTTTTACGTAATGTAGACTTTCATAAACCACGCTTTAACACAGTAAGCACTATTTATGGTACTTTGGACCCTATCTGCGGTCTATACTAAATCATGAAGAAAAAACCAACAAACCATCCAAAGCTCTAAGAAATGCATAAGAGAAAAAATCTTTTTAAAAATTTTGTAGAAAACAACCAATTATAATCTTTGCACCTAGAGTCATTAGCACTTTTAACTTTTAATTTCTTCTTAGACTTTAGAATTGTAAACTATATATAATTTATATATCTTATTTATAATTAACAAATAAAACATAAAGCTCCGTGCGTATGTACTCTTACAAAGGTTGGTTTGACGTCATTTGAACACGAAAGAAGTTGAGTAGAAACACGAGACGAAACCCGAGTGCCTTTACACTACTTTCGTGTTCAAATGACATCAAACGTACCTTTATAAGAGTACATATATGCACAGGTGCACAGAAGCGGTATGTTTTATTTGTTTTATAAAATAAGAAGGGGAAAAAACAAGCTAAAAGTTGGACAATTTTAAAATTTGGCTGGCTTTTCTCTGACGCCATTCTATGCCATTCCACGCCACGTTACGTCATTCAATCATATATTTTTTTTTATAATCTTCATACTCTTATAGATGCACGGAGCCCAGCCAATCACAGTATAAAATTAGTGTATTTTAAGAAGAGTTTAGCCAGACAATAGACGGTACCGGAAAAGATGGCGGCGGTACATTTAACCACAGTGCTTTGCGACCTCAAATCAACTCAAATAACAACTAAACATTGTATATCATGCTAAGATAGATCAAGTGAGCAAGAACTTCATTCCAACCAAGTTGATCGTTTTAAAACCATATCTTCCAATAATTCTGCAAGAAACCATATTTACTGCACGCAAAGGATTGTGGTTAAATGTACAAGTCGCCATCTTTTTCGGTACGGTAAAGTACTGTAGGGGTCGCCAATTAGTTTGTTAAAACTAAATACATTAACAATCACCTAAAGTAACATTTAACAACAAGACAATTGCACTTCACAAAAAAACACAATTATACCAGCAATCTGGCCCTGCCGTATCCCACAGATACTTACATTTTTCTCCACAATCGTTTGCTCTTGTTCTTCTTGTAATCCTTTCATACAAAACTGAGCTTCATCTTTTTCAAACACCACGCACTCGTGCTGTTTCTGAAGCGACTACAAGAAATAAGATAACGGAAACAGTGCACATACTGTACCTAAGCTCATCTCTATCAGTCGAAGGTGAAAACCAAAATACGGCAAAATGGACAACATTATATATAGCTAAAACTGCAGAGAAGAAAATTCCTTATCCCTGAATAGTCTGGCTGTCCAACACTCTGGTCACTGAGAAATTGAGACACCCGAACATATCCAATATCGCACACGTTACTACGGTTCGGGGTAGGAGGTTGCAATCCCTGCCCTTTTTTGTGACACCAGATACCTTTTTGCGTAATCAAGATATCTATAGTATCCCAAAATATTTAGTTAAAATATAGTTCTGGAATATTTTGCCCCGTTTTGGCGTACTACTCCTGCCTAAGAATTTTCTAGTTGCGCGCCTGCGTTACAGTGATATGTACGCTAGTGGATATATGATATTTCTGCCAGTCCCAACCAAGTTTCCAAATACAGTACCTCAGTAGTCATAGCGATGGTACGTTTAGCCAGAAACCTTGGGTTCGAAATCGAATCCTGGTTGGGGCAGTATTACAGTAAGATAACATCAAAGCAGTAATTTGACATCATTTGGGGGGAAAAACCAAATACATACACAAATACATATACACATTTATGTTAGCTGCTAAAGATGTGTATACATTGCATATTCGTGAAACTAATTTACTCAAAAAACTTTCGGAGTTCCCAAGCAAGACTCAACCCCAATCTTGTGAAACGGCTCTAACCATTAAGCTACTATAGTACAGTAGCTGGCGTATACATCTCTAGAACATACGCTGCAAAATTACAACTATGTAGTACACGTTTATAACCTGCAAGCTGCATAGTTAATTTCAAACTATAATAATAATTTCAAGTTAATATGTTAAATATGGAAAAATATTTAAAATACTGAAATATTCGAATTTTCCGTATCAGGCGTAGATGAATCAAATAAATGTTTTCTTAAACCAAACAAAGTATCCTATGATTGATAAGAGAATACATTGTGCAACCTGTCCAAAGGTTGCTGTCCAATATGTAGTTGTCCTACATCACATAATATTCGATTGGCACGTAAAGTTAATGTAGGGACAACTATTTGTAAGGGTATAATTTAACATACCTTGTAAGTTTCCTGGACCGTTTCGTTTTCTTTCTGAATATCTTTCAATGTTGACAAAAGAACATCCCTTTCTGACAGCACTTCTTCGAGTTCGTTCTAAATTGTTCAATTAGAACAAAATGTAATCAAACATCATAGAACATCCGTAACTTACATTGGGTGTAAGTCTTAAGTGTGGGGTACGCTAAAATGCTGCCTAAAAACATAAGCCCACATTGTACAGTACAGTACAGTACAGTACAGTACAGTACAGTACAGTACAGTACAGTACAGTACAGTACAGTACAGTACAGTACAGTACAGTACAGTACAGTACAGTACAGTACAGTACAGTACAGTACAGTACAGTACAGTACAGTACAGTACAGTACAGTACAGTACAGTACAGTACAGTACAGTACAGTACAGTACAGTACAGTACAGTACAGTACAGTACAGTACAGTACAGTACAGTACAGTACAGTACAGTACAGTACAGTACAGTACAGTACAGTACAGTACAGTACAGTACAGTACAGAACAGTACAGTACAGTACAGTACAGTACAGTACAGTACAGTACAGTACAGTACAGTACAGTACAGTACAGTACAGTACAATGCAGTACAGTACAATGCAGTACAGTGCAGTGCAGTGCAGTGCAGTGCAGTGCAGTGCAGTGCAGTGCAGTGCAGTGCAGTGCAGTGCAGTGCAGTGCAGTGCAGTGCAGTGCAGTGCAGTGCAGTAGTGCAGTGCAGTGCAGTGCAGTAGAGGTTACATATATAAGGTTACATATATAAGGTTACATATATATATATATATATATATATATATATATAATTGTCTACTCACTCGGACGTAAAACAACTGTGCAACCCCCCCCCCCCCCCCACCACCACCACCACCCCACCCCACCACCCCCTCCACGGATTTAAAGTTTTCACAAGATGGGTCTTGGTCACCATTGCCCCCTCCCCCCCCCCCCCCCCCCTCGCCCCTTGGCTACGCCACTGCACAGCACAGCACAGCACAGCACAGCACAGCACAGTACAGTACAGTACAGTACAGTACAGTGCAGTGCAGTGCAGTGCAGTGCAGTGCAGTGCAGTGCAGTGCAGTGCAGTGCAGTGCAGTGCAGTGCAGTGCAGTGCAGTGCAGTGCAGTGCAGTGCAGTGCAGTGCAGTGCAGTGCAGTGCAGTGCAGTGCAGTGCAGTGCAGTGCAGTGCAGTGCAGTGCAGTGCAGTGCAGTGCAGTGCAGTGCAGTGCAGTGCAGTACAGTACAGTACAGTACAGTACAGTACAAGCACCATAATGTAATATAGATATAGTTATAAGCTATTGCGAAGAAATAGATATGTATATACAGTTCTTGACTTTAGCACTCTCACAAAACAATGTAGTTATAGTTACAATTTGTAAGCTTTCACGAGATTTTCCAAAACAAATGAAATTCCGCACATATAGTGCAATACCCACATATTGAATCAGCATTTATGATTTAAAGCAGCATGGACCGGTCATTGTTTCCGTTCATTTTATTATTTCTTTACCTTTAGAGCATTATTGTCTTCAGTTTTCAGTCGCTTGTCTTCAGTACTCTTGTTATTTTCTTTTAATTTCTGCAAACCAAACAAAATATGAATCCAGACAAATTAGATGCGTGTATATTACGCAATCTTCCTAAATCATTTTACTCTATATTCTTGTTGTACAGTCTTGAAAATTATTTAGTATATGAATGCAATACCTTGACCAATTGTACCAATTTCTTTTTCTCCTGTTGTAAACTCTGAATCATTTTCTTCTGCTCTTCGCAATCTGATGTCATTTGCTCCAGAGCTTTCTTTGATTCCTAGAAAGATTAACGATACATCGTGGTGCTGCTTACTTAATCATTCACTTTTGCAGTTTTGCAATCATGCAGCTTCACTTAACAGTAAGCACATACAGTATGACTAACATTAGCTGTCCATCCGAGCCTCAGTATATGCATCCCAATTGTTAGGGCGTTTAGCCGATCATCAGGTTGCAGCTTCGATCTATGTATAGTGCTCAGAAATATTTTCTGAGTAGTTGAGTTTGACGAACATCGCCCAAACGTTGGTTACATTACGCATGTGCAACAAAAAGAAGTAAAACCACTTCTATAGTTTCGTTCTTCGTTATAGCTAGGTCTTTTAACAATTGTTAAGTGCATTTCATTATTATTTATAATAGTTCTCGAATTTTATGTTTAAATTAGTTAATTATTCGACATTTTGACACGTTAATGTGTTAATGTTTGAGCAATGTACGAACAGGACGCGCCCTGAATACAAACAATATTCAACTGGTTCTTGCTCTAATGAAGTCGTGAGTTTTGAGGATGAAAGTTGAATTATTAACCGAGAACGAAGTCTGTACAGAAAAATATCCGACCAAGGTGTTGACAGAAAAGACTCAGCCGCAGACAAGGTTCGTACAAAAAAAAACCGAGGTCTAATATAGTTCCATGTAGACCAAGTAAACAATGTTAATTAGTCGTTTGTTATATAACTATTTCACGTTTTTCGATACTTGTGGTATAAATTAGTGTAAAACCCTTAGAAATTCACGCCAACAAAATCAACATCCAGGACAGATATCCGTATACCGAAAGACCGTAGCCCGGATACGCATTTTTATGAACCGTGTAATAGACCAATAAGAACCCAGGATATTATAACACATAATAAATATTTTTAATTGTACATCTTGGTATACCGAAGTTAATTTTCAAATACTATATCATGATATCATCTATATTCTTTAAAGTCATACCTCAAGACTAACTTTGAGTGAGCGACAAGCTTTAGTAAATTTCTCCTTTTCAACTTTTAACTTATCCATTTCTCGAACAACGTCCTGTCAAAAACAACAACAAACATGATGTAATGACAACGAATTTGGTTTGTGCAATGACTGCACGCAACAAAAATATGAGGTTTTCTCAGTAGCCCAAACAATCGATCAGCATGAGTTTATGTATATTTGAAATTCTTTTTCCCAAAAGAGAAACAAACAAACACAAAAACAAAACAAACTTTAACAAAAAAAAAGAATACCCAAAGAGCGTCATGCGTTCTATATATATGATCCCGTAGGTTAACCACAAGATTAAATGCACATGAAGAAAAAGAAAGCGTACGACTGACTTAGCAATGTTCTATGGGTATCAGCCTATTATAATCTGGAGTCAAAACTATTGTGTAGTGGGGGTGCTACGTGGTCGACATTTTCTCGCTTCTCCTCCTTGACTATTTATATCAGGTTGATAGCCTTGCAAGGCAGATATATGAGCACCTATTGCTGGTGTGCACCTTTGGTCATCGTCCCCATGTTGGATGGATTTGTTGATATGGATTTTATCATTTACCATGTTGGATGCATTATGGCACTATGTGGTTCTACCACGACAGCATAATGATGATGATGATGATGATGATGATTGTACAACACCTACACATGCATTTCAAACAAGTACTTAACAGTATATCCACATGGTTAAAGCCTAATATGGTATCAGTAGTTATCCGCAGCATCCTGTAGACTGTAAATATACTATTTACAAAACGAATGGCCGTTTTGTATCGGGGTATACAGACACGAGGCAAAGATGAGTGTTTTTATTTCGATACAGAACGGACACGAATTTTGTAAATGACTCATGCATAAAACGTTTAATAATTAAAAAAAAAATTGAAAAGAAATTAAGGTTTAATCAATGTCTATAAATGTAATACAGAACTGATGTTTTATTAATCATGAGTTCTGTACGACTCTACACAGACTGATTAAATCTTAACTTTTGCTGAATTTTTCTTTTGAATTATTAACGAGTTTTATAAAAAGAAAACACAAACGCGCGCTCTACAAAAGTTTGAAGTACTTGTGATCGTTGTGCAACACGAGTTAAAATCATTGTTGCAACAAAACATACATTCTTTAGCGTTTCATCTTCTTCAATCCTATGACAAAATTTATCATTACTAGCTTCTAACTCTGAATATTCTTGGTTCACTGTTTGAAGCTGAACAGATAACTCCTAGAAATAGTAAAATAAACACAATTACAAAATAAGCTGTCCTCTACGCATGCTCTGATTGACTGGCCGTACATTCATAAGAGTGTGAAGATCATGCAATGGCGTAAAATGACGTCACCTTGCAAGAAAAGCAAGTGAAGTTTCATAACCATCCCACTTTTAGTTTGTGTTTTTTTCTTCATATTTTATAAAACAAATAAAACATACCGCTCCAGTGCACATGTATTCACTTATAAAGCCTGGTTCTCATATGTCGCCGATGGTCGCCGATCGTCGGCGATTTGTGATTTAGATGCATGTTAAAACGGGAAGTGCAGCAGCATGTTAAGTAATAAAGAACAATGCAGAAAAGCAGTGCTTTTATTCTTTTACTTAACATGCATCTAAATTATGGGTCGGCGACGATCGGCGACATATGAGAACCAGGCTTAAAGGTACATTTGGCGTGATTTGAACACGAAAGAAGTGTAAAGGTACAACAAGGCGATACTCAACTTCTTTAATTTCGTGTTCAAATAACGTCAAACGTGCCTTTTTAAGCATACATAAGTACGGTGCTATTTGTTTTATTTGTTAATTAAAATATTCATAAATAATCCATGAGAAAAGACAAAAGAAATACCATCTTAAAAAAAGTTGTAAATCGGACCAAGTATTGTCCTCGTGCCAAAGTGAATGGTCTCTTAGTATACTTTCGTCACAATATCTAACTTTTTCTATTTTATAATTGTTTAGTAATACAATTATTTTTAATAACAATATGAAAAAACGGACTGCGACAACCGAGAACCGAACCCAAGTTCTCCGTATAAACGCGTCGACACTCTTAAATACGAAAACCTCTGACTGTCCTGACCGTGTCTCAAGAGCTAAGTGGTCAGAGTGTCGATGAGTGGATTTGGACATCTTGAATTCGATTCAGGATTGAGGTGGTCAGATTTTTCATATTATTATTACTCGGGCTACCTGTGGTAGGCCGAGTCTATAGGTTTTGGCTCGAGTTTCTTTTTTTTTTCCTTTTTGGGTGTCACGCAATCTCGTACCCAGAGCCTGCGATCCTTTTGCTCATTACCAAGGAACGGAAGCTCTGGGAAACTCCGATGGAACTTGTCATCTGATTGGTTAGTTTAAAAACAGTAAAATTTCAAATAATGTACACGTTCCTAACTTGTTTAATCGATTTCTCGACGTTCTGTAGCACATAATTATATACGACAGACCCAAAATATAATTGAACACATGAAATAATTAAAAACAGCAAAAATCCCGACAATTTACAAGTTAAAACTATTATTATTCTCGCTTCGTCGCCAAACAAACATCCATCGTCTGACTCGTCTCGTAATTCTTCGCAGTTTCGTCTCAGAACTTTAAAATTATATTAGAGAATACAAGGTCGATGTAGTTTAGCCAAAACTCTTGACAGAAAGTACAAATCCTTAACTGAGCGGCTGAGCCGAACCCGAGTGCCGACGGCGACGCGGACATATAAAACACTCTCGTCATGATTTAGAGAAAAGCTAAGAAAGACAATTTGTATCGCCACGCTTTGTCAAACACCCTAGGCCATTCTTTATCGGTAAACAAATATTTTCCCTGGTCTTCGAACAAGCTAAATATCGTCGATGACAGTAACAAATTATAGGGAACTGGGAAACTTATAGGGAACTGGGACTGGGAACAAAAACCCAATTTTTTTTTTAAATCGGAGATTCTCGGAGATTCCCAGAGCCTCCGTTCCTTGGTAATGACCAGAAGGATCGCAGGCTCTGGGTACGACTTTGCATTTTTGCACATTTTACTTCCGCTATTATTCATGCTTCCGGTGAGTTGAGTGGACTGAATGAGGTCCTGAGGCACGTTATAAGTTCTTTGCTTCTTTTGCTTTTGGAGTTAGACAAAAACTTCAACAGCTTTGCCTTTTGATCGAGGTGTTCTTGCACGTTGTTGGTAGATTTTGAAAGTGACTGACTGACTTTGTAGTTTAACAGTGATCAGATGTGGCTGACAACTGTCTTGATCGTAAATATGTTCACCAGTGCGAAGTATGCACCACATTCAGCCTTTGATTCAGGCTCGGCGTGCTTGCCAGTAGCCCGAGTGAACGCCTGACCCAGGCGTCTTGTTATTGTATTAAATCCTCGCTTAATTTCATAACAATTATTTTTGCAATTGTGCAAATTAAATTAACTATTAAACCTAGAGATGAGCCGATTAATCGGAAACTAATCGGCAAAGCCGATTAATCGGCCAATTTAAAATAATCGGTAATCGGCCGATTATTTTGAATAATCGGCAAAATAATCGGTGCATGTCTCAAAGCTTTCATGAACGATGCAAACACACACACACCATAAGTCCATAACTGCATAAGCCCAAAGCGTTTCACATAACTCTTGACGGAAGAGTTCCGCAGTCAGACGTTTGCCACAAAGTTTACGAACTCCGCAAATTCGTTACGTATAGAGACCGATCAAATAGCGAGCATCAAAACAAAGTTGCAATGTTTGTCGCCAACTTCGGAAACAATGAACCGGAACTTCGGAACTCTAGTCTGTCAAAAGATTTGTGAAACGCTTTTAAAAGTTTAAATTTTAAAACCAACACGAGATGGCAAAGGATCTTCACCGGTTGAGGTAGACACGACCGAGAACATCTCAACCCAGGAAAGGAGCTGCAGCACTGAACCTCATCAAGACCTATGGTCTTGCTTCGACGAGATTGTTGGGTCAAGCGACAGCACTTCCAACGCCAGCCACAAAGTTGAAGAAGAGATCGGCGCCTTTCTCACCCTTCCGCTAGGCAACGGCAAAGAAAATTATTTATCCCAACTTGTTTAAAGTTGTGCTGAAGTATCTGAGCCTCCCAATTCAAGTGTTTATTCAGAGCGTGCGTTTATCGAGGCAGGGAACATTTCCACGGACAAACGAAACAGGCTAGCACCACATAAAGTGGATATTTTGTTTTACATCACAATTTGCCAAATACTAATAGCGTAGCGGATACCGATTTATAAAACTGAAAGTCGGACAAACAAAACAAAATTGATTCTCAAAACAGGCAAAACTAATCATCACGAAACATTTCTGTTATATTTCACAAATCTTGTTGCAATTTAGCAATCCCGACAACATTGCAAAACCGCGCAGGGAGTGGTAACCAACAACGTAGCACTAATCGGCACATGCCGATTAATCGGCCGATTATTTGTATTAATCGGTCACCAAATAATCGGCTTCAGTAATCGGCAATTTTCGTAATCGGCTCATCTCTATTTAAACCAAACTTTGCTGCCTTTTTAGCTACAGCATCCTCATTTGACAAAAAAACATTTCTTGTTTGTTTCGCTAAGAGGAAAATAGTACAAACCAATTCTTTCATTATTTCATATTTCCTTCAATTACCTTATTTCTTTGCTTCATTTCCGAACATTCAGTTTTCAGTTCTTCATATTTTTCTTTCATTTCCCTGAAACCTTCTTTAGCCTGGTTTTTCTCTTCAGTGATAATGCTTAATTCATTTTTGAAGTTAGTCTTCATTGCCATTAATTTTTCTACTTGTTTCTTTAATTCCTAATTCAAAGAAAAGTAAAAAAAAAAACACCATAAGTGCAACAATCTTTCCTAACTTCTCCTGCTCGTTTAATCTTATCTTAGTCCCTGTTTACATGAAGTGGATTGACAGTCCAATCCGATCGAAAAACGCGAGTGAAGTCAATCCGGGCAGATGTTTACATGGAGAATCCGATCTGCTTGGAACATTGTTTTCGGTTTTGGAACACTATTTTCTGTGCTTCCCTCAATGTCTGCCATTTATCACGACACACATTAACTTCACTCATGTGTATTAAGTCATTTTCAAGTCAAACCGTGTTTACATGAATCAGATTGAGACATTCAAGTCGATCCTTGCTTGAATCTCAAGTCAATCCATTCCACTCCACTGCGTGGATTGCCTTCAGCTATTCGTTTCGATCAGATCAAAAAAATTCAATCTTCTTCATGTAAACACATGCGAGATTTGACTTAAACTCATTCAATCCGCTTCATGCAAACAGGTCCTAAAACTAAGCTGTGAGCACAGTTTTCTTTTCCTTTGCCTCCTTGTTGAAAGAAGGAAAGAAAAAAAAGCGTTAGGTTGGCCCACCTTGCAAGAAAGAAGAGCTTCTATATTTTTAGAAGAATGTTAGAAAACTATTCATAAATTAAATAAACTTGATCCTTCTAATTATTTTAAAACTTTAAAGTGCAAATGAAGCGAAAATTAAGTCAGTCTTATTTGAAAGAACACTTAAAATGATAGAGTAACATCTTTTGCAGTTTTTCGTTTCCTTGCTTCGTTCTTGAGATATTTCAGTTTGTTTGATATGCAAATGAAACATTTTGAAGTCATGACGTGCATAATGAGTTATCGAAAAAAGTTATATAGCTTGGCTATTATCAAACCAAATTAATTCAAAGGAAGCATGTGGGGGGGGTGTCACCCAGAACACTAAACATGTAGATTTTAAGGTAATTATATTTCAAAATATCAAAGATATATAACTTTTTTCGATAACTCATTATGCACGTAATGACGTCAAAATGTTTAATTTGCATGTCAAACAACTGAAATATCTCAAGAACGAAGCAAGGAAACGAAAAACTGGAAAAGATGTTACTCTATCATTTTAAGTGTTCTTTCAAATAAGACTGACTTAATTTTCGCTTCATTTGCACTTTAAATACGACTCCTCCGAGTGACGAACCATACTGGACAAGTAAGAAAACTCAATTATTTCACACAATTTTCACACAATTATTAAACTATTGTACACAATACCTCGTTCTTGTTGGTTGTTTTACACGATTCTTTCTGCATATTTGAGTAACATGCTTGAATATCCGCTTGATCAGAGCTGTAGTTGTCCAATCTTTCTCTTAATTCCTGATACGATAAAGTAATTAATCAGTATGGTGATCAAGAAACAATGACAAATAAAATACCAACCACAACATAACATAACATAACATAACATAACATAACACCACAAGGTACATGCTATCTCACAAGACATATCTTGTAAAGTGAGCTATCTAATGGTACATAACAAGCAGAGTGTAGTATCTCACGGTACATATCGTATGATACAACGATGTAATGTAGTAACTTGTCTTGTGGTAGACAACAAGTACATACATGTACATGCATACATATTTAATTACTTCTTCTCACAGGGGACTTTTCAAGAGCAATTTACATATTAAATTTCAACGTGGCCAAGTGGAAGGCATACGAAAAGCGCTCTGGCAGCCGCCATACGACACATTTATGACACACATGTCATGAATCACAACTAAGACCTGAGTGTTGATTTTACGGAGGGAGGAAAACCGGAGAACCCGGCGAAAAACCCTCGAAGCATACTCGTGAATGGTGTTATTCCCAGACGGTCACCCATCCAAGTACTAGCCCCATCCAACTGGGCTTAACATTAGACTGCAGCAGTGAGAGACAGGGACTGGAAATAATATTTCAAGTCCTTGGACTTGAAATTAAAATGTATATATTCTACACTCGAATTTTCCTTCACCAAAAATCCCTAGAACATGCTATGTAATCGAGTGAAATGCCCAATATTACTTCTTATATTTAACAAATAGAAAATCGCTTGCGTGTCTTTGTACTGTGATACAAACACGAATAACGTGATTTCAACCGGAAAAAATGCCTAGTGGAAACACGAGGCGAAGCCAAGTGTTTTCACACATTTTTTCCGGTTGAAATTGCGTCATTCGTGTTTGTATCACAGTACAGAGTCACAAAAGCGATTTTCTATTTGTTTTATAAAATAACTAACCGTTTTACGAGGTAAAAAAACAAGAAGAAGCCACCAAAGTGACCGAGACTCAGCTGACGAATGATGGCGCAATCAAATAAATACGCCAGTGATTACGTGAGATTTAACCAAACAGAGCATGCGTTGTACAATATAAAATGAAAATGACGTCAAACGTGTCTCTGTACTCTGAGTGAAAATGGCTCTCGTCCAATCAGAGCGTGCGTAGCATACTTGTTATTTTATAAATATATATATATATATATATATATATATATATATATATATATATATATATATATATATATAATCTTTCACGTAGGTTGTTATGCTTATTATATATTTATATATATATATTTATAATCTTTCACGCAGGTTGTTGACAATGTCTTCTGAGAGTGGTCAATACTAAGTAGAGTATAAACATGTATAGATTATAATACCACAGCCACCTCGGTTTTCATTGTTCCCACACGCACATTTAATCTCTAAATAACCCGATGCATAAAGATGAGGTACGATTAGTAACTAATCATACCTAATCTTTATGTATTAGGTACGATTAGTAGCTAATTGCTGCCGAAGGCAGCTCACTAATCTTGACATGGGTTGCCTGTGTCTCATGTCCAGACCTCTTTGCCAAGTTATGTATGGTCACGAAATCTCGATTTTAAGAGTTTATTTGTTGACCGTTTTATGACGTTTTGTGACGTAGACGTTTCTTCCTACAACTTACATCATCACATACGCCAGAAGGATTTGCTCTGATAAACTGTATGTACGTTTGAAGTTTGTCAACACCACGACGGCGATGGATTTCTGAACTGGCCATGCCAAGGTAAGATATCAATTTCTACAACTGACATCAAACTGTGTTTTTTGGTAGGAGATTTCACAGTTGTTTCTTCTATCTTTAGGTGTATATTGCCAATATTGGTGTGGGTTCATTGTGTTTGTGCTGATCAGCATTCTGATCAGGATCAGACGCTACTATACTATCTGCGTGTGTGTATTTCGACTTATATACACAAGTTCTACAAAATAATCTGATGGGATCAATGGTACATTGCTCTATAATTTTATTATAGCTCTAGATTTGTCAAAACATATTAAGCACTTGGAATTGCATTGGCAGTTTTGCCACAGCATTAGAGCAAGAGACATGATTATTTAATATTTGTATATTAATTATGATATCAAGTCAAGCGATAAGTTATAGTAACTTGTAGTTTTCAATTATATAATTAAAATATATAGAAGAGATGTGTAAATACTCTGTCTATTGTAATTAATTTTACATTTTTGGACTTCCCAGTCTTTGCAGGTAATTCTGTGGGCTCTTATGGTGAAAAGGTGAGAAAAAATTGGATGGAGTGGGCAATCTTAGGTGGAGTGGGCAATCTTGGGTGGAGTGGGCAATCTTGGGTGGAGCGGGCAATCTCGAGTGGAGCAGGCAATCTCGGGTGGAGTCGGCAATCTCGGGTGGAGTGGGCAATCTCGGGTGGAGTGGGCAATCTCGGGTTGAGTGGGCAATCTCAGGTGGAGTGGGCAATCTCGGGCGGAGTGGAGTGGGCAATCTTGGGTGGAGTGGACCATCTTGGGTGGAGTGGGTAATCTTGGGTGGAGTGGGCAATTTTGGGTGGAGTGGGCAATCTCAGGTGGAGTGGGCAATCTTGGGTGGAATGGGCAATCTTGGGTGGTGTGGGTAATCTTGGGTAGAGGGGACAGTCTTGAGTGGTGTGAGCAATCTTGGGTGGTGTGGGTAATCTTGGGTGGAGTGGGCAAGAGGGGTGTCACATTGGTCACGGACTGCAGATATTTGCCTGTGGAGTAGGCTAAAGGTTTTGTCCCTTTCGAGGCAGCACTTCACTTGCGGTAGTAACTTCTAGTCGTAAATAATGTTTACGCCAAAGTTCGCTTATGCATATAATAACTAACAAATACATGAAGTGAACACTCATTGAATTCCCAGTAGTATTAATCACAACTCGATCAATAATTTATTCACTTTGAAGTTGTTGACTCCGCCAAAAGCGTTCTTGTTTTACTCTCGTTCTTCCTCAGTAACCGTAATATTACAAAGTGGCGTTTCGGTTGATTAGTGATTAAATGTCCCTCAAGCCTCGGGAGGTTTAGTAAAAGACCCTCGGGCGTCGCCCTCGGGACTTTTACTAAACCTCCCTCGGCTTTCGGGTACATTTAATCACTAATCAACCTCAATGCCATGCTATTACTTATAATAACATGATGGTAAAACAGTAAACTAAAGCCTGGTTTTCATATGTCGCCGATCGTCGGCGATTTGTGATTCAGATGCATGTTAGAACGGGAAGTGCAGCAGCATGTTAAGTAATAAAGAACAATGCAGAAAAGCAGTGCTTTTATTCTTTTACTTAACATGCATCTAAATCATGGGTCGGCGACGATCGGCGACATATGAGAACCAGGCTTAAGGCCACGTCCACACGTATGCGTTTTCATAGCGTTTTTATATTGTTCTCGGTCCTCAGGGGAGCAGAAAACAATGGTCTCATTACCTGAAACAATATGAAAACGCTAGGAAAACGTATACGTGTAGACTAACGTATAACGTGTGGCCTAAAAACTAATAAATGAAATAATAAATGGCTTACTCGAGTTTCACGCGCAAGGCGATCATCAGACTAAAAAGTGATAAAAATTTAAGGAGGTTTTAAATTACAGGCATAAAATTTATTCTCATGACGGCACTTAGCTAAGAGTTCAGATTTTTTTTTTTATTGATGATTTAATAATATTTTCAAATGGCAGATTACATGGGATAACCAGCAACCTGAAAAACTTGAGATTACAAATTGGTTAAAATAATTATACTATTTACAAGCTAAGAAGTTATAAAATTTAATAATACTTGTAGCTATTGGTATATTAGTTTATGGCTAGATTAAGCACATTAGTTAGAGTGGGTCGACTTTATTGTATCCCATTTGTTGACACAATATGGAATAAAGCTGTTTTTAAAACGTTCTGTCCTACATTTGAAAAGTGGATACTTTCATGGATTCCTAAGATGGTCTTTATTGTTAACAGGATCAGGGAGTAGTTCGTGTAATTTGTTATCGTGGTTTAAAACAGATTTATACAAGGATAAGCATTGGTTCTCTCTTCGTTCTTGGAGTGTAATTAATCGCGATTGACCAAGAGAAGCAGTGTATGAGAGATGAGGATACACAATCTTTAGCGCTCTTTTTTGAACGTGTTCAATTTGATCGGATAAAGTTGAGGGAAGTGAAGTATGCCAAACCTGGCATGCATATTCCAAGACAGGTTGGATAAAAGTGCAGAAAATGGTTAATAGATTTGCAACCGGGACACCATTTCGCTTCAAAATTCGAAGGGCATATAATCGTTTACTTGCTTTGGCACATATGTTATCAACATGAATATTCCATGTTAGGTCGCTTGTGATAGTTATTCCCAAAAGCTTACATGATTTTACTATATCAAGTGGGATGTTATTGATAGTGAGTTGGTCAGGTATTACCGGGGTCTTTAGAAAGGATACACGAAATGCTTTCGTCTTCTTAACGTTAAGACGCATGTTATTAGTTTCTGTCCAGGTATTGACGTTATTGAGGTCCGTTTGTAGCGTAGCATTATTAGTTGACCTGGAAATAATTTCATATGCAGTACAATCGTCGACATACTTATATAATGGTAGGGTAGTTGTAAGGTTATTTATCATTATAAGGAAGAAGAAAGGAGCAAGTATAGTTCCTTGTGGAACACCGGCGTTGATTTCTTTCCAATCAGATTTTAATTTGCCCATCTTTACTCGGAAATGACGGTGTTCTAGAAAATTTGCGCACCAGTTCATTAGAATATTGGGAACATTAAAATTCGATAGTTTTGCCAGGAGAATATTATGATCAACTCGATCGAAAGCTTTACAAAAGTCGATCATACAGGATCTATGGTGTTGCCAGGTGTTTCTAATGCAGCTAGCCAATGATGGATGAGGTGAATTAGTGCATGTGTTGTTGAACTATTCTTGATATTTCCATACTGATAGTGGTCTATATGCGGCCAAACATACTGACTCAGCCAACGGAAAACAAAGTGTTCCAATATTTTACTTAGGACAGAAGTAAGTGATATAGGTCTTAAGTCTTCGTCGACAGATTTTGGTTTGGGAATTTTAGGTATTGCTAAAACATCAGCACTTTTCCAATCACTTGGAAGAAAGCCTTGGGCGATTGAAGAGTTGAATATGGAGGAAATGGGATCGCTGATGAGGGGCGCGCAAGTTTTAAGGAGCCAATTAGGTATCTCATCTGGCCCGGAGGATTTCTGAGTATTTATTTGGGACAGTTCATATTCGACTTGTTGTGACGTGATGATAAATTCATCCGGAATTGTAAGGACTGGTAATCTGGTAAATTTCAGTGGCGGGATATCTTTCGTAACTTTACAGAAGGATTCAGCAATTGTATCAGCCAATTCAACACCTCGCTTGAAAACTCCATTATGAAAAAGGCTGGACACGCCAGGAGATTTAGCAAAACCTGCTAGTTGTTTGATATTTGACCACCATTTCTTCGGGTTAGTATCTTGATTATTTAAAATTATTTTAGTAAAATAAGTGCGACGTGCATTTTTACACAATTTGTTGACTTTGTTGCGATAGAAAGTATACATTTGAGTATGGCCAATTAGCCATGCACGCTGTCGTTTACTAATGTAGTCTTTTATTTCAGGGTTAATCCAAGGTTTATCGGATGGATGGATCTTGATATTGCGCATGGGAAGAGTAGAATCCATCGCTTGAGATATAATTTCAGTAAAAAAGAAAACTTTATCATTACATGATGTGGTGTAATAGAGAGGCGTCCAGTTGGTTTGCGACAATTTTGTGAATAGTTTGTGTTTATTAGAAGGTCTAGAATCTCTTCTTAGGATGCGTTTAGTTGGTTGAGGTAATGAAGAGAGTTTCTTTGGGTTGAGAAGAACACTGAGATGGTCTGACATACCAATAGGGGGAAGGATTAGTGCTTCATTATAATACTGCAATAAGGTAGAGTAAGCTTGATCGAGGATATTTACTCCTCGTGTTGGTTTGTTGACTAGTTTTTTTAATTTAAACGATGAACATAAGCTGCCAGGTTTGAATTGATTGAAGTCACCTAGAATGATAATTCCTGCATTTGGGAATTCTGCTAAAGCAGTATCCAAGGATTGAAATAAATGGTTTTGCAGTAGGTTATCTTTGTTTTGAGGAGGATGGTACACTGTTACCATGATGATTGAGTTGATTCCTCTAGGTAATCTGTTTGGTTTAAGTAAAAACATTGAGTCTCAAATTGTGGATTTGAGAGGTGAGCTAATTCAAGAAAGTTTAGGTTATTGTTTATATAAGTGCACAGTCCTCCTCCACGTTGGTTCTCCGGCCTATCCCTGCGTATAGTTGCAAAATTAGGTAGTCTAATTAAGTCATTGGGTATATGCGGTGAAAGCCACGATTCAGTTATAACAGCAATGTCACAGCTATTTGTTGAAATTGTCGCATGAAGGTCAGCTAATTTATTGATCATAGACCGAGTATTACTAAGGAATATTGTGGGAAAGGCGTGCATGGTTGTTTGGTTAATAGGTTGAATGTATATTAGGTTGCTACAATGAGTCGTTTTGGTAGACTTATTGGAATTTAAATTCGACAAAGGCCGATGAGGGGAAGGAAAGCGATGTTCTTTGACAGGTCGAGTTGTAATTCGGACAGGAATTGGTCGTCTCGAAAATCGTTACTTGGTGGACCAGCTCCAAGTGGTTCAGCCACTCCTTTGTCGGTCGATGAAGGCATGATCGACGGAGGTCTGCTTCGTAATTGGTTTTTCGGAAAAGGGTTTTTCCGAAAAGAAACTTTCCTTGTTTTTTTCAAGGAGGGTTGATTACAGATATTTTCATACGTAATGATGTGCTGTTCCGCATCAGATACTGGTATCTCGGCTATTTCGTTAATGATAGCTGGTGGAAAACTTGTAATTGATTGTTGTATTATTTCTGGTACTTGTTCATCGGCTATTACTATGGTGTTATTGTCTGTGGCAGCTGATGGATTACCCGTGATGATATGATGCGCCTCTTCAGACACTCGATCATCAGCTATTTCAATGATGTTATCATCTGTGATAGTTGGTGAATTGTCCTTAATTGTAGCAGCCATTTCAGTGGTGCTATTGGGTGCTATAACTGGTAAATTATTCATAGTGATATGCTGATTCGCTTCACTGCCGTCACGCGAAGGGCCGCTAAGTATCGGAATACATTTGTCGTTTATTATGCGCTTCTGATCGAGTTTTGTAAACTTTCCTTTGAGTAAAACTATTTCAGTTTCGAGTTGATTTGTTCTCTTTTTCTCACCTGCCAAAACCCGTTCGAGTTCTTCAATTCTGTGAGATTGCTCAACCACAGGAGTAAATACAAGTTGTTGCGTATTAGCCAAAGTTTGCAGAGCATCAACTCTAGACTGCAAAATTTCCATATTTATTTTCATATCTTCGATCAACTCGTCATTACACGAACACATGCAGCAGCTTATGGACTCAGGATAGTTTAAATTCTTTCCAACGTTATTATCTAGTGCTAGCTCACAAGCTTTGGCAGAAAGTAGATTCGCTTCCACCGGCACAAGCACAGCGGGCGAGTCAGTCGAGCAGTCATGAAGATTATTTGCATTGTCATTGGTTTACACAGACATTTGTTGAGTTTAAGAGTCCCACCAAATGGTTCTTAAATAATTCACCGTCCTTACCTTGGAATAGCAAGGAATTTTTCTTGCCCTGATACCAGGTAACAAACAAATCAGCATTTGTACAGTTGAACTTTTTAGTATTGCCACCAGGAGATCGCCATTTGCCGGTTAGGCCAACGGTGTTATCGATGAAATTCTTGAGTGAATCGAAGTCATTTACCCATTTGAATTTAGTTCCATCGTGAATTAATTGGTTACCATCAATAAACGGTTGGATAATGTTCCTATCAATATTATTTACGCTGAAATTTACTTTAATATCAGAGCTCAAGAGATCATGACTGGTCGCCATCTGTGGTTAATGAAACTGTCCATATATATATATATATATATATATATATATATATATATATATATATATATATATATATATATATATATATATATATTCGCTTACCTCAAAAGTCTGCAACAGGCTGAAGATTCTTTTTTAGATGAAACAGCCTGTTGCAGACTTTTGAGGTAAGCGAAAATCTATATTTGCTCTAACTATATGTTATCGAGCACTCTTTGCGTTTCGTAGACCAAAACCCACACGTATATATATATATATATATATATATATATATATATATATATATATATATATATATATGCTTCTATATATGTATGATACTTCATAGCAATGCAATAAAAATAAATAATCCATACACACCTCAATTTGCTTATGAGAGATTTCAAGCTCATCAATTGCTTTTTGTAATCTTTCATTAGCCTGCTCACTTTCTTTCTCCATGTTTTTGGTCTTTGTCTCATAGGCCTAGAGAAGTATACAACAGCTAAAATAAGAACCACGTAAAAATGGTCTCAAGTCCTACACTGGTACAGCCAAAGTTAACGATTCGCTAATATTTCTGCGAGTTTTTCAAGTTTTCCGTAATGGTTTTATAATCAAATGGAGTTCATTAGAAGTTTTATAATTGATTCGAATTCCCATATATCAAGCGGTGTATGGAAACAACAAAAATGTTAATTTCTAGTCTATTAACAAACGCGCAATTAAAAAATCTTAAGGGCAGAGGTGGTGCGCCAAAAAGAACAATTCAGAATTCTGAACAGTCTGAGATACTAGATATGTTGACTACGAAAAAAATAGTGTCAGGTGTCACAAGAAAGCAGGCCGTTGCAACCCCCAATAATTGAATTGAATTGAATTGAATTGAATTTATTAAATATTTAAAATCTTGCAGCATAGACTGAATTGCGTATAAATTTACACATAAAACTTATTCTAATTAAAATTACAATAAATCTACAATTTATGTCTGGCACATTTCATTATAAAGGTATTGCCAAACCTATTAGTATTACATTCAACTCGATTAAAACGATTAGGATTCCTCAGGGAGTAAGAATGCGTAACTTCGGGCGGAAGTAGATTTCATTATTTTTTATTTTATTTTATTTATTTCATTATTTTATTTTTGTGTGTTAGTTCAATTGTCTCATTCTCTTTCAAAAACTCTTTCATAAACTACAAATTTTATTGGCAAACATGATTTACTTTAATTTGTATCTTTATAATGGTTTTATCTAACTGTCCATTTCCCCAAAAAGTTAAAAACTGGTGATGGGTTAGGAACGCTAGGGTACTTGGGATTGTTTGAAGGGACAGTTTCATTGTGCTATCAAGCATGGAATCTGGCCCTCCAAACGATCCCAAGTATACCCTAGCGTTCCTAACCCGTCACCAGTCTTCAAGTCTTTTGGGAAATGGCCAATAAGACTGTCTTCTTTTAAGGCTAGTTTCCATTCAGGAAAATCTTCCACAAGACCGGAACGGACAGGAAAGTTTTCTTTGTCTTGTGAGCTCTCGGTCGGAACTAATGACTTTAACACAAAGGAAACTTTCCTGTCGGTTCCTATCCTGCGGAAGATTTTGCTGAGTGGAAACATAGTCCCTAGAAATAAATTGTCTGGAAACGCGGCCAAAGTCTTTGTTCTAGGTTTTTGTTCACGTTTGTGCACCTTATTTCACCTTAACGCTTGTTGAACACATTGTATTTTTGGTATAATGAAGCAATCAACCAATAGCAGCGTTGCTTTATAAATATTAATGAACGTAAAACAAAAGACGGTGCACCTTATTTGCCACCCTCAACCTAAATTGTAGCTCATTGTTAACCGCTTTGATGTTCGCCGCGTCTCCAGACAATATAATTCTAGGGACTATGGTGGAAACTAGCCTTTAGGGGGTTCATTAATATTGGCCACCAGTGTACTTTACACACACGGCTAAGAACATCGTTAATAACAAAAATATATTGCTGAAGTTCAGTTAGACCCTGCAAACCTTGTTTTCTGATTCAACTTTTGCTGTGATCTCTTGCAAGCTTTCGAACTCTTTGATGATTTCTGCTCGATCTTCCTCTAGCATCTCAATTTTCGATGACAGTTCCTAAATATCGTACAATTGTGCAACTATAAACACAAACTTCAAATTATAGTCGCAATTCAGTGGTATGCCACTGTCATAACAAACTGTCAGTCCAGTCTTGAAAATAAACATTTAACGAAGTTACATAATGTGTAGGGTCGCCAATGATGTGACATGACAGATTACCAACCAGTCTAAGTTATACACCTCTAAGTTTAACAAATAGATTACATTTTTCCGTCCGTGTGCACTGTAATAGGCGAGTTTCAGGGTGTTGCGCGCGCATAATTTTTCAAAAAAACTGGCAACCTCCACTTAAAGTAAACATACTATTTAAAATAAACAAAGTATAGATGCAGTTTCTGGATGTTTAGCACTGTTATTCTGCTGTTGTTGGATAGCTAGCAAGTCTGTTTGCCATAGCGTATTTTGTGGGGAGCCCGCCAAGAGCCCGCCAATTCCTTTGCAAAATGATGCGTGCGCAATACCCTGAAATTCGGCTATAGATCACAAATGATGTCACAGTGGGTAAAGAACAAAAAAGTACGGCACGAGACGAAGTCAAATGGCGTACTTTTTTGTTCTTTACACGCTGTGACGTCATCTGTGATCTATTACAGTACACACAAACAGAAAAATTTGATCTATTTGGTTTATACAATAAAAATTCAAGCGATTTATTAAATAATTTTTGGGGCATGAAAAAGAAAAACCTGCATGTCTTCTGACGTGAGCTGACGTGATCCGACGCCATCTGTGTGTGTGTCCTTTAATAGACCACGGTCAACAACCAATGAAAATGCACACAGAAGTCACGTTGTTGTATAATAAAGAAATACCAAATGGTTTTCCGGGAAATTACGAGACTGGGGAAAAGCGTAACAAAACACGAGCCGTAGGCGAGTGTTTTTAGTTTTTCGAAAGTCGAGCAATTTCCCAAGTGTTTGGATAGGAGTCTCCAAACATGGAAACTCCTAACTCCAAGCGAATATGATATACTGTCCGACATTTTCAAAAAATCGTTTTGGCGGGAATTTTCCGTGTTTGGATACTCTGATCCAAACACGGCAATTGACCAATCAGGGCTCGCATAGTATACATATTATTTTATAAAACAAACAAACATGATATGATATGATATGATATGATATGATATGATATGATATGATATGATATGATATGATATGATGTGATATGATATATGATATGATATGATATGATATGATATGATATGATATGATATGATATGATATGATATGATATGATATGATATGATATGATATGATGATATGATATGATATGATATGATATGATATGATATGATATGATATGATATGATATGATATGATATGATATGATGTGATATGATATATGATATGATATGATATGATATGATATGATATGATATGATATGATATGATATGATATGATATGATATGATATGATATGATATGATATGATATGATATATGATATGATATGATATGATATGATATGATATGATATGATATGATATGATATGATATGATATGATATGATATGATATGATATGATATGATATGATATGATATGATATGATATATAGCGGTTGGTAATGATGTTACACGACAGTGTACCAGTTAGTGTTTAGAATCAACGAACTGGCGTAACTTAGCAACAAAACGTCGGCAAGAGATTCACCAGGCGGAAAACGTAATCTTATTATAAATATAAGTGCCCAGGACAAAACACGAATAAAAGCCATGAACAAAAGGACATAAAAAACATAATATTTAATATCTAACGTTTCGTTGTTTATGCTACAACATCTTCAGAGATAATGATTACAAGATATTAATTTACAGGATATACAATAAACAGAATTCTAATTACATACATATAGACCAATAAGAATAAAGAACTAAAAATACATATTACAAGCTAATTATAGGTTAGGAGGTGAGGTAACACTGAATGTGTCAGGAGGTAAGAGAAAATTAAAATAAGTAGAGCGGTGCTGATCCAATATTGCCGTTGAGATGAGGTTTAAGTTTGTTAATTAAAAGACTTTCGCGTAAAAGAAGCTCAGATTCAAAAGAGCAGGAAGAAATAATACTAAAATCATCAAAAGAAATAGGATGCCCCGTCTCATGATGATGGGCAGGAATATTACCACGGGGTGGACTACCGAGTTTTTTGCCAGTAAGGGCCGAAATTCCCATGTGTTCAGAAACGCGTGTGTGCAGATGTCGAGTGGTTTCACCCACATACAAAGCTCCGCAGCTTTGACACTTAAATTTATACACGACATGCGATCTCAAAGAAAGAGGAATCCGGTCTTTGAACGAAAAGAAATGAAAAAGGCGAAGAGAAGGCCGAGCTTTAAACCTAATGCTAATTTGAGGATAAGCAGAATTGAGTAGTTTTTTTAATTGCGTTCGAATTTGGAGAAAATGCTGACCAGTGTAAGGTAACCAAAAATAAATAACGTGTTTAGGAACGGAACATGGTTTTGCAGACTGCGAGAATACTTTATCAAGAAAAGAGGAAATGCAACTGTTAAGGAGTTTTTCTGCATAGCCGTTTTGAATAAAAATAGTTTTAAGTTTTTCTAGTTCGGAATTAAAAATAACATATGTCGAACAGATGTTAAAACAGCGATTGAGAAGCGAAAAGATTAAACCTTTTTTATAGGTAAGTGGAATAAATGAATCAAAAGAAGTAAGTAAGCCGGTAAACGTAGGTTTACGATAAACAGATGTCGAAAAGCAACCACCGGAACGATCAATTTTAACGTCAAGAAAAGATATGGAATGAGTCTAACAATTCCATATCTTTTCTTGACGTTAAAATTGATCGTTCAGGTGGTTGCTTTTCGACATCTGTTTATCGTAAACCTACGTTTACCGGCTTACTTACTTCTTTTGATTCATTTATTCCACTTACCTATAAAAAAGGTTTAATCTTTTCCTTCCCAATCGCTGTTTTAACATCTGTTCGACATATGTTATTTTTAATTCCGAACTAGAAAAAATTAAAACTATTTTTATTCAAAACGGCTATCCAGAAAAACTCCTTAACAGTTGCATTTCCTCTTTTCTTGATAAAGTATTCTCGCAGTCTGCAAAACCATGTTCCGTTCCTAAACACGTTATTTATTTTTCAAATATTAGCAGGGTTAAGTCACGTTGGCCTGAAAAACAGAGAAAAAAATCTTCTCGACGTTTCGAGCGAAGGCCCTTCGTCAGGAGAAATTAGTAAACAACTCACATGTGGTCACGCGTATTTATAGCAGAGCTACAATGGGAATCACGTGAACACATGTAAGCCAATAAAAACAAAGTAAACGAATAAATTAATATGTAATTTTAGCCTGTGTGCAGGTGCTGACCCAATTTGTGGGTCAGCTACCTGCAAATAGGCAAAGAAACAGGTTATAAATTACTATTTAAATCATCAGAAAAAGGTTAAGGAAAAGGTGTGGAATATGGTGGTGGAGTGAGCTAAATGAAAGAGAATCGCTCATTGAGGCCGTGAGGGTGAATGGTACCAAGTTTGTAAATGAGACGCATTTCTTGTTTACGACGAGTATCGTTACAACCTGTAATGGGCTGAATGGCACAGATTTTCATGTTGGAAAAGGAGTGGTTGGCACTGTTGAAGTGCCCGGCAACAGGTTTGTTTTGCACATTGTTTTTGACATCACGAAGGTGTTCAACAAACCTGTCACCTAAACGTCTCCCAGTTTCTCCGATGTAAAGCATGGGACATTTACTGCAAGAGATACAGTAAATGAGGTTGGAGGAAGTGCAAGTGAAACTGTGGGTTATGTTGAACCTACATTTTGGAGCCGAAATTGAAATTGAGGAGTCTAAATATTTACAGGTGTTGCACCTACCACGACAGCAAGAGCTGGTGCCAACATGTGATACCAAGGCTTGCTGCAGTGAGCTGTGAACAACGTTTTCCCGGATGTTTTTGCTATGCCGAAAAGATACTAGGGGTTTCTCAGAGAAAATGGAAGATGTTTCTGGGTCATTTTTAATGAGGTCGAAATTGCGGCTAATGATGTCCCTTACTTTGAAATTAAAGGGATGAAAAGTGAGAACTAGAGGTACTTTTTCATTGGAAATGGTAGCCAAAGGTTCGCTTAAGGTGTCTGAACGGGAAATGTTGGAGACCTTGTGTAAGGCAGTGTCTAAGAGGTGGGAAGGATAACCGCGATTAACAAAAAAGTTTCTCATTTCCAAACATTTGGCATTGAAATCGTCATCTTCACTGCAGAGGCGGCGAAGACGAAGAAATTGAGAGAAGGGAATGGAAGTTTTGGTGTGTTTAGGATGATGAGAGGAGAAGAGGAGGTAGCTATGAGAGTCAGTGGTCTTGTAAAAGACAGAAGTGCTCAGCTTATTACCATTAATGGAGATGAGAATATCTAAGAATGACACACTAGTCTCACTGATCTCCCATGTAAACTGGAGTGCTGGGTGGAAGTCATTAACATAGTTAATGAAGCAAACCAGGTCAGCGCGCGAACATGATGCAGTGCCTAAGCAATCATCAATGAACCGACCATAGTAGTCAGGTAGGAAACCAGTGTATTGTTCAAAGATTTGTTTTTCCACATAACCAACAAATAAGTTGGCATAGTTAGGGCCCATTTTGGTACCCATGGCTACACCACTAACTTGTTGGTAATGCTCACCATCAAATGAAAAATTGTTGAGGGTGAGCACTAACTCGGCCAGGCGTAACAAAGTAGTGGTCGATGGCTCCCGAGTTGTGCGTTGATCAAAGAAATATTTAAGTGCTTGAAGACCATCGTGATGCGGGATGACAGTGTAGAGTGATTTGACATCCATGGTGAAGATGAAATGATGTGAACCCTGAAAACTAATGTGGTCACAAATTTTCAGAGCATGTTTGGTGTCCTTGATGTAAGAAGGTAAATTCTTAACCAAGGGCGCCATGATGTGGTCGAGGTAGGATGAAATGGCTTGGGTAGGGCAACCACAAGCAGACACTATAGGTCTACCTGGGTTGTTGGGTTTGTGAATTTTGGGAAGGAAGTACATGACAGGTGTGCGTGGAGTGGTGGTTAGGAGATTGCTTGCTGTATCAGGCAATTCCCCAGTGGTGATGAGGTTGTTGATGGTGGATCGAATGGTGGTGTTGTGTTGGGATGTCAAATCACCATCAACTCTGCTGTAAAAAGCAGTGTCGTTTAGTTGCCTTTGAGCCTCTTCGCGGTACAAATCAGCTCGCCAGACAACCAAAGCACCACCTTTGTCAGCAGGTTTGATGACAATATCATTCCGGCTACGCAATGATTTTAAAGCACTTAATTCACTAGAGCTGAGATTAGATGGCCTTTTGGGCCTAAAAGGTGGGAGCTGATCTATATCATGTCGACATTGTCGAATGAAAAGATCAAGGGAGCCAAATTGGCCTTCCGGAGGAGACCAGGAAGATTTTTTAGGATTAGCAGCCTCAAAAACATCCTTTTGTTGGATGGAGGAATTATTATGAAAATGTGCCTTAAGTCTTAGTCTTCTAAAGAAAGTTTCGGTGTCCTCCTTCACTGAGAAGGAGTCTATGGGCCCAGGGTTGGGAACAAATTTGAGACCTTTCGCAAGAACAGATCTCTCAGGGTCAGACAAGGGCAAATCAGGAGGAATCGTGACCACTAAATTGACATTACTGGTGGAGTTAGTGTGGTTAGAATTCGAAACGGGACGAGGGCCTACAAGAGTGTTGAATTTCGAAGTTTTACTCGCCTTGAGAAACGTGTAAAATTTCGAGTTCAACGAGCGGATAAACTGGGTGATGCCTGAATATATGACGGTGGGACAAACGTTAGAGAGGTTTGTCTTAACGTTCAAAATATCAGAATCAATTTGGTTGACGTGTTGGGACATGGAGTGAATGGTAATACGCATAAGACAACGACTGTGTTTATAACAAGCCGCCATGACACTTCTGGCCACGTGTTGTGAGTTAAGATAATTAAAATTAAAAGAAGATTTAAAACCATTGGGCACTACATTGTGGTGTAGGCAACGGCTTAAGAAAGAAATGTGATTACAAAAGCGTGTTTTATTAAGAATTAAATCGAAAAAGCGGAGAGAAGGTTGGGCGATAGACGATGAAAATAGTGAAATATAACATACCATTTCGTTACGAAGTTTACGGTTAAAATTTTCGTTACCTTACACTTGTCAGCGTTTTCTCCAAATTCGAACGCAATTAAAAAAACTACTCAATTCTGCTTATCCTCAAATTAGCATTAGGTTTATAGCTCGGCCTTCTCTTCGCCTTTTTCATTTCTTTTCGTTCAAAGACCGGATTCCTCTTTCTTTGAGATCGCATGTCGTGTATAAATTTAAGTGTCAAAGCTGCGGAGCTTTGTATGTGGGTGAAACCACTCGACATCTGCACACACGCGTTTCTGAACACATGGGAATTTCGGCCCTTACTGGCAAAAAACTCGGTAGTCTACCCCGTGGTAATATTCTTGCCCATCATCATGAGACGGGGCATCCTATTTCTTTTGATGATTTTAGTATTATTTCTTCCTGCTCTTTTGAATCTGAGCTTCTTTTACGCGAAAGTCTTTTAATTAACAAACTTAAACCTCATCTCAACGGCAATATTGGATCAGCACCGCTCTACTTATTTTAATTTTCTCTTACCTCCTGACACATTCAGTGTTACCTCACCTCCTAACCTATAATTAGCTTGTAATATGTATTTTTAGTTCTTTATTCTTATTGGTCTATATGTATGTAATTAGAATTCTGTTTATTGTATATCCTGTAAATTAATATCTTGTAATCATTATCTCTGAAGAGGTTGTAGCATAAACAACGAAACGTTAGATTATTAAATATTATGTTTTTTATGTCCTTTTGTTCATGGCTTTTATTCGTGTTTTGTGCTGGGCACTTATATTTATAATAAGCAACAAAACGTTTACAGAAAAATCTTAAGCGTGTGCACATTGACGTAAACAAACTAATTAGTCTATTTCGCTAGATAAGAATACTGAATACCAAAAATTTATCATCAATTCATCATTTAATTTTCTCACCACTTTTTCTTTTGCAAGATTATGTATTTTTTCTTCTGCAGGATGCTTCTTTCCTTTATTCATTCTTTCAACATCACTTTCAAGTAACTGCATTCTTTTCTTTAAATCCTACACAAAAAAATAATTTCAATGAAGTCTACCAAAAATCATAGAAGTACAGGTAGTAGAAGGTGGAAATCTATCACTCAAATCTATCACTATCTATATGAACGTAAGAAATAATTATCCAATCATTAATAACTACTTAATAACCGAGAGTGAGGTCTTTACGGTAAAATATTAAACCGAGGTCTTGCTGTATTGACCGAGCGATAGCGAGGTTAATACGCTCAAGACGGATGTTCAATATTTTACCGTAAAGACCGAACGGTTGAGGTTATTAAGTAGTTTATTATATGGCACTTTTTACTTCAAAATCAATCTTATACTTCTTGGTCTTCGCTTCCTTTAACTTCATCAAAACAACGGACTAGCGTTATTTTCTTGTTTCTTTCTCGTCTGGATACTATAATTTACTTTTATAATGTTCATCGTCGTCTATTTCATCTATTTTCGCCGTTTTCGGCAATAAAAGTTACTTATTAGGATTTTTTGTTTGTTTCCAATCGTAGGGCATTAACAATTTTCATAATGCCCGCGGACAATTACGGAGAAATCTTGCACAGCGCGTGATTTTACCGGAAGTAATCCGTATCATATAATAATTCATGAAGAATATTCAAAAGAAATGAATGTTTAATCAAGTGTATTAAAATTGGATACAAATTCCTCCTGATTTACACTAAACTTTCAGGTCGATTTTCCCAGCTTAAACAGTAATATCTTAAAGACTGTTGATAAATGTGAACAGTTAGATGTGTGAACTGGATAAGTTGTACAGAGTTCAACCGCTCATATTTTAACTACTACTTAAAAATACTTCAAAAAAAGCTTCATTCCTAGCTTGTTCACTTACTTTACACGTTAGTGTTAGCTGATTTCTTTCTAGTTTCATATTTTCCAGTTTTTCCAATGTTTCTTCTCTCTCTATTTGCAGCTCCTTAAATGAAAGATTTATTATTTCATCAAAGACGATTAATAATGAATAATTTTAATTTACAGTCGGCTTCAGGTTGCTCTTTTGACAGGAATGTTCAGAAGTTCGTTCGGAGGTTCACAAGTTCGTATTTACTAGGCGTTTGATTGGCTGCTAGTTGCTGTGGCCAATCGACACTGCAAACCCTCCAAATCTTGTCGAGAAAAATTTTCTTATTTTAAGATTTAATTTGTTTTAAGACAAAACATCTCGTCAAGAAAACCAGGAAGATTATTATCTTGCAAACGGGACAAGAAAATCTTAAAACTAGAAGTTACTATCGCAAGTGAAGTGCTGCTTCAAATGGGACACCAACCTTTACCCTACTCCACAGGCAACCCTGTACACTTTGTGGCTAATGTGACACCTTGCCCACTCCACCCAAGATTGCCCACTCCACCCAAGATTGCCCACTCCACCCAAGATTGCCCACTCCACCCAAGATTGCCCACTCCACCCCAGATTGCCCACTCCACCCAAGATTCCCCACTCCACTCCAGATTGCCCACTCCACCCCAGATTGCCCACTCCACCCAAGATTGCCCACTCCACCCAAGATTGCCCACTCCACCCAAGATTGCCCACTCCACCCAAGATTGCCCACTCCACCCAAGATTGCCCACTCCACCCAAGATTGCCCACTCCACCTGAGATTGCCCACTCCACCCAAGATTGCCCACTCCACCCAAGATTGCCCACTCCACCCAAGATTGCCCACTCCACCCAAGATTGCCCACTCCACCCAAGAGTGCCCACTCCACCCAAGATTGCCCACTCCAACCATGTTTGCCCCCTGCACCCAGGTTTTTCTCACCTCTTCACCAGCAACAAACGTTTTTTTCTTAAAACAAGTTTTTAGGGACTTGCAGTGAAATGCCTAGTTCAATGCCTAGTGCAATACGTTCAACTTCTGAACCACCTAACGAACTTCTGAACATTTCCGTCAGAAGTAACCTGAAACCGACTGTAAAAGTTGTTACAGTGAAAAGTACTGATACAAAAAGCACGCAATTCAATTTTTCCTTCAATTACACCTAAATTTAGTTTTTGTCTCATGACACACTCACATTTTATTGTCCTAACAGACGCGTCAAATCATTTATTGAACTTATTAGTATGTATACAGTGTGATAAACAGTGTGATAAGTGATTATCATACTCTTTTGAATGAAAAAGTATGATAACTACATTATATAAGATGTTTAATCAATGTTCATTCGTGTAATAAAGAATTTAACATCGCTTGTGAAACTCTGACGTCCACTCGGGGCCTGCAACACGTGCACATTAAGTGAACCCATTTTTCTATAATATTTAATCGGGGGTATCTACATCACAAGGTAACCCCATATATTTATATTTACACTTATTTAATTTTGGGGAGATATAGATAAATAACCACTTATAGGAAAATACCCACTTCGTGTGGTGATGCCATGGTTCTTTTTACCTTAGTTAAGAAACATCCACAAGTATTGTGGTAACCTTAGTTTATACAGGTTTTTTGACTGTTTTTTGTTTTATACTATACACCATGTCTTAAAATTTAACCTATAATAATACTGACATCCTGTATCGTGTATCGTGTGCTGGTTCTAGCACAGATTAAAAAAAATTAACTTAATGCATGCAATTGTTGTCGCAATATAATTTTAATTAAATGTATCGAAACTGTTAATTGTTAGCGTTCACTATCGCCCCAAGTAGCAACTGAACGAGCAATATCGCGATAGTAAAATGTTTAGTCTAATCCAGCTCTTTATAGAAATATATATTTGTAAACACAATACCTTAATTTTTTCAAGGAGTCTACTACTCTCTTCAATATTCATTTCATCATTCACTGAGTGATCTGTTTGAACATTGTCTGGACTCTCCTAAATTGAAACAATTAAAGTAAAAGCAATTTAGTTCGTCTTTGTCCAGAAGTTAAATTACGAAAGTCGCCGTACGCTTAGTATTATTGACATGAATGCACAACGTTTCTGATTGGTTGTGCTAGGAAAACATTTCAAAAAAAGCGCGGGAAAACATTTTCGAAAAGAAAGGGGGAAAAAAGACTCGCTAAAAACAAAGCAAAGAAACTACCAATTGGTCTGTGGTAACATTTAAAGATTAGTTGGAGGCTCTGAAATATTGTAAATACAGTAAATTAAAAGCGGTAATTAGTATTAAAAGCATGCAGTAAGCAGCAAACAGTATAAATAGAAAACACAGCCAAAACCCTTCCTGCATGCATATACGTTGATTCCAAGCTGTTTATTATTATTTTTTTAGTGTTATTCTATGTTACAAACAAGTTTCGCCGGCTCCATCGACTATGGATGCACTTGGAAAGTTGGAAAAAGACTCAACTCTTACGCAGTCCTTAGCAATAAAAAACTGAGCTTTCATCGTTCAACAAAAAAGGAATAAACTAAGTTGCCGGTATGCAGCACACCACCTGTAGATAAATACTCTCTCACAAACCCTTACCTTAAGTGATTCCAGAGATCTTCTACATTCATCTCGTTCTGATTTAACTTTCTCTAAATCCTTTCAATAAAATAAAGTAAATAACGAATCAAATATGCAGTTAAACAAATCAATACGGCTTAAAACTCAAAAATAAAAACTCTTGAAATTCTTTAAAACTGTTGAAAGTGTCTTTAATATTAGACGGTGCAAAACTTGACACTGACAAAATCAATAAAACTCGACTTGTAAGCAGGGCCGCCGAGAGGGGGGGGCAGGGGGGGCACTTTGCCCCGGGCCCCCAAGTGAGAGGGGCCCCCTAAAATCCCATAGTAGGAGGGGCCCCGGCCCCTAAAATAAATTTAACCCTTTCTCTCGCATCGTTGTGGGAAAACTTTATCTTTTTCTTTTACCTCTGTCTAACGTCACACGATTTTACTCGTCAAGCGAAGAGTATTGAAATATACAGAATGTTAATTATTTTTCTTTCTCGAATAAACTGTGATTCTTTTGGTCAAAAGCCTTCTCAGAATATTACGAGGTTTAATTATTAATATTTAACTAAAATCGCTTAAATACAAACTCACGTTATTTTTACTCAAAAAAAAAGATCGACTCGGTACGGATATAAGGATATTGATCGGGACGGAGGAATTGGAGGATTTGATCATTTGAGAGGAGACTGGGGCGAGTCTGTCATTTATCAAGATGGCGGCTAGGAGTAGGACTTGCTGTAAGTATGCTTTTCAATCCATATCAATCTTCATTCTCTTTTTAAAAAATGCGACTAATTGGTATCACAAAACTTTGTCAGTATATCTAGCGTCAGGTTTTACAGTATATATAATATATATATTTATCGAATTCATTAATAATTCATGAAGAAAATTCAAAAGAAATGAATATTTAATGAATATCTGTAAATCGGTAAGAGATTCGTCCTGATTTACATAAACTTTCCGTTCGATTTTCTCGGTTAAAACAGCTTATATCTTTAAGATTGTTGATAAAACTGAACAGTTAGATGTGTGAATTCGATAAGTCAGATAAAACATTCGCAGTCGATCTTTATCTGATATACAAACTCCTGCCTTCGGCTCGAGTTTGTATATCAGATAAAGATCGACTGCGAATGTTTTATCTATCACATATACAGTATATATATTTTTAAAATCCAACAACTAAAAAAGTTTATATTCAGTGCTAAAATAAAATATGTTTCTATTGTCACGACTCACGATAAACTGAAAAATCGTATCTGTTTCTGGATCAGTACTGACAGTACATCACACATAAGAAGTAAGAACAACACTTTTCTGTTTAAATAGAGAGTGATTCAGAATTCCGGATGATAAATAAGAGCAGCGTTGTGCGACAATGAAGAGAAAGTATCCAAGCGGTTATTCCAAAAAGAAGCAAAAAGAAATTCGATTCCAGAATGAAGCAAAAAGAAGACGAACATTGGAAGAATTTAATTGGGGAAAACCGAAAACGTCTGCTGAAAACTTAGTACCAGAAATACAGGATGTTCTAAATGACACAGGAAAGCCTTGTGAAGTAAATAAATTGCCTATGCAGGAGGAGAACGTGAATCATCCAAGGCCAAGCGAGGGTGAACTTAGCCCAACTAGTAGTACTGAGAATAGTCCAACCAACGTTGAGAGATTAGAAGAATCGACAATGACTGCAGCTGGTCTGCAATATCACGAACAATCTTCCATTGAGCCATCAAGATCCTCATCATATAAATCATCAGATGTAGAAAAATCAGTAACTGTGACTGTTGATGAGAGTCATGACACTATTGAATCTGCCTCAGCTACAGTCAGTAATGATGTCGCGACGTGGGAAAAGCTCTCTAGTAAAGAGAGGGACGCCCTAGCTGTTATGGCACCTCAACCAATCCCTAAGGACTTACCAAAGGACACCAAGAACAGATCTTTTCCGATGAGTATATTTTCTAAGAGAATGCCCAATGGCGAAACAGTTGAGAGGGACTGGTTGGTATGGAGCGAAACAGGGAAATGTCTTTACTGCTTCTGTTGTTGCCTTTTCAGCACTAAACCACCCTCTTCGGCATTTTCTGAATTCAGTCATCCTCAATTAGGTTGTAAAGACAACTGGCGAAAACTGTACGAGAAAACACAGACACATGAAAGAAGTCAAATGCATATCTCCAACTACATGATATGGAGAGATTTTCTCGTGTCCGTGGAGAATAAGCGTGGAATTGACGCTCTTCAACAACAAGCGTTGAGTGCAGAGAAGGAGAGATGGCGGCAAATTCTGAGATGTCTGCTTGAGGTGACGCTGTTTTTGGCTGAGAGAAATCTTCCATTCAGAGGCTCCAGTTCTACTGTGGGGGATTTGGACAACGGTTTGTTTCTTGGAACTCTAGAGCTCGTCAGTTCTTACAATCCAACCATCAAAGAGCATTTGGGCACAGTTAAGAAGTATCAAGAAAGGGGAGAGCGCATGCAAGCCCATTATTTGTCATGGCAAAGTCAAAATGAGTTCCTAAGTCTCTGTGCAAAGAAGATTATGAATAAGATTATATCTGAAATAGAACAGTCCTACTATTATGGTCTGATAGTGGACGGAACACCAGATGTTTCACATACAGAGCAACTCACCTTTGTTTTACGATATGCTGTTCTCAAGAACGGCAATTGGGAAGTGGTGGAGAGATTTCTAACGATCAAAGATTTTGAGAAGAAGAAAGGAGAAGACATCTGTCAGGTTATATTCAGCATCCTTAAAGAACACAAGATCAACATCGACAGGTGTAGAGGGCAGGGTTATGATAATGCCTCTAATATGTCAGGATGCTACAAGGGAGTGCAAGCTTTATTTTTGGAAAAAAATCCCCAAGCCTTTTATGCTCCATGCAGTGCCCACAGTTTGAACTTGTGTGGTGTGCATCAGTGCATGCAGTTGAGGTGGCACCAGAAATCAAGCTCTTTTTTGTCAATGTCCAAAAGCTGTATAATCTATTTTCTGCAAGTCCAGCTCGTTGGAAGATTCTGAAAGATACTACGGGAGTTTCATTGCACAGCCTGTCAAAAACCAGATGGAGTGCAAGAATTGACGCAGTTAGACCACTGGTGAAGAATCACAAGAAGATGCTGGAGGCCCTTTCAGAATTGCAAACTGAGCTTGATTTAACAGCTGAAGCTTATAGTGATTCTGAATGTCTGCTGATGTGGATGAATTCATTTGAATACATTCTCATGGCGACCTTTTGGTTCAAGACACTTCAGTGCATTGACGATGTCAACAAGATACTGCAGTTTGCAGATATTTCTATCGCTGAAGAGGCCAAGTATCTTGGATCCTTACACCAAGATGTCCAGACCCTTCGAGATTCGTGGGAAAATCTGCTCGAAGAGGCAAAGCTTGTTTCATCTGCACTGGACCAGACGACAACATTGCAAGAGAAACGTTCCAGAAAGACAACGAGGAGAAATCCAAATGAAGCAGAAGAGCATGTTCATTCCACTCAAGAAGAAGCGTTTAAAGTTAACGTTTTCTACAAAGCATTAGATACTCTTTTGCTACAGCTTTCGGAAAGATTCAAAGCTGTTGAGGAACTTGCAGATATGTTTGAGTTCATTGTCAACCCTCCTGTGAATCCATCCAATGAAATTGTCAAGGAGCAAGCCAAACGACTTGCTGAGAGCTATCCCAATGATGTCATCGAAGAAGACCTGGAGGAGGAGCTTCGTCATTATGCCAAATTTTTTCAAGATCTTGGTTTTAAAGCAGTAGCTAAGAAAAACAAAGCTATAGCTTTGTTGAATTACATATTTGAGAAGAAGATCGAGTCCTTATATCCACAGATTTGCATTTGCCTTCGGATTTTTTTGTCTATCCCTGTATCAGTAGCATCAGGAGAACGTTCGTTCAGCAAACTTGCTTTGATAAAATCCAGACTGCGATCAACAATGACACAAGAAAGGATCGCAAATCTTATGGTACTGTCCATAGAGCATCGTTTGGCAAGATGTCTTAACTTTGAAGATTTAATTGACAGTTTTGCGGCTGAAAAAGCCAGAAAAAAGATTTTCTAGATTCTGGACAATAAAGATCTTAAAATATTGATGTAGTTCATAAAGTTTTCGCAAGCTCCGACTCTGAGGAAGTCCTGAGTTAAACAGGACGAAAGCTTAGCTATATAAAGCAATTATAAATTATACATAGTTGTATCCGCAAACTTTAATACTTTATGAACTATATCAATAAAGATTTTACTGCCATGACGTCATCACTATGACGTCATCAGGGGCCCCAATCAATTTTTGCCCCGGACCCCACAAAACCTCTCGGCGGCCCTGCCTGTAAGCAACTATTAATAAGAACTAGGCAGAACACAGAGCAGCTGCCAACACCCCATGGAAACACCATAAAACAAATGAGGGCTTACATGGAGAACTACATGTGCCTGTACCATGTGACTCTGAAACATTACAGTAAGAATTAGAATCTTGACTCAAATTTATTGACCACTGCTGAAGAAAACTGTACATCAATCAGTTGTTTCTATGGGAACCCACCCACGGCAAAAGATCCCGAGAACTGGATCATGCCACAGCTACATGTACTGTACTTAGACCAGCTAATAGTGGACACAAAACCGGATAAAAAACCCAACAGAAGCGGCAACCGAGTTTGAATGAAAAAAATTGGTCAATGATGTCCGCGGTCACTCAGCCCGATGATGATAATGAAAATAGCTTCAAATGGAGTATCTTTGAAAAACAGACTGAAAACGAATTACAGCCTAAACACAGGTGAAAATACAACTTGTCGAGACGAGTTGTTACTCTGTTACGACAGTGTCATAACAAAACTCCTTAGTATATTGACAGTTTCCCTAAGCTATCCAGGAAAACTAGGATCTTATACATTACGAGTGGCAATGGGCCATGCCCCAGAAAATGTTTTGAATTTTAGAGTTTCGGAAATAAGATTTTCTGTGCCTTGAGAGCACTTTTAATAGTCAAACAGACTTTTTCCCGCGTTGGTAGCGCACTTTGCGCAGCGTGAGGGGGGGAGGGGGTGGACAACCCACTTGCGAATAGGGGGCGGCCGTATTGCACTGGCACTGGCACTGCCACTGCACCGCACTGTACTTTACTTTCCATTAACTTACATCGACAACTTTAGAATTCTCTTGCTGTAAAATTTCAAGTTGATCTTGTAAGTCATCATTCCTCTCTAACATTTGTTTACCAAGTTCAGCAGCCATCTGCAATTCCTGTTCTTTGGCTGAAATCTATAAAAATAACAATTCAACACAAATGCTGCAGTGATGGATCCAGCTTGATCTGGTAGGGGGGTGCTGAGCGAGCGAAGTGAGATCAGGCCTACGGCGTGACCGAGGCAGGGTGGAGCGCCGCTGAGGGAGCTACGGCATGGGTCTGGGGACACAGCCCCCGGCAGGGGCGGGGGGGGGGGGGTAGTGGGGCGAAGCACGCCAGAAAAAAAAATTTTTATGATATATGAATCATATATCTATGAATCATATGATAGCATAAAATTTACATGGACATTGAATGAATGCGTCCTTTAATGTACTGGGATTTGACAAGGCAATTGGCACCTGGCCAAGGCTGATTTAATGCTGCACTTCTATTTCAGTATTATACTTATTATATTTCAGTATATCATTCTCATATTATACGGTAGAAACATTAAGAGTTCTCATAAAGTGATCTTAAATTTCATGATTTTTTACACAGCAGAAGCCTGCTGTATATAGAGTAGGATTTAAGCTTGCATATTCGAGATAGCAGTCTGTCACTGTACCTAGATAGATAACTTTATTTAAACACGCTTACAACGTCAACAAAAGCTGGTTTCCACGGAGGGCGTGTACAACAATAAAGACAAATAAAATAGTATAAGGTAACAACAGTAAAGAACGGTTCGACTAGCTAACAATGTCAATATATAGTAATAAGGTAATAATAGACCTGCTCCAAGTCGCCTTCTGTGCCGTCCCAAAGGCGCGTAGACCGTACACGCGTTAGGACGACACATGCAGAGAGCCCAGGAGCAAGTCCATGCAGGTAATAATAGACCCTCCTTACTTACATATTTTATTTACATAACGTTATTTCATGACATGAGTAGCGATTTTGGGTTCAAAGTACGACAGAGACTTGCTCTACCTAATGTGCTATCAGGTCTACTGAGAGTTACAGCTCACTGGCACAGTATTGTTCAGTAGTTAACCCTTTCAACCGTAGCGGTCTCCTATAGTGACGAGTAAAATCGTCTGGTGTTTGCCAGGGTAAAATACTAAAAAGGAATTCAGGGTTGAGAGGATTAATCGAGATAGGTTTTAACCTTTTTAGCCCTAGCAACCTGCCAATAACGACTAAAATCGTCTGTAAAAGGTGAATTCAAGGATGAAAGCGTTAAGAAAATGCACTAAGCAATATTTTAAAGTGCCTGTCAAACGAAAATTAAGTTTGTCTTATTTGAAAGAACACTTAAAATGATAGAGTAACATCTTATGCAGTTTTTCGTTTCCTTGCTTCGTCCTTGAGATATTTCAGTTTGTTTGATATGCAAATTAAACATTTTGACGTCATGACGTGCAAAATGAGTTATCGAAAAAAGATATATATATATATATATATATATATATATATATATATATATATATATATATATATATATATATATATATATATATGAGTTTTGGTTCACGAAATGTTAGAAAGTGCTCAATACCATATATATATATATATATATATATATATATATATATATATATATATATATATATATATATATATACGTGTGGGTTTTGGTCTACGAAACGCAAAGAGTGCTCGATAACATATAGTTAGAGCAAATATAGATTTTCGCTTACCTCAAAAGTCTGCTACAGGCTGTTTCATCTAAAAAAGAATCTAAAAAAGAATCTTCAGATCTGCCTGAAGATTCTTTTTTAGATGAAACAGCCTGTAGCAGACTTTTGAGGTAAGCGAAAATATATATATATATATATATATATATATATATATATATATATATATATATATATATATATATATATATATACCAAAAATAGTGTGTAACATAAAGATCACTAGGTTGGCGTAAGGTATAAGAGCGCTCAATACCATTAATAGGCAGAGCGAAGTATAATTTATTAACTTTTAATGCTGAGTCGCTACTCAGAGTTTCACGCTTACGCGATCTTCAGTTGCCTGAAGATCGCGTAAGCGTGAAACTCTGAGTAGCGACTCAGCATTAAAAGTTAATAAATTATATATATATATATATATATATATATATATATATATATATATATATATATATATATATACATATATATAATATATATATATAATATATATATATACATTATATCTTTGCTATTTTCAAACCAAATTAATTCGAAGGAACATGTACATATTCAAATAATTATATTTGACAATAGCAAAGATATATAACTTTTTTCGATAACTCATTATGCACGTCATGACGTCAAAATGTTTAATTTGCATATCAAAAAAATTTGAAATATCTCAAGAACGAAGCAAGGAAACGAAAAACTTCAAAAGATGTTACTTTATAATTTTAAGTGTTCTTTCAAATAAGACAAACTTAATTTTCGTTTCACAGTCACTTTAAGTGAGCTGAACGTTTTGATTTCATGTTACATGACCTAGAAATTTTAATATTACTAAAGTTTACAACAAGTATTCAAAAAAATGCCAAATTGCCAAAGAATTACAAACTTACTAGGGGGTGTTTATATGAGGCCGGCCTGAACTCGGACCGGCAGTGAAATTTGCATTTTGGTTTTTGTTTACATGAGGCCAGTCTTGAAACTATATAGGCTTGGTTTTGCTGTTACTTCAAGATTTGTGTCAATTGCCTTACAGCTCGTGACCGCCGGAGAATCATTATTTCATGTGGATAAGTGGATTTGAGGATTTGACATCAATCTCATTTAAAACAACGTATTGAGTTTGAGAGGTGAAAGTGCTTCAGTTCGGTCTAGCAGGCGACCTGAGATTACAACAACAACAAGTCAGCAATAGTTTATTTATACTCGTAAATACACATAGATAAAGTTGCAGAGATTTAATTAGTTATGATAGAGTAATGGCCACCTAGAATAACCATAGAGGAGGCTAATCAAGCTATTGTGGGTAGCACAAGTACAGGTTATTTGCTAAATTTCTCTGGAAACGAGTATTATAACAATTAATATAAAAATAATAAAGTACTACATACCTCGAAAATATAGGGTGGTGAAACTAGAATTCATGTTTATCCGGAGCTAATAAGACTCTAATAGGGACTCCCCTAACAACGACTTGAATTGAGACTTATTACAAGATTTCAACCCATTATCAATAGAGTCCCATGTTTTACTGCCACAGTATCTTATATTAAACTTTTCATAATTCGTGCGTATTTTGGGAATATATAGGGAATTTTTTGCAGCCAATCTTGTATTATAACAACGAATTTCAGTAACATTTTTAAAAAACCATTAAAAACAATTGGTAATTTACCGGAATAAAAATCAAACATAAACAGTGCATTCTGGAAAAGTATCATGTCCATATATTTTTGAATTTTAAAACTTTTAAAAAGAGGACTGGTATGGCAATTAAAGCTTGAAAAAAGTCATAATTCGTAATGCCTTTTTCTGTATCTTAATTAATACATCAAGATTGAATGGATATGTGTTGCCCCAAACTGGCAAGGCATACATTAAATATTTAAATATGGATAAATCAGGGTATAAAGTAGCTTAAGAATTTTAAAAGCCGACATAGTAACGAATTTTCGAAATCATACCTATAGTGTATGCATTGTTTAATTTTTTTGGAAATGTAAGTAACATGATATTTGCAACTCAAATTTGAATCAAGTAGAACTCCCAAATATTAGAAAAATTTTTCTTGTTTAATCTGGTTATCTTTTACCAGTAATTTAATTTAATTTATATTTGGGAATTCGTTGAGGAAGAGTTTTTAGCAGCCAGCCAATCACACACATTTTTCAGATTTCTGTTTATGGTTGATTCGCGGTTAATAAAATTTGCATTGGCACAGAATAAATTAGTGTCATCAGCAAAATTTGGAAGATGGTTGGTAATGAACGTCACTTAAGATATTACCACTTAGAGTTGTATGCTCAAAGGAATTAAAGAAAATATTATCGATTAAAGTTGCTGAATGTTTGGTGATTCTAATTGGTTTTAGGATTTGTGGATGGAAATGATATGAACCTAGCGTATTACAGTCAAACCGGATGTTCTCTTGCATGCGACTTTGCAACATTGCGCCGCAACATTGCAATGTTGATTGTCAATTTGGCTTGAGCAACTTGCAAACGTCTCGTGAAGATTCCTCAGTAGATTCCCTTAAAAGGTTCGTCTTTCTTTTGAGTAAATATACAAATTTATGTTTAAAATATTACTGTTGGTGGGTAGATAGTATTTAATGTATTTTCAGCCCTGCAAATGGTAGTTTAATAAAGAAATGTTGAATTTCGGAAATAAATTCCTGAAACGTTTGCAAATTGCTCACCGGAACTTGTCAATCATCATTGCAACGTTGCGTGGGAATATTGCAATGTAGTTCGCAAGAGACCACCCGGTTTGATTGTAATAAAAGCATCTGTATCAGGATGTGATTCAAAATTCAATATGTTAATAATCTCCCTTATTATATGGCTGGGTTTGATTTCCGGTCCGTACGCAAAACGACGCACGCTGATTGGTTCCCAAGAGGTCGGGATATTACGATATTGACCGACCGGTCAATAAGCTTTTTTCTTGGCCTTGTAAGTTTTGGCGGGAACATTTCTGAGTTGATTTGAATACAAATAAAAGAGAAATAGGTATCGTTATTCAAATATTCTGAACAATAAAATGTGTTTGGAACATCACTGCTGGTTTTCTTTAAAGCTGTTTATCGAAAAACACGACAAATAAAATCCGAACTGGTGTAAATAAGAAGGCTAAGAAGCGACACGAAAAAGCCAACAGGTAAGGTAAACAGCATACTCCGAAGACGAAAACAACGCTCGAAGCTTCAAAATAAAATGAACCAGTAGTCATATAATAAATTCCTTATTAACCTCGTTTGCTCGGTCTGTACTGGAAAGTATTTGCCCTCGGTTTTATCGCACAAACCTCGCTCCTTCGTCACCCGGTCTGTACGAAAACCTCAGGCAAATACTTTCCCGTACAGACCTCGCACTCGGTTTAACCATGATACAATACTTTTTTTCACTATGGAGTTTTTTCTATTGTATTATACAAATAATTGAGAGTGGTGCCTAGATTAGCACTCGGGTATCTATATACCACACCACATATTATATTGTGTTGATGGTTATTTTCAATTTCAATGACTCATGTTCATTGTCTGACCTACATAGATCTTCTTTCTTGATAAAAATTCAAAGAGGGTTTTACATAAAAACCAACACCCCCAGCATTTGACAAGGTAGGTTGAGAGATAAAATTATAGCTGGGTTATCAATGTTGACAATAGGATCACCTCCACATTTAATTTTAGTTTCCAATAGACCAATTATAGAAAATGCATGATGTAGGTCAGATAGCAAAGTGGGTCGAGATTGGAAGATAAACTTCTAATATTAAGATGTAGAGCAGCGAATGATTTCTTATCAAATGAATTCTTAATTTCATCACTTACATGGAAGTGGTAAGGTGTATAATAATCAACTGAATCTCAGGCTAGACTCATGAAAACGATCTATTGTGGAGCACGGATGGCGTGTGCTGTTAGGGCGCTGCCTCTCACCAATAGTTAAGCCAGGTCGGATGGGGTTAGTACTTGGATGGGTGACCGTTTGGGAATAACCCCGTACTCCGCCAGGTGGGGAATCATGTGAGTAGAGTTTAGTTGGTCTCTCCTGCGCTCCGAGGGTTTTTCGCCGGGTTCTCCGGTTTTCCTCCCTCCGTAAAATCAACACCTAGGTCTTAGTTGTCTACACATAGGAGTTTGGTGTCAATTGGGACGAAAGTTCTGTTCCTCTCTCCTGCCACACGTTAAGTGGCAAATTTAATAAATTCAAATTAATAAATAGTAAAAACACTACAACCGACCTAAAATCATTCTGGCCTGAGTTCGGGCCAACCTCATGTAAACACCCCCTTAGTGTACCTCATCTTTCTTCTCAAACTCGGCCTGAACACCTCGTGATAGCCAGGTTGCTTTCTCCTTTTCAAGAACCTCCACTTCATTCTGTTTCTCATTTAACTGCGACTGCAAACCTACAGAATAACCACATGCTCATGAACATCTAATGGTACCACTATATTATATAAATATAGATTAGTTACTGAACCCGAGGTAACTACATCAGTTATTTATCGAGGCCCAAAGGGCAGAGGTTCATGATCACAGAGGTTGCCTAAGAAAACTGAGATACTGAGTTCGTTATCACAAAGGTTGTCTAAAAAACACTTCACATAAATCAAGTTAATCGCCCGGGCTAATACAAAAGAAATCTGACTTAATTAAATTCCCTGCATGCACATTAAATTTCTTTTCAAAAGAGTGTGCAAAATGTCACAACCTTATTTTTGACGAACATTAGGGGACACCCCACCACCACCCCCACCCACACTTGAAGTCAGTCAAAAATCGGTCTCAAATTGTCTATCAGACAACTTTAAGAGATGAGTTTAAGGAGAGATGATCAGCTTATCAAACAGATCAAAATAGTCGGTCCCAAAACGAAAAAACACGCCCCAAAAATGTTTCGAATGTGTGCCCCTGCATAGATTTAGAAATTTATTATTAATAAATTTAGGCTAATGTGAGGGAGTAAGAGACAATGTATCTCCTGCCTCAAAGCGTTCATTAAGTGTAGTTCCTGTGGCAGGTGAACAAAGTCAGATGCAAAAGCCAGATAAATAAAGTGCATAAAAACAGGTGGCAAAAAAGATAAAGCCCAACCCAAACTTTATCTAAAGATTCCCCCTTATCAAAACAAAATTCCTCCTTGAGGAAATGATATGAATGAATGCGGCAAGGGCGGTGGGGTCGGTGGTCATTCTGTTACAGACTCACAGTCAGAGAGCTCACTCAAATCGTTCTGTAAAATTGCAGTTTAAGTTTTTCGGGGAGTTTTATCCCACCCGCTACAACCCCTCTTGTAACAACATAAATAGTCTATACTTATAGAAATCAATTACAATAGTAAAAAAGAAATGTAATAATTTAATTATATATAATAAATGAGTGGCAGGAAGTGCTGTCATCCTTATCACTTCACAGAAGTGCTGTGCCTCACACACTTCACCCATGTGAAGGATTTGGAAGGGCTAAGGCATTTCTGACCTACACGTGCTGAGCACCCCTCAGACTTCGTCAATGTCTCTAAAATGGGCGATCCCCATTTTAGGCCGCCGGACAGGACACCCTCCTCCCGGTTCAGTTACTTCCTTGAATCCTCGCTATCTCATTTTGCCACAATTCATTACAATCAATGCCTCTGTCTCAGTTTGTATCATTAAAATACAACCATGTGCATTAAACCGCAATTTTTTCCCCAAAATCTAACGTCGTGCGGTGTATAATGAGGTGCATACACCAGTGCAATTTATATGTGAATGCATTAAAGACTTTTAAGATATGGTACAAGATTATTTTTTTCTTTCATATTCTAAAGAAATTGACAATTATTGTAGACGTCGCGCTACGCCGTAAGACGTTACACTATATTATAAGTTGTTACGTAATTATTCACGTTAAACTACGTTTAAAGACCGTAATCTAGCTAAGACATTACGCTACGTTATAGAAAACGTCACACTACTGCATGTTCAGTATGTTGTAAGACGTTTCGCTACGTTATAAGTTACATTACGTTCTAGCCTCTAGGACGTTACGCTACGTTTTAATGCGTTAAGCTACGTTATAGGACACACAGTGCGCTCTACGACATTACACAACGTTCTAAGATTTACCCTACATGTACATTATAAAACAACTCATGTTTCAGTAAAAAGACATTCAAAATACATTGTATGCATGGTCAGTTGTACAGTACTGCATTTCAACTACACTTTGGGTTTCCAGCATGGAAAAACTGTCTAGTAAAGGAAAAACTAAGAGAATAATTAAATAAGCCTGGATGACCCTGTTTCTCTTCGATTCTTTACAATTTATCAAGTACAGTACCACTAACTTTAGTTTTTGCACAACCTTTTTTACAAGCAAAGTGACACATGAATGTCTTTCCTAAAATTTGTGTGCATTGCCTATACTCCAAATAGCACTTGGTGTACAGTATGTATTTAATTCAAAGAAATTTTCCATAGACTTATTTGGGACTGTGTGATTATTAATTATCCACAAAGTACAGTAGCAAAAACACATGATCTGACCTTCGCATTTAACTCTTGTTTGCTTTAGAACAGACAATTGTTTTTTGATGTACTTCACCAAATCTTCTTTTGCTAAACTTTCCAACTACAAAATAAAAATAGTTTAGCTTGATTAAATAATCACAAAAAAATTTACAATTATTTGCTTTGCTAGCATAGTACAATGGCTTTTGTCAAAAACTTAGAGTCAAAATGGAAATACCTTGTTCCCACTTCCTTCTTCTGTAATTGGTTGCATAGGTGTAGAGTATGGTGGGGGGGGGGGGGGGGCTGAGGGGCTTTAGCCCCTGGAGAAATCTCAATGGGGGGCCTGAGCCTCCCCAGAAATTTTGCAGCAACTGACTTGTCTGTCAATCACCATTTACAAATTATAGGTTACTCATTAGGCTAAAGTAACTGTTACAGCCTCATTCCTGTCAGTCAAAAGCACCCATATACAGTGATAAGTCAACCCAGTAAACACAACATCGAAAAATTGTTGAAATGTGTGGTATTTTCACTAGTTTTTATGACATTTCATGACTTTCAATGTTCTTAAAAATCACCACTGAGAATGCAGGAAATGGCATTTCCAAGACTCTAAATTTCAAAAATTTCCGAGGGGGCATGCCCCCGGACTCACCCCCCACGAGAAAATTCTTAGAAAGGCCCTGTTCAGCACTTCAGCCCCCCCTAGATGAAAACGAAACTCGATCTATGCCTATGGTTGATTATGTATTACTGTATTTCTGTACTGCCTAAATGAAGCATGAGGAAAGTCTAGCGATAAAAGTCACCAATTCTTACTGATTGTATATTTGTCTGTTGGTATCTATTTGGGATAAACATCCATTGTATTATCTTGATTAAATGCCATTTAAAGCTAATTAAATTATACTATTTACAGTATACAATCATACAGTTTTCAACAAAAAATGTTCTCAGGCTTCGGTAGTGGCTACAGCAATACAGTAATACACAATGAACTACAGAAGATGTGGGAAGGTATTCCCATTTTGACTGTAAAAGTACCAGATAGATACAGGTACCAATAAAATTCATTCAATAACACTGACTCACAATCATATATACACATGTATAGTACTAATATCTGTAGTGTTAATACAAGTACAATAAAAATACACAGAAAGATGAGGATCAGACATAGTTTAACACTACTCTGGCTTAAATGTTTTTTGAACGTAGCTTAACAAGTTACTGTTCATGACCCAACATTTCAACACTCTGATCTAGTGTCTTCATCAGGGGTGATCATTGTGAAGACAGGTCCCATATTTATACTATCATGCATAGAACCATTGATGACGTGCTATTGATGTGCCAAGCTTCCAAACAACGTCGTTGGTGCAGGGGCGTAGCGAAGGTTATACGTTTGGGAGAGGAGTGCACGACTCAATTTTGCCGACAAAATGGGCGTGGCTCGGATTAAACCACGCCCATTTTGTCATTGTTTATTTTAATAAATCAAAATAATTATGGATTTTGTTTACAGAGCATACAAAGTTTGTAACTTAGTTCCTAACTTAATGGATCACTATCTTGTCCCCTATTTAACAAATCTAATAAAAGGAAGGCAAACACTGAAGGCAATTACAGCAATACGCCTTACTTTCAAACGAGGCCACAGTATTGCTAGATTATTTACGCATACTATTACGGGGGATATTACGGGGGGGGGGGGGGGTTAAACAACTTTTGCTTCACGTTCCAGTCCCACCTGGGGGAAGAGGACAACGGACATGAATCTGGAAATATGACTGCTTGTGACTGTGATCACTGTCCTATATAGACTTTAGTCTGTCTCTCGAGGGGTCAAGCCATAGAAATAATAGACCATAGAAATTATCAAATATAGAGCCATAGAAATAATAATCTATTATTTCTATGGGTTGAGCGCACCGTTTCGCGGCGTGCGAGGAGAATGGGGAGAGCTCTCCCTTTCTTGATCCAAGTCTATATCCTATAGGGTGGTTCCACTTTGAGTGTGTTTGATCACAGATGCACCCAGTGGGGATTGGATTTGCACAGAATGTCAACTTGGTGAATAACTTCCCTACTAGTCGTAGTCATCCCTATTTGTTGACTACAGTACGATGATTATATGTTGTAGCACACTATTTTCTCAACATTTTTGCATTTTGTGCTAATAAACCTTTTATATTTAATGGTCTCTTGTGAATTGACCTCCGAATGGGAGGGGGATTTGCCCTAAAAGTATCCCCCAGGAACTGGAGGTTTTGACGTCATTTGCTTGGGGTCTAGGGTACAGTAGACCAAAACCTCCACTATGTCCCGGGACCGGGGGGTGGGGGTTTCAATTGACTAGTGTATAAGTTCTTCTAGCCTTTTGTCGCTAGTCCTTGACATGCACATGTTTTTCACAGTTTTCAATTTACTGAATGTTCTTTCATCTTTGGCCACAGTAACTGATGCAGTTAATGCCAAGTGAAAAGCTCTGTTAGTGAGAGGAAACACGATTTCTGTTCTTCGGATAACACCTGATAAAACACCTTGCCGGATAGACGATACCGGACATCGCGATTTTTTTACCAAATCTTGTTAGCGATCCAATCTTGTCGAGAAAGTTGCGATTTTTTTGTCAACTTTGCCGTGATTTTCCCGGCATTTTCCAGTAAAATTTATCCGAAATATAAAAGTGTCACCATAGCATCAAACGTTTTCTCTCGAAGATCCCGAACAGAAATTTGCCGACAGCAGTCCGCGTTTGCCGACAAAGACAACATTGGGGGTGCGACACCCCCTGCACACCCCACTCACTACACCCCCGCTTTGGTGGTACCATGGATTGGTAGTGATAATTAAAAATTATCCATGCAATCACATACAGTAGTTGGTTTTGCATGCGTGCTCTGACGAAGCAGAAGGAGGATGTTCACAATGGAATAATGGATCATAAAGTGCTTGAGCAATACCATATGAGATGTACAGCTTATACAGTCATGTACATGTATCTAACAAAATATATTTATAGATTCCATTTTCCATTGTCTGTTCAGTCAGTAGATGCATAGATGTCACGTGGTAAGAACAAAAAAGTGTCCCATGAGATGCAGTCAAGTCACTGATGTTCTTACCACGTTGTGACGTCCTCTGTGCATCTATAACTGAACAGACAAAAAAAATGGAATCTATTTGTTTTATACAATACAAAAATTTAAATGGATTTTAATATCGAAACTCTTGCTGGATTTTGGGGCATGAAGAAGGTAAAAAAACAAGTCAGCTGACATGATCCATGTATCTAACAGATCATGGCCATTAACCAATGAAAACGCACATAGCAACCAGGCTGGGTATTGTATAAAATATTCTAACTCGTATTGCGATTGCAGTGCTACTTGGAGTTTCACACGAAATGTGATCTTCAGGTAACTGGAGGAACACTGATTCCAGTCTCATACCCAGGTATTGAGAGCCTTACACACTCCACACAGCTTCCTCTCAATACCTGGGTGTGAGCTAGGTTGCACTTATTCACTCCACATTTATATTATGAACCTGAATTAACATCACAAAATGAGAATTTAGTGCTCTCTTTTTCACACTGTTTAGCTTTGAAATGTAAAATATGTTCTTCTGTATCTAGACAGCAACCAGAGAGTATATACAGTGTGTAGCAATTTACTTGCAAATTGCACGATTATTGTTTGATTGGTTTCATCTTCACTCGATATGGAAAATATTTAAGTCTCAAATTTTAATATTAGGCTCATATTTTGCCAAATATTTTCAATACTTTGCCATATCTGGCTTAGATGAATCCATAAGTTATATAATATCATGGCCACCTCAGTTTTTGTTGTTTCCACATGCACATTTAATATTGAAATAACCGAATGCATAAAGATGAAGTATGATTAGTAACTAATCATACCTAATCTTTATGCATCAGGTATGATTAGTAACTAATCATACCTAATGTTTATCTTGGTACGATTCCTGTGAATTTGCAATATATAGGCAATATCATTGCCCAATAAATGCAATGGGACCTTGCTTAAAACATTTCGAGTAGAGTACACTGGTAGTGCCCCCAATCGAGAAGTAGAGACAAATGTTTGCCTATCTCAAAGTAGGTTCACTGACCCTGCTTGTAGCGGCAGCACCCTAGCCAAACTCTCATTGTGTAACTGGTTTGTTTTCTCAAGAATTTATTACAGTTTGCCTAGAACATAAAATGTGGGACTACATGTAATACTAAATCAATGTGCATGTCTATATGCTGTTGTTTTTATAGACAACTATCTAATATTAGTTTATGTGCGTGAATTCGCATTAGATCATTGGTAACCATTGAGCTAATCATATAATTACATGTATTGTTATTTAAAAGCACTTATAATATATTTACAGATATAGATATACACTGTGTATAAAAAAATGGAACCCTTAGAAAATGAATTAGTATTCTGTTCAAACAACCTATGGTAGCAGTTTGAAAGTCCTAAACACTTCTGAGCCACGGATGCGTAAAAAACACAGTCTTATACACCTGGGAAATTAAGATAACTTGAAGTGTATGCATGGTGAAAGTATTCAAAAGCTTTTTCTCTTCCTAGTTCACTTACGTAGTGCTGCAATAGGTTGTTTTAAAAGGATACTAATTCATTTTCTAAGGGTTCCGGGGGTTTTTTAATACACACTGTATAAATGGTGATTGCATTTCAAATAAAGATTATAGTTACCGTAAAAAATTGTCAGCCTTTACACACACGATACATGGCCATGTTTGGATGTCGGTTTTATGCCAGATACATTCCCTTGGGCTTAGCCCTTAGGACTTTAATTTACTCTTGTTCTTCGTCGGTAACCGTAATATTACAAAGTGATATAGTATAACATAATTATTGGTTGATTAGTGATTAAATGTCCCTCAAGCCTAAGGAGGTTTATAGTAAAAGCCTCGGGACTTTTACTAAACCTCCGGCTCAGCTTTTGGGTACATTTAATCACTAATCAACCTATATGTTATGCTATTACTTATAAATATAATTATACACATGAATATAATATATGGCACCCATTAACAATAACTGTTGTAGTTGAAGGATCCAAAGGATTCTGTAGTCTGTTTTCATCAAAAATTAATAACTTGAATATGAAAAAAACAAGAAAGACAGGCAACTTCGTACTAATCCATTTATTAAAATTAAAACGTTTTGGCCATTCGCATTCCTTCTTCAGTGTATGTTCATCCTGTCTTGTCTTTTTCATATACAAGTTATATATTTCATAATACTGTATATACAATAAAAGTAGCGTGCTGCGTAGGCAGTGTAGAAACAACAATCGAAATATAGTAAGGTTAGATATACACTGTACTGCCGAAACAGAGAACATAGGAGTCTAACCAGTGGTCAACCGGGGGCATGATTTTGGCTGGGGCTGGGCCGGGGCTGGGGGTGCATAATTTTGGCCAGGGCTGGGGGGTGCATGATTTTGGCTGGGGCTGGGGCCGGGGCCAGGGCCGGGGACTGGTCGAGCATTGATATTATGTGATGTTGAGCGACATTATTTAAGCGGGATTTGGATAGGCCAGTGGAATTTATTGGACAGCGGTTTATTGCTATCGTCAGCCATATTGGAAACATTTTACAAGAATAAATGGTATGTACCTTTTCTGTTTGTTGCTTTCGATATAATTTTTCTGAAACTGTTTTAACTTTTACTTGATTTGTCATACTGCTCAGGCACTCATACATGCTTTTTTTTAACTTACTCACCTGTCTATTATGAATGTATTCTTGGATGTAAATTTGAAAAGTAGAATTAAGAAATGCTCTTTAATACGTTGAAGTTCACATTTCAGTCCAAGTGGACTTAGTGTCTTCTTGCTTTACTACTAAGGTTCCCTGAATCTTGACAATTATAAGACAATAATAGAAAGAATTTGATAAATTTGAGCTTGAAATCCCCGGCTAAATTTCCAGAATTTTGGCCGGGGTGCTAATTTTGGCCGGGGTTGGGGCCGGGGCTGGGGCTGGGGCTGCAGGGCCCCGGTCGAGCCCTGAGTCTAACGTTTCGAGTGAAGACCCTTCGTCAGAGAGAAAAGTTAGACTCCTACTGTACGTTCTCTGTTTCGGCAGTATATCTAACCTTACTATATTTCGATTATATATATATATATATATATATATATATATATATATATATATATATATATATATATATTTAACAAAATAGAAAATCGCTTGCGTGTCTCTGTACTGTGATACAAACACGAATGACATGATTTCAACCGGAAAAAATGCACACATTTTTTCTGGTTGAAATTGCATCATTCGTGTTTGTATCACAGTACAGAGTCACAAAAGCAATTTTCTATTTGTTTTATAAAATAACTAACCATTTTACGAGGTAAAAAACCAAGGAAGCCACCAAAGTGACTGAGACTCAGCTGAAGAATGATGGCGTAATCAAATAAATACGCCAGTGATTACGTGAGATTTAACCAAATAGAGCATGCGTTGTACAATATAAAATGAAAATGATGTCAAACGTGTCTCTGTACTCTGAGTGAAAATGGCTCTCGTCCAATCAGAGCATGCGTAGCATACCTGTTATTTTATAAATATATATACAAAGCATGAAGTATAGTTACCTTAAAGTCTTCGCTACCACAGGTTTCACCCTAAACGGGGTCATCAAGCGACCCTGATGATCCCGTTTAGGGTGAAACCTCTAGTGAAGACTTTAAGGTAACTACAGTACATGTATACTTCATGCTTTGTATTTTGCTCTATCTATATGGTCTCATATATATATATATATATATATATATATATATATATATATATATATATATATATGCGTAATATATTAAGTACTGCAGTATAAATAGAAAATAATGGACACTGTAGTACCCTGTATTTTAATATGCACTAGCTTCGAGTCAACATTCACACTTAACAGTTTTATTTCATCATGATCAATTTAAACAAACAAAGAACTGACATAGAATTTAGTCGATAAATAAATGCCTTGAATAGTATCATAATATAAAGACAATAAAACTACGTTAAAGTCTCGAAGACATGTTATAAATACTTACTTTCGAACTGGAACTGGAAGCCATGTTTTTATTGGGTTGGTTCCCTTTTTAAACATTCAAGACAACTTGTCTTTCCGTGACATTATAAGTCAATGAATAAGAAGTCAGACTTGTCATGTGTAATAAAAATGCAAATTCAGTGATCACTTGAGTCACCAGAGAAATATTTTAGTAAACAATATGAATGTCGAGCCAAATAACATAGTATTGCAGGCTCAAGCAAACGTGGCACACTTGCACTGGTCCACTATATATTGTATAAGATGAAGTACCGTAAAATTTATTTATTTATAGTGCGAATAGGCGAATTTCAGGGTGTTGCGCGCGCATCATTTCGCAAAGAAATTGGCGGGCTCTTGGCGGGCTCTCCAGCAAGCCAACAACAACAGAATAACAGTGTTAAACATCCAGAAACTGTATCTATACTTTGTTTATTTTAAATAGTACGTTTACTTTGAGCGGAGCTTGCCAGTTATTTTGAAAAATGATGCGCGCGCAACACCCTGAAACTTGCTTAAATTATATCTGAATAATCGAAATATGGTACAGTAGGTTAATACTGCCGAAACAGAGAACGTAAGTGGTCTAACGTTTCGAGCGAAGGCCCTTCGTTTCTCTCTGACGAAGGGCCTTCGCTCGAAACGTTAGACCACTTACGTTCTCTGTTTCGGCAGTATTAACCTACTATACCATATTTCGATTGTTGTTTCAACACTGCCTACGCAGCACACTACTTTTATATCTGAATACCTTAACATTGAGAGATTTGATTTGCTCTTATCTATTATGTACGAAGTACTGTGACTCACTTCTTCGTTCTCCTTTCTTTACTAAAACCCAAGCAAATACCCACTTTCTGCGGCTGCGCAGATCGCACTGTTCAAATGTTATCATATCAAAGATTTAAAAGACATCGTCTTTTCGTTTTGCATGGTGATGAGTAATTAATAAATTTTATTTTGCGGTAAGCACCATGCAGGCATTTTAACGAAGATGACGAAATTTGAAGAACCAGCATAGAAAATAAAATACATGGTTATTAATTTTTAAATGTTGTTTTAAATAGATCGCTTTCAAAACGGCCTCAAAGATCGCCTCAACAAACTATAATATATTAAATTATGTTAATATATTAATTTCACAACCTCGTACCCAGGGTCATTTGTAGGGAACCCGGAACTGTGCCAAGATGGCGAATAAAACAAAATGGCGGGAGCAAATGGCCCTGGTGGAGGCTAGCCCAAAATGCGCAGTCTTTGCCCAGTAATTATACCCTAATTACACCTAATTATTGCATGGTTTAAAATATAATTTCCCGTGCCATGTGCAGGAACAACCGACAAGGTCAAAATACAATTTAAAAAAAAATACAAAATCAAGCCGTCTAATTTACGCCATAAGCTCTTGACCAATCAGAGGCTGAGATAGCCTAGCCTCCACCAGGGCCATTTGTTCCCGCCATCTTGGCCCAGTTCCCTACAAATGGCCCTGGGTAGGAGGTTGATTATGTAAATGGTGGTTCAGTGCAACTTCAGAGGCAGATTTTAATTACACCCTGGGGGGGGGGGGGGGGCCCCACTCTCGTATATAAAGGATACTGGTATATGCCGCCCTATAGGGTATGATTTTCGAGCTTCGGAGTCTGAGATAGGATATACAAATTGTTTATTTTGGTTTGGAATAAGGTGCCTATTTTGGTCTGAGTTAGGGTATGGATGCTGATCACACTCACGCCGATCCACGACGGGGCAGACTACGACTTTTTCAAATCCATGTGTCGTTCAGCGGAGGCTAGTAAATAACTGCAACGACTCGGACGTTGATTTTAATAACGATCTTTTTAATATCAATTACCATTGAGTTTTTTTAGTTCATTTCTGGGATAGCGGTTTGATTATTTGATTTTTGAGCTTCGGTCTAGGGCAGGGTGCGGAAAATCGCCTTTTTTATGTCTGGAAATGGTCAGAATTTTGAGGTCACGGCGGCACACCCTTACCCAAAAATTGCTGTAATACCCCGATGGTTTTTAGCTCTGATCTGTGGTTTGACAAACACCGCTGCCAAACGTTTGCGCATGTGTGAATTCGCTGAGTAAACATTGCAAGAGAAGTGGCAACTAAAGTAAGACTCGACTATTCATTTGTGTTTAAAAAAAAGAGTAAAGAAAGTTACGAAAGGGTAAATTCAGAATATGTTACAATATTGACAAGGAAGCCATGCACAAATTACCTACCTTATCTTTTTGGTAGTGTACTTATAACTTTAACTTTTGTGTCGGAATCTTGGACCAGTCCTAATATTTCAGTGTCTTCCCGCTCTTTTTCCGAGGACGAGCGCGGACGACGCGCATGCGCAAAACGTTTGGCAGCGGTGTCGGTCTGACATGGGTTGTATGCACTGACCTCTATATAACTGGACTGCGGGTGCCTAACAAGATGGCGTCCTGTCAGGGTCGTCTAAAATTAACCAATCAGCAAACCAGAAATCAAAGATGGCGCCGTTCAATTGAGGACACTTCATGTAATCCAAAATATCGTGGACACGCAGTCCAGTTATATAGAGGTCAGTGGTCGTATGGCGGCTGTCTGGGATGCCTTCGACTCGGCCAGGTTGATCTGTGTCTTTCGCAATTCAATCACTGACTGCAAGTAAGGATTAATATTAGCTCCCAGCCATTTTCTTTCCTTTTTCTATTATTATTATTATTATTATACTTTATTAAATGCTCCAATTACATGGCTTTTCAGCATCTAATTACAATATAAAATGTAAAATATATAAGTTAAAAAAAAGGATATTTACAAATTTGCAATCGCAGTTATTATTTCAAGTATTTAAAAATTCATTAAAAAGGTGGAGTTTCATTTGTTTCTTAAAAGTCAAAATACTGGTATCTGTCGAGTCTTTAACTTTGGTATTTACATTATTCCATAATCGAGTTGCAGGATAAACAAATGTTCTTTGTCCCGATGCAGTTTTGAAAAATGGAATATCAAGTTCATTATTGTTCCTAGTATGGAGATCATGTACAGCCGATCGTCTCTTAAATTTATTGCACAGGTACTCTGGAGCTAAATTATTTACACATCGAAAACTCATAACCAAGTCTCTAAATTGTAACATATAGCTAACTGGAAGCCAATTCAATTGTCGCAAAACTGGTGTAATATGCTCGTATTTATTTGAGCCGCTGACTATTCTAGCTGCAAAATTCTGTACCAGTTGGAGCTTCTTTACATTTTTCAAGGAAGTGTTCGACCATATTGTAGAACCATAATACAATTTGCTAAAAATCAAAGCGTTTATTATGTTCATTAAAGTTTGTTTGTCAAATATGTGCCTTGCTCTATTGATTTGACACAATCCAGCAATACACGAGGAAACTACATTTGTGACATGCTCATCAAACGTCATTGATGCATCAAGGATAATTCCCAAGTCCTTAGCCAATAAGACTGGAAATATCTGCTTTCCAAGAAGAGTAACATGAAAGTTTTCTGGAACCTGGTTCAGCATTTGACGCGTGCCTAATAAAAGAAGCTTTGTTTTATTTGGATTCATTAGTAGACAATTTGCGCAGCACCAAGCGGCTACTCTCTGAAGGTCCTCTGATATAGAATTTGAAGAGGCTTCAGCATTATTAATAAAGAAGGATAGTAAAAGCTTTGAGTCATCCACGAAGGATTCCAAGTCACAAACTCTTGGTATAGTTGGTAAATCATTTATATAAATGTTAAATAATATGGGTCCCAAAATCGAACCCTGCATGTGGTACACCATGAATTATGGGGAGTGCTGTAGACAAAACAGACCCAATACGGACGGATTGACTCCTGTCTGATAGATAACTTTTAAACCACTGTGTTGCTTCGGCAGATACACCATGAATTTTCAATTTTTCCAAGAGTATTGAATGATTAATGCTATCAAAGGCTTTTGATAAATCAAGTAGAACAAGAGCTGTCAGTTTCCCTTTATCCATGGAAGACAGAATTGTGTCAATTGTGTCAGTTCTATATCATTAAGAGTTAAAGTCGACCTTGATAAAACAGTAAATCGATCATCACAAGCAAGGCTCGGAGAACGAAGGAAATATTAACGGCAGACGTAAACAAACTACACTGTCACGTCATTTATAGCCCAAATTGTTTTTAATTCGGTCTAAACAGTCAAGACAACATGAAAATGTTAATTTCTTGAAAAAAATATTTATTACAAAGTTGCCTTCAGTTTTGTAGTTGTCTATATTCTTTGTCGCCACACAAAACATTTTCATTAGTTCTTGTCTTTTTTTAAATTGCTATGAGTTTTTCAAGTTACTAGTTTTACAAGTTAAACATGCATGTACTAGTTTTACAAGTTACTAGTTTTACAAGTTACTAGTTTTACAAGTTATACATGCATGTACTAGTTTTACAATTAAGTTACTAGTTTTTCAAGTTACTAGTTTTTCAAGTTACTAGTTTTACAAGTTATACATGCATGTATACTAGTTTTACAAGTTACTAGTTTTTCAAGTTACTAGTTTTACAAGTTATACATGCATGTACTAGTTTTTCAAGTTACTAGTTTTACAAGTTACTAGTTTTTCAAGTTACTAGTTTTACAAGTTATACATGCATGTACTAGTTTTACAAGTTACTAGTTTTACAAGTTACTTGTTACAAAGTGATTCCGATCTTGTTTTTACTATAAAATACTGATTTTATTTAAACCTCCAAACTTTCGAACGCTAAAAACGTAACTGTCATGATTTACTAACAGCTTATTTACTATTCCAGCAGAATATTTATTTTTAATAAAATATTGAAAGTTGCGTTTTATATTTTTCTTAGAAAACTAAACGACTATATGGCGATTTGCAATGAATTTGTTGTAAGCTAGCCTATAATCTTAAACAAGCGATCATTCACAATAATGAATACAATAATGTATATTAAGCCACAAGCGGCTTTGAATCTTTATTGGGCAAGACTTCTCTCCAAGGTATTGCCAGAATAAAATAGCGCTGGTCCTATTCTGACCAAAAGGAGTTAAGTCTTGTGTACATACGTGGTGAACAAAACTTTCTTATTCGTATTCTTAAGTAGTTCTGCTGGACTTCTCTTGCTTCGAAACCCAATTGCATTATCAGTTGATTGAGTAACAGTATCAAAGAACAAGGCATTCTTGTATCTTGGTGAATTAGAAGGTGGAGAAAGTTTCCTTATGTCAAACAGATAACCGCTGTCTTGTGGTAACGTTGTACCGTTGGGTGCGTCCTAAAACAATTGAACAATAAAATAGTTCACTTATTTATAAATTTAAATATTTAAAATTATTTATTAAAATGCTTTAAAATGTAATACATTGTATTATTTGGCTAGAGTACTATTGCCTAACCAGGCGCGCAACGAGAGGGGGGTCGGGGGGTGCGACCGACCACCTTTTTGGGGGTGCAACGGAAATTTTGGAGGTCAAAAATTACTTCTACTCTCTCTGACGCCTAAAACATGTGATTTAAAACCTTTATACTTAGGTCAAAAGTGTCTTCAATGCAGGAAATGCCATTTTACAGACCCAAAGTTCAAAAATGTCCCGCGGGGGTATGCCCCCGGAACCCCCCTAGGTTTGTGTCGTCACTTTGTCCCAAAACGACCCCCCTTTCAAACATCCTGGTTGTGCCCTTGAGCCTAACTGACTAACTTAAAATTTAGTAATATATATATATATATATATATATATGACCGAATAATGGAAGTAAAAAATATATAAAACAAAAGAATGTTGAAAAGCTCCAAGGGGGGGGGGGGGGTCAAGGGTATTTTCGTGAACCCGTGATTGGCTATTTTTGAACTTTGTGAATCGTGATTTAGAGCAATATTGTTCCGTGAATCGTGATTGAACTGTTGAAAAAGTCGTGAAGATGCTATTTTACTTTTTGTGATTCGTGAAATGCCAAAAAAAGTATCTGTGAACTCGTGATAAGACTCCCCTCCTCCTTGCACCCCTCCTCCTTGCTCCGATCCCCTCCTCCTTGCCCCCTCCTCCTTGCCCCCTCCTCCTTGCTCCCCTCCTCCTTGCCCCCCTCCTCCTTGCTCTCCTCCTCCTTGCCCCCCTCCTCCTTGCCCCCCTCCTCCAAGAGTGACGTCTGTACACGAAAGTGATTTGCCCAATGTTTTCGTACGGCAAATAATACTTTCCAGTGACAGATCGAACAAACTAGGTTAATAATTAAGCCATTTATTATAATGGCTTTTGGTTTGTTTTCTTATTTGTTTGTTTTTTTAACTCATCGTTTACGTCTTCAGATATTGCCGTTTACCTTACTTTTTAGCTTGTTCGTTTCGTTTCATTTTTACAACTCGGCTTTTATTTTCAGCAATCAGCTCAGAAACTTTTCTCGCCAAAACTTGCAGATCAATAAAAAAGGCGTGACTGATGTTCTGTGCCGAGATGTCGGGAGGGCATTGCCGCTTTTTTCGAATTTCTCAGAAACCAATCAACGTGCGCCATATGGCGTAATGACCTGGAAACAAGTTCAGCCATATAATCTCGTACCCAGAGCCTGCGATCCTCTTGGTCAGTACTAAGGAACGGAGGCTCTGGGAAACATCGATGAAAACAACCCCAAAACTGGGTTTTTGTTCCCAGTCCTCTGGTTCCCAATTCCCTATAATTCTGTCATCGACGATCTTTAGCTTGTTCGAAGACCAGGGAAAATATTTATTTACCGATAAAGAAAGGCCCAGCTGTATGTTTTACAAAGCTATTGACAAAGTGTTGCGATACAAATGGTCTTTCTTAGCTTTTCTCTAAATCGTCAACCGGACAATTTGACGAGAGTGTTTTATATGTCCGTGTCGCCATCGGCACTAGGCAGTGATCGACTCAGCCGCTTAGGTAAGGAATTGTACTTTCTGTCAGGAATTTTGGCTAGACTACGTCGACCTTGTATTCTCTAATATAATTTTAAAGTTCTGAGACGAAACTGCGAAGAATTACGAGACGAGCCAGACGATGGATGTTTGGCGATGAAGCAAAAATAATAGTTTTAACTTGTAAATTGTCGGCATTTTTGCTGTTTTGAATTATTTTATGTGTTCGATTGTATTTTGGATCTGTCGTGTGTAAAATTATGTGTTACAGAACGTCGAGAAATCAATTAAACAAGTTAGCAACGTGCATCTTATTTGAAATTTTACTGTTTTTAAACTAACCAATCAGATGACAAGTTTCATCGAAGTTCCGGCCCATAAGAGCACAGAATAGTAATACAACCAGAAGTCCAACTCGAGTGAAAACCTGTCCGCATTTCTTCAATGTGCATGCGCGATATTTTACGCCATCCGACGCCATCCGACGCCATGCTACGCAATGTCCTTCCCCCCGGCATTTTAACCTTCTTTTGATGGTGAAAACTGCCGGGGGAACTTGCTAGGATTGCGTAGGATGGCATAGGATGTCGACCAGGGCGCTATATAAGCGCCCTGATGTCGACGAATCAAGATGCGCGAGGCTTCATGCGCGAGGACATAAACTTCAAAGGTTCCGACGCGAGTTGGACTTCTGGTTGTATTACTATTCTGTGGTAAGAGGGCATAAAAAGTCGGTACATACATCTCCAACATACGTAAGCTTGGTTTTTGGATTGAATGCCAGACCTCAAGAAAAGTTTGCTGATGACGATTCGCATTTTATCTGTGATTTTACGAGCAATTTCAACAACGACCAATAAACTGAGTAGATAATTCTTCAGGTCTAATTTTCTTCATGAACTATTTCAAAAATTGCAGTAGATTAATGCCGTCAAAGCAGTATATGGTTTAAAATTAATAAATTTAAATAAATCTTCAAAAACATCGTTAATAATTCATAAGAAAACACAAAGGAAATCAGTAGAACGTGACATGTTAAGTTCGTGGTTTATAAAATCCTTTTCGCTTACATAAACTTTAGCTTTTATTTTCTCGGCTTAGACAGCTTTGTTTTCAAAATTACTACGCCAGTAAACTTACCAAATAAATAGTTTTTGAACTAGCTATTCAAAACATTCCCAGTACGTGATTTATCAGATCTAAAACACTTGGCCATTGCCTCGTGTTTTATAGTAGATAAATCCCGAGAACGAGGGATTTATGCCATCATAAAGACACGAGGACGCAGCGTCCGAGGGCTTTATATCGCATAAATCCCGACGTTCGAGGGATTTATCTGACTTAATTTATTATTGAGGAGGTTTTCCAACAAAGCTTTTCTTTTTTTCTATCCTGGACAAAGATTTTCCTAGTTTTTTTCTTCATTTCTTTTCTAATTAGTATTCAAGGGCTTTATGCGATATAAAGCCCTCGAAAGAATAAAGAAAACCGACTCAACTGATAAATTAAGGGCCGATAAAACACTGCTGCTCTTTACTCGTGTTTTAAATATTACTAAACTAGAAGTTTTTATCAAAAGTGAAGTGCTGCGAGTTGCTACCATTTACTATTTAGTAGTAAAATACTTGTTATCGTCCGAAGCATTTTCAATTAAAGAGCTTAAGCATGCGACGTTTTCCTCAACATGGACGTCACGCGTATAAAATCGGCAATCTATGCAGTTTTAGGTTGTTGATTTGCAGCAATAGCGGCTGTTGCCATCTTTAATGGCTCAATTTTGTACGCGTGACGTGAGTGTTGACAATAACGTCGCATGCTTAAGATGTTAAGTGAAATCATCTGGCACAATGGTGTGGAATTTCATATAAAAATGAATGAACAAAGACTCGTATAAATTAAATACACTGTCTGCCCCTCGAAATGTCGCTAAGCCTTTTGTGGCCTTGATATACACTTCCAGCAACAAATAGAGTTGTGTTTGACAGCGCCAAACAATGCCAACTTGCCAATAAAAGTCCTCGAGGAAGAAAGACAACATGGTGTAGCGTAGCGCACAATTTAATGCCTGCCGCTGATCGGTAGACATTGTGTATACCGAAGATCATCCCCCACGAAATCCTAAATCGAGTTTGTGAACGCATATAAACTCGGCCCAGACCTCGTCAAGATTAGTGAGCTGCTTGCCTTACGGCTCGCAGCAAATATTAAAAAAGATTTTTTAAATTATCAAAATTAAGAAAAAAATTAACAAGACTAACCATAAGACTTAGTTTACCATCTTGTACCCAAAGACATTTTCCAGTTTCTTTGTGCTGGATGACTGCATACTTAGATACACTTGCTTCGGTCTCTAAGAATTTGTCGTATTGATGTACTTTGAATAAAGCTAGAAAAACAAAATCAATTTATCACATATTAAAGCTCAGCGTACATACTGTAAGGCACATTATATATTATCATCATTTCATTTCATTATTTAATAATATAATAATAATATAATAATAATAATGGAAACTTTATTAAATGTCTTTTTAGATAATATACAATTGTAAATCTCGCTTATTTAAGGTAATTTACAATCGGCTACTTGAATCAACACTAACAATATATAACTAATAACTATATATAACAACATAAAACAAATATACAGCACAATAATTTTAAAAAGTTAGCAGTTCAGGATTTGTCCATTCCTTGTTTCGGCAACAGAATACGTAATAGGTGGTTCTGATTGCGATCGTCGTCATTCTACTAATACAATATTTTTGATGAGTCTTGTCAAGATTAAGATCATTCAGCATTTCTATGAATGTAGAACATTCTGCGGCAAAGACACCAAGGCAGCTAATCGATAGGTTTACAAATTTAACTGATCTGAATTGTTCACTTTGACTTTGTTCCCTAATCAATTCTGAATATTTGGATTTTTTACGATCGACGTTGTTTTGAAGATTTGACTAATTACTATTTACAATTAAAAAACAAACGTTTCCGACATAAATGTTTCGACGTTTTCATCACCATGCAGGGTTGAAAATGATGACTGATGACTTTATATCAAAAACATTAGATTTTTATTTGTAAATAGTTAAACAGTTTTAGCATTTTACTCAATAATCTAACAATTGCCACAAAATCTATTATTCATCATTAATTATTATTAATTATTGTGCTATACACACTCAAACCTACTTAAAAATGGTTTTGTGCGAAAGTTGCTCAAACGAATTTTTCCGTTACGTGCCGTCACTGTCAGATACTTTCTGTGGCAAAGATTTTTTATTCTAATGACCGTGTGATTATCTTTCCATGGCAGACAATGCAACACGTCATCGTCAACTGACTCTAGATCATCACCTACAGGAAAAAAGGATTATTATTTTATATATATATATATATATATATATATATATATATATATATATATATATATATACGTTATTACAAAGTTTACAACTCATCATACGTAAAGCAAGAGTTTTTCTCATAAACATTGAAATTTGTAACATTGATGCCACTAGCTATTATTGTTACATTGTTCAAATTATTCATCTTGTCTGATAGAACTAACTTGAAACATTTGTGATATGTATCGTTGATCATTAAGACTTTAAGCACTTATTGTCATGTACTATCCACAGGTGTACTATCTAACCTGCATCTTCAATAACTAAAAATAAACATGTGTAACACTGAAGCACTTATTCAGGAAGTCGACGTTAAAAGGGATGGCTCAAAGGGACCCATCTAGACTCTAGTCCTTTCGTGGCGTTTCAGAAATCTGCTGGATAACCTCCGCAGAGGTTTCTGTGGCGGAAGATAAAACCGCTGTCGCGCATGCGTGAATTCGCTGAGTAAACATTGCAAGAGCAGTGGGAACTAGCCTGGCGACAACAACCAGACAGTGAAGATTAAGTAAGACTCGACTATTCATTTGTGTTTTAAAAAAGGGTAAAGAAAATACGAAGGGGTAAATTCAGGATATGTTACAATATTGACAAAGAAGCCATGCACAAATTACCTACCTTAACGTTTCGGTGGTATGGCTTATAATTTTAACTTTTGTGTCCGACTCTCGGACCAGTCCAAATATTTCAGTGTTTTCCCGCTCTTTTTCCGAGGACGAGCTCGGACGTCGCACATGCGCAAAACGTTTGGCAGCGGTGTTTGTCGGATATACTATTTTTTTTATTGGATATTATGGACTTATTAATTGTGTTGATGTTTATAAGGCCGGCAGATCATCAATGTCAAAATGCTGACAGCGGTTTCTTCCTCAGCGTCAGAATCTTCACGGAAACCTCTGCGAAGGAGAGAGATCTAACCACAACAAAAACCATAACCCTAAGTCAGAAATCTGGTTTACCGCTTAACTCCTTGAAAACTGAAAAAGTATTTGACAACATATTTTGGAAAAGCCGCGAAAGACTGGATGGGTCCCTCTGAGTAATCCCTTTTTACTTTTCCTGGGCGTCATCCGACTCTCAAGTTTTTTACTCTGGCTGACGATTTTACATGTCACAGAAAAAAGAACACGAACGGGAAAAGGTTAACCTCGACCTCTTCAGGAGGTATACTATAGACACTCGGCAGGGCCGCCAATTCGGATGAAGTGATTTGAACATCATATACACCGTATACATAAATGACACGTTTTAAACACAACATTTTCTTCCGATTATTAGCCGAGAAATTACTATACACCTTTTGTCATGCATTATCATATTCCTGAACGTTTATTAACATTTACTACATGCAGTGTATAGACCTTATCCAAAAATGGTCGCCGATTTAAAATTCTTTTATATAAATATAATGAACTTGTTTTTTAAAAAAAATAATTTTGAAATAATTTTAAATTCAAAAGAATTTTTATTTTAAAACGAGATCCTAAGGATAATTTATATGCACATAAAATAATTCTAATTCGGTGGCCATTTTTGAATAAGGTCTATAAAAGGTTTTAATTGGCCATTTCCTAAAAGAGTTGAAGACTGGTGACGGGTTAGGAACGCTACGGTACTTGGTATCGTAAGCACAATGAAATTTAGCCTGGTAACCACTAAAGACTTCTGCTTTCTTATTAGTTAAAATTTCGCGCGTTTTTAGTGGCTATGAGTAAAACCGCAATGGTCACTGATAAGTGGATTTAGCCCTGATGACGCGAGAATGAAATTAGTGGTTATACCTGGCCCATATTTCTTTTTAAATTGGGCCAGAGTACCAGGCTAAATGAAACTGTCCATCCAAACGATCCCAAGTACCCTATAGGGTTCCTAACTCGTCACCAGTCTTTCCACTCTTTTGAGAAATGGGCAACATCTGTTATAAAATCAACAGTAGATTGCATTGCTTACCTCCGTTATCCAGTTTTATTAAACCCCTTTCTTTTCTTTGTATTTCCTGTGTACATAATCATAAAATAATATAAAAGTTATCAAAGCACCTATAATGAGCTGTGATTTGATGCCCTTACCATGCACAAACCATTTTTCGCTTATTAATATTTACATAACACGGTTAAATTTTAGCCCAAACGCTGCTATTGGATGCTTGCTTCATTATGCATAAACGTGAACAAAAGAGAAAATTGAAAAACTTTTGCCCAGTTTTTACTTTCTACACGATATTCCAATTGACTAGTATGTTGAAATCGAAAAATAAAATAATCAACATATAAGGTGGGGCTTTTTAAACCATAAAGTTTACAAGTTTTCATTATTCAAATATTCTGAAGAATAAAATGTGTTGGAACATTACTGTTGGTTTTCTCGAAAGAAGAAGCGACACGAAAAAATTAACAGGTAAGGTAAACAGACGAAAGCGAAAGACGAATACAGCGCTCCAATCTTAAAAACAAAATAAACCAATAGCCACATAATAAATTCCTTATTAACCTCGTTTTCTCGCCGGGCTCGGTACGGGAAAGTATTTTCCCTCGGTTTTATCGCACAAACCTCGCTCCTTCGTCGCTCGGCCGTCTGTACGAAAACCTCAAGCAAATACTTTTCTGCCACAGACCTCACACTCGGCTAATAAGTCTTTATTACTATAGCTGTGCCAAACAGTGGTTTGAGATTTGAAGTTGTTTTTAATGTGTTTGAAAATTGCAAATGTTTCATTTTTTGTCAACAAAATGACGAAACCCCAAATCCGGACGGGTATATTACAGGAAGATGTACAGACTGGCACGGTGACCCGCCTTAGCCAATCAGAGCACGTGAATTCACCAGAATTATAACTTGTGCCATGTAATAAATTCCCATCAGTATTTTTACCAGTTTTGACATCTGGTATTGAACTTATTCATTAATTACGCTTCTTTCTTTTTCCTGTGCTGTGACGTTTCTCGCATCGCATGCTGTTGTACTTGGCATACGAAACTGACAATTTTCTCGCTGGCTGTTTTTCTTTATTCTGAAATCATTTTAGAAATGTCCATATATAAGCAAATATTTTTTACCGATCAGAGTGGAGTTTACTGAAGTTTTACTTTGAAAGGCTATTAAAACGAGAAATATATGTTCCTTTTTTTTGTCAATCACTGTTATATATTTTGGACGAAAATTTGCCTTTTGCTTTACCTGGACAGTCTGATTAAACCCGGTGTTACTTTACTTCACTTCAATGACAAGTAGTTCAAGAATTATAGCAAAAACTGCATGCAACAAAATGAATCACGGTTGGGGTTTTTTATCAGAGATGTTTATTTTAATCGGGAGAGTCGGAATATTTACAAAAATAGATACACAATGCGTGCATGCGTTTATGTTAATTTATGGCTACGGTGTACATCGTCTCAAATCACGTGACATTGGACGCCATCTTGGTTGATTTCACTTGGTTGATTTCCGTAAATTTCCTACCTAAGCTCAATCTTGAGCCCATAGTCACCCCCTCTTTGGTCAGCGGGAGAGCGCGGGGGAGACTCTGGAGAAACTGGATTGATTCTCCGTTTTGATTGGTTCATTTAAATTTATTGAATTCATCGATTCAAAACATAACAGATTGTGAAATAATGAAAGTCATATATTGCTTTATTCAATATTTAACATATATATCTTCAAATTTAGACGCCTCATTTACATCTCTTCTTCTTCTCTTCTCTCAAGATCTCAATGACACAAACAATTGAAACAAACTTCATAAACAAAGTAAAGACGAATTTCGAATGGCAAATAATCGCAAATGTACACGAAACAAACCTTGCTGTCATCATAGTCAATCGAAATATGGTCTGGAAACTCCGCTAAAGTCTCTGGTCTATCTTTTTGTTCGCCTTTATGCATTTTTGTGCACGGTGCACGGTCACTGAACACATTGTATTTTAGTATAATGAACGAATTGTCCAATAGCAACGTTTCAGTTCAATCACTCAACCGTGCTATTTAAATATTAATAAACCTAAAACAAAGGATGTGCACGGTGTAAGGTACGGTTCAACATAAAATCACAGCTCATTATAGGCGCTTGGAAGTTTGCCGAGTTTCCAGACCATATCTCGATTGACTATGCTGTCATTTGTCGCTATACTTGATGTATAAATAAAACAATTTAAACAATGAAAAAGCATATATTTAAGACAATTAAAGAAGGAATCAGCCTTCGCAACTCGTAAAGGACTAAAGGCTTTTGATCGAGTCGAAGGCATGCATATTAAAGGTGCTCCGAGGACGATATTGGCGTCGTGAATTGATATTTTACCTTGGATTTCAAGCATGTTTATGTCGAGGGCCACAACCAGCAGTGTCAGTCTCTTTCCGATAATTTTAACGTGCATTCGGTCTGCATGGAGGGTTCTCACTTCTCAGAAATATAGTATTTTCAAACAAAATTGAAACGAACTTATGATCTGAACACACGGCACATTCTGTACAGCAGCTCAGGCTGCGATCATGCGCATAACCACCGGAACCCCTCATTTCAGGGGTAATTAAATCCAATTTCCCCAGAGTCTCTCCCGCTGACCAAAAAGGGGGTGACTATGGGCTCGAGATTGACCTAAGCTAAACAAACATGACGGTCAGCGGTGTATAAACAGTGTTCGTCAACGAACCGAAATATCAAGACGTGGAAGTGGACATAGATGTGGAGGTGGATATAGATGTGGAGGTGGACATGAAGGTAGACGTGGATGTAGACGTGGAAGTGGATATACAGTAGATGCCAAGATGACAAGGTGACGTCAATTAAGTGCAAACGATCTATTCACACAATCTGATTTTCCTCATGATATATATGATTTAATAACAATTTTAGTAGTTGCGATAAAACATGATTACTGACTACTATAATCGTGCAAAAAAGCAGACGAGGAATTGTTCTATAATTTATAAATACACTTACCAAAGCTAATCGGCTATTTTTATTTCTTGCAATGATTCGCTCCATTCGGCAGATAGCTACATCTGCAGATTCCACAGGTTTTTCATTAACCGTCAGGATAATGTCATCCTCCCTAAACGAGTTTTTATTTTTGTGTCAGAAACCTGAGTTTGGATGCCAGTCTTGAGTAATTACGCTTGAATTAAAGTCTAATGTGATTTCACAACCATTATTTTTTCAATGTTCATATCCTTACAAATGGCATTCACGTCAATTAACATTATCGTCAATTAACATTATGTATTGTACACGTGTTGGGTTGTATTGCGTTGCGTTTCGTTGTATTGTACACGTGTTGTGTTGTGTTGTATTGTGTTGGGTTTCCTTTGCGTTGCGCTGCGTTGCGTTGCGTTGCGTTGCGTTGCGTTGTATTGTATTGTATTGTATTGTATTGTATTGTATTGTATTGTATTGTATTGCATTGTATTGTGTTGTGCCGTTATTACTGTAAAAAGACACCTTTGGGACCACTTTGGCTTATGTGTTTAATAACTAAAACTGGTCTCCATCTGCCCAGACTGTAATTTGATCACAGAAAGAAAAAGTTGGAGACCACATGGTGAGACCCTCCTCTCCGCAGTGTGGGTGTTTTAACGGTAATTTGAAAATATATGTGACTTGACATAAACCCGTAAACAAACGAACGAATTTGTCCTAAATATCAACATTATGTGAATAAAATCTACTAACCTTGTCAATGTGATGTCTTGTCTCATGTTTTATTCGTCGTCGAGTTGGTTTGCAACGATTTACAGCGAGTTCTTTTCGACGCCGTATAAAGAGTCGCCGAAGTACGGGAAGCAACGGCGTCGAAAAGAACTCGCTGTAAATCGCTGCAAACCAACTCGACGACGAATAAAACATGAGACAAGACATCACATTGACAAGGTTCGTAGATTTTATTCACATAATGTTGATATTTAAGACAAATTCGTTCGTTTGTTTACGGGTTTATGTCAAGTCACATATATTTTCAAATTACCGTTAAAACACCCGCACTGTGGGCTACCACACACCTTGAACTTGGGCCGCCTGTGGGTTTTCCACTTGGCTTACAAAATCCAAGATGTGAGAACAAGGAACATTCGTGAAGATGACGCTTTATTACTAAACGAGTTTTATATTTGTTATGCTGAGCCTTTATAACATCAACAGCCAAGTGTGTATTATGATGGTTACACCTATGTCTATGCAATCTTCATACAACGTGAATCCTGATTCCATGTGTTTGCTTTAGATCATGTTGGGAAGGCTCTTCAGGCTCTTCTCTTCAGTGCTCTGCAGCACTGCCGGTAATGTAGCCCGTAGGTGAATGTCAGTCACTGTAATTTCTCAACAGATTTTGGCACGTGAAGTTTGGGCACCTCAGACAAATGAATTTTAGTCCCGGGAGACGCGTCCCCCCCCCCCCCCCCCCCTTCTCTTAATTCAAGACCAATTTTGAGATTCTTCTAAATCCGGTGAGACACGTTGGGGGGGGGGGGGGGGGGGGGAAGGGAGTATGTAATGATTCCAAGTGCTCAGCTTACAACCACTAGCTGGACAAATAGTTTACAAGTGTGTGAATGTGTTTTTCATATCTTTTCTTGTGTTAGTTCACTTGGGGCTGTATCCAGGTGGTTGAGATCCCGGTACACCGGTTTGGGATGTATACAATCTGAGAGTTTTTTTCAAAAACCGTACAAGAATTTAAAAATCACCCCTCAGGATGTTAAAAATCACATCTTGGAATGTAGGAAATGGCATTGGTTTGGGCACCCAAACTAACTGCCCATAAACATAATTTATGTATACAATCTGAGTTTTTTTCAAAAACCGTACAAGAATTTAAAAATCACCCCTCAGAATGTTAAAAATCACATCTTAGAATGTAGGAAATGGTATTTCTGAGACTCTAAATTTCAAAATTTTCTGGGGGGGGGGGGGGCATGCCAGAGGGTTCCTACTATGTGTTAGGTCCACACAACAATTTTGGTTAAGTTTACGAATGTTTGGGGGTTAAGGTTAATGCACCCAAAATGATCATATATATTTTAAAATCACAATTATCTATTATTATTATAAAAACTATTATGTAGAATTAACATAAAGTACCAACAATTATGACATCATATACTGATGATGTCATATAACAATGATGTCATCATTTTGTCTCTCCCCCCCCCCCCCACTCCCAGGTCTGGTGACACCACTGCCCGCATATGGGACAGAGAAGTCCCCTAGGCTTCAGGATCACCTCAATTCTAGACACTTTGACAATTCAGGATAATCATGTTCAGCAATGTGAAGTATGCACCACATTCAGCCTTCCATCTGATCTTCCTCGGCCCACTCCCACCTCTTTGCTCACGTGTTATAGAGACCTCCACATATTTTCTTGTTTTAATTATAATTACGATTATGATTACAATCATGATCATGATCACAATCACAATCCCGTTTTGTTTGTTTGTTTGTTTGTTTGTTTGTTTGTTTGTTTGTCTGTCTGTCTGTCATCAGGATATCTCAAAACCTATTCCACTGATTTTCATGAAAGTTGCAGGAGGGTTGGTCATAGACCAATGACCATCAAATTTTGGTTGAATTTAGTCAAAATTTGGTTGAGAAATTAATAAAAAATTGACCACAAGATTCGCTGTGTAGAAGAAATACTTGATTGCGCTCATTATCCTTATTTTATACAAATATTTTTGCATAATTTTGGTATGAGTGCAAAGCATTTTATTCATACATGCACATGTTGGTCTCATGAGCTAGCCTGGTTAGCGCGTGGGATGGTTTGTTTTCTTTTTAAACATCTTCAGTAACCCTGGTAGTCTCTGATTGCCCTCTAGTTTTATTATTTTACTATTTATTATTTATCATTGTTTATTATTATTTATTATTATCATTATTATTATTATTATTATTATTATTATTTATAAGTATTATCATCATCATTATTTTGTTGTTGTTGTTGTTGTTGTTGTTGTTGCTTGTTTTTGTTCTTGTTGTTAATTATTTATTATTGCTTATAGTTTGAACATACAGTAAAATGAAATAATTATAATTACCTTAAACCAAAACCATGACAAAAACTCCCCATGTTAACTTCCATCACTTTGGCACCTTTGTGTTCAATACTGCAGTTTGGTGCATCAATAAGATCAGTTACATTGTCATCATTGCCATCACTGCTGCTGCTGCTGCTACTGCTGCTGCTGCTTGCAATGCTTTTCCGACTGACAGTTTTACCATCTTCAAATTGCACAACAGCATTTTCCAAACTAACACCAAGAAAAAATGCTTCAACTACGTTGCCTGTGCGACATTCAATAAACTGTTTTATTCCAAAATTCACATCGCAGCCTGAGTCATTCGAATTAACACTGCTCGATGATCCATTAAACAATCTCTAGAATAAAATACAACAGCCCAAATAATTAACTGGTATTTGAAGTGTATTCAGTATGACATGTCAATTGCCGTTTGTAGATGAAGATATGTGATCCTAAACGCCCCCCAATTATCCAGTGCTCTGGAAAGAGGTTAATAGTTCGTTAATTCCACAGTGGCAGTGGCTAACTGTTTTATCATTTTATATTAACCAATAATATATACTTTTTATAATACTAATATGCTGACCTTATCACTCCTAGGACGAAATGTCTTAAGCTTAATCAGTGAAATAACCTTGTCCGATTTACTAGGCAGACCATATTTTTTCCCGCGGGCTTCAAACAGTGAGAAATACATGCGTTTTCTTAACTAGGGTTTTTCCCACTGATCTCAGTCATGTTACTACTACTGGGTTTCCCCACATTGATCTCCCTAAAACTTGATTAGTAAGCTCTTTAATAATATAGCAGAGTAGCAGAGGAATATTTTACATTTTAAATATCAATTATCTGTTGATAATATTTAAAATGTAATAGCACTTAGCACCAAGAAAACCTACTTCTAAACTAGTTCTTTGGACTATCTTGCGTTTGCAACTGCTTCAAGATTGTATCAACTTTGACAAAGCCAGGTAACGTTATATTTTGCTGCATGACGGCATTTACAACGGAAACTTGGAGATCATGTACGAGTTGAGTTTATTATAAACTGGTTTTATACACAGTAACTAGTCGACAGCAACTGGTTGGGACTCTACAGTGAAGTTCTCTACAAGCTCAGCAATAGCAATTCAAAGTTGATATTAGCTTATTAGCTTTGAGACAGCGGTGACACGCGATATGTGAAATATAAATCTCGTTAGAATGAACATTTAGTACTTACTCGTAAAAATTTGGATAAAATGGCCATGATTTGTTGTCAGCTGTTTAATAGGGTCAGTCTTACAATACGTACTGATACACCTGGCTGATACACGTTGTCTCGAAAGTCAAACTGATCTATAAAGCGTGCCCTTCAGCATTTAAATGTATCGACGGGAAGTCGGAAACTTCCCATTCGATTAGGACCGGAAATAATAAAGAAGAGTTTATTATGACGTATTTGGCATCCGGTCACGCCAACCCTATTAAGAAAGACTGCTCCTGGTAATTAAATAATGTACAATTCACATGTTTAGTCTCTCATTTTACGATGCACTTTATTGCTTGTGTGTATGAGTGTATGTGTGGTCTGCATGCCCTGACGACAAATAAAAATTATTTATAGTTTGTTCGGTGTTCGTAGTAATACTCAATGTTTCTAAATCTCAGAAACATTTTCTGAGCATTTGAACTCGACGAACGTCTGCTAAATGCGTGTTTGTATGACATTTTACGGCAAATTCAAAACAGTCAACATTTATTAGACCACCCAGCTGCCCTGCCAGCTCAGCTGAGAAAAGCCCCCGACCTCCAAATATTTTTTTTATTTTTCAATAAACCCTTCAAATTTAGTGTAAAAACTCTCAAACAACGTTTTACATGATCAAAAATAGTGATTTGCGCTTTGCAATTGCCGACGAACTCCATGTCCTTCCTTGGACCCACCTTCCCTACCTGGAAAAATTGAAATGGGTGGAAGCTAAACAAGTAATGTGGCCTTAAATATATTATCATCGTTCATAACGTAGTACACTATTGACTATATAGTCATTTCTTTTGTCCTCAAAGGCAAAGCTACATTCTTAATGAAGCCACTGCTAAATTTTTAGTTCGTCCATTACGTAAAAACCAGCTCAACTTCTCAAGTCAGAACAACATCCGTTTCTCGATTTTTGTGTTGAAGTCAAAGGAGCGTCCTTCGGTACACGCACGTGGTAAAATTTCAATGTTTATTTTAATCAACAGCGGATGCGTGGGCTAATTTCACCTTGATGAAAAAACAAGAACACCCACACTGGTGTACACCTAAATACACGGATGTCACTAACTCTAATAAGAGTCTTTTAACTTCTTGATAGTTTTCCACAATATGTTATAATATAATAATACTTTTGTTTGAATCAAGTTGAAACCATATAGTAAAAGTATATAAGGGAGAATTTAGTAATTTTTAATTTCTTATTCTAGATAACCTTATATCAATCCTATTGGAACTGTTCTCCCTCAGATCACTCATTAGTCCATATGACAACAGGAAACTGGGGGTAAACTATAAATTAACTTTATTTATATACTACAACAGGAAACTTGAGTACACGTAGTAGACGGCAGAGAAAACTTGTATGTGCATGTTTGGTAGAGTCAAACTAGAAGTCTAGAAGCACCTTTCCCACTGATATACGGTCAAGGTAAATTTTTCATCGGATAACTGTCTCGGACAGGACCAAAGCTGGATCGCAGATGCATGAAACATCCCACTTCATAGCTACTCATGAGTAGAGAGCACTGAGCAATGTGTTTTATGTTATAAAATGCCTTTTAATGGTTTAGTAATCTTTCTCAGTTTTCACTATTCCGTGCTTCAAAAGTCAAAACTGAAACCTTAATCACAAAACTGGCAAAACCGCAGGTCAGAGTAGCAAAAGTTGTTTCAACTTCCACTCTGACAGTTTTAAAACGAAAAATTTCATAATATAAGCATCTATAATTATATATATATATATATATATATATATATATATATATATATATATATATATATATATAATGATATATATATATAATGAGAGTCGAAGCCGAATTAGCCGATATCATTGGCGTAGTAATTTTTCTTTAAAAAAAACGTTGTCTTATTCGATATTATCTAATAAATCCTAGATGTGCGTATTTGTTTATTTTGATAAACTAAAATGAAAATAATTAACCTTGTTAGCGTGCGTGCAGTTATATATTGTCCCAAGTCCCGCTCTTGTAGATGCCTCAAAGTTTTCACACCCCTGCCCCCGATTCAATGTTGAAAAGTGTTGTAAAAATTATCTTAATATAACTGCCCAACATTGCCAACATTGTTTAGGGGGGAGGGGTGCTGGATTTGTGCAAATTTATATTAAACTTGAAATACGTTGGAAAATCATGTTTCTCAACAACTTTTGTCCACGATTGTTGCTTCAAATTTACCCCTGTAAATCCGCTGTCGTTCAATAATCTATCAGTACCAGTTAAGAAATATTTCACTCTGAAGATACTGATTAAAAGATAAAAAAACTCTCAACGTAGATATAAGATTACATCTTCCGGTCATCTTTTTTCTAAGTACAAGATATGTAAACAAATAGTTGTACAAGAATTCGCCACCTGCTGATCAAACATATCAAGACAAACATGTCAGAAGATCAAGAAGAATACATCGATGGCATTTCTCACAAAACGTTGGAATGACTTTTAAAATAATTAGCAAATAGAAAAATTGATGGCATCTGTCGATATTTCTACACCAACAAGCAATCCAGACCTGCACTTCTCGAAAAAAAACAAACTCTTGCATTCATCATCAACGTATACGCCCATCGTGTTTTTTTAGATGGAATTTGTGAAGAAATCTGATGCGTGGAACCATTTCCGTTAGGGTCATCTTGTTACGATAAAAAACCTGTATCCTGTTTCTGTTTCTGTTTGTAAAAGAGGAGTGTTGCCTAGGATTGTTTCTAGTATGGTTAACAATAACATACATTATATAGAAGACATGAACCACTGAACTAAACTACAGAAACAGTTAATAGACATACGAGCAAATCACTGAGTGTATTATTAATTCAGATGATTGATTATAAATGCTATAAGAAGACAAATATTAAAGTAATCTATATCAATTTTAGTTAACAAGTGTCAAGTACAATTTCATGGCGTCGAACACGTTTAAATCTTTACTTCTGAGAAAATTCGAAAGTTGACAAGTTTTTTAAGAGGTACTTCTATGTTGTAATGCCTATACTTCATACGCTTACAAAAGAAACTAGAGTGCACGTTGTACATGAGTATATATGTGTTCCGGTAGCTACGCTTCTGAAAAATAATACATGTATAACATTCCAAGAAAGAACTTAAAATGTTTCTTAGAATTTGGAGAAAACAATTGTATCGTTACTTCTGACTTCCAAGAAAATCTTTTCCAATTGCTCCATTGCTAAAACTATTACTATGCATGTATAAAGTCTGTATCATGACATTGAAAATCTGACACTTCTAGCAGACAGCAAGGAAGATCACAGTCGGTATTAATAAATACTATCGGGCTATAACTTACGTATATACGATCTTACAGGAAATATTAAATGTTATGTATAGCCATAATTATTCATAAGGATCAGTTTAGACGTCGCGCTCTTGTGTCGAGAAATCCAACTAGTGGCAGATCAGATCTGTGATGGATTTGGATTTATCCAAATGTGATGGATTTGGATTTATCATTTATGTGATTAATTATACCTTATATAAGTACTTCAAGCCAATTAAATCAAAATTATGTAAAATAATAATCCGAAAGGTCAACCTCAAGAAAAGACTTCTCGCGTTCAACTAAAACGTAAAATAAACATCATGACGTGAAAAAGCAAAACACAAGGCGACGAGTGCCAGAAGAAACTCTAGCAACAAAATCTACTTTGTCGTTTGCCGGAACTCTTGAACGCGAAGCATAAAGGCTCTACTATTGCCTTCATACGTGTTGGACTTGTAATTAATAAGCTATATTTAATTATATTTGACTGCATGGACACGAGAGTGACGTCCAAACCTAATAATAAGTCTAATCTTCTTTCATGAAATATCGCTTTACCGCCAGTAGACGTCATCACAGATACGTGAGGTATAATAACTTGCTAGTGCTGAGAATCAGTCACGAGACAATCAAATGCCATTCACCGGACTGAGTATCTGTTTTGTCGAAATACTTGGGGAGTTGCACTGAGTCACTTTATGATTTCAATTACTTGAAAATTAACACCATTGACATGCAATACTAAATGAATCTTGGAATGAGAGAACCGTAAATCGTAATCTTTAATAAGGCGACATCAGCATTTTGGTTCTATGAAGAAAAAATAAAGTGTTAACGCGAGAACTGAAGACGGAACAATCTTATAAAGCTGGAAATTTTTCTTTTGATTAAGCGGATGTATACTTTTGATTTATTGTCATATCTTTCAAGAGGACATCAGAAGTGGGTCACACCCAAAGGATGGTGAGACAACGACATCCTGTTTACTATTTTAAATCTGTCTCAATATTACAAGATATGTGAGGGCGGCACAAAATCTGGTTTATATAATTGAAAATACCATGTAATACAGTGCTATTTATAATACTGAGAAAACTGATGATGTAACTAAATATTCCACTCTAGTTGTATGGCTGTGATGAATTTATTTTATAGACTATATAGCATTAACTAGTATACGGAATAAAAGTATAGCAATAACAACTATGCTCATGGCAGAGTCAGTACTGTAATACAGGTTAACCGTTAACGTATAGATCTTCATTGCTGGCTGCATGCTGAACTTGGTAACTGAAACAACAAGGAAGGGTAATGGTTGGTACAGTGTATAGATTTATTTAAATATATTCAAACTTCAATTAGCAGTAGTTACAGAGTTTTTCCAAAAAGTTCTTGGAGTCTTGGGTGCAAAATTTAGTGATAAAGTTTGTTTACAAAAGATCTTCCTATGTTGTTGTTATTACATATGTAGTGGTTAAGGTTGTTCTTTTGGTTTGCGTGAGTTTGTGCATGGCTTCCGCCTTGGCGTCGTTATTAAGGGCTTGCATGTATGAGCACTTTAAAGGTTAAAAAAAGAAAATCCTACGACTATGGCCACGCTTTCCGCTCGTCAAGAAACTTAGCCCAACGGTTTTTGCGGATACTGGTTGCTAAACCATATCCGCTATGTCATGAGCGCGGCTGTGTGTGTGTGTTTGTGTGTGTGTGTTACGAATGTTTTCGTCAATCACGTGATCAACGCATGTGTCCGAAGGGTTTATGAACGTGCACCAGAACAATGAATGGAAGATAGAAAGTTGAGTTTTGTTTCAGGTAATGAACATTTGCGCGCTATCACAAGACGCCAAGAAATATATGACACGTCTACAGCTGACAGTGGGCTACTGGTCTGTCGGTATAAATTTGAACGGTTTCGAAACAATATGTATTTCTGCATTTTAATACATTTTTATGTACATGTAATGTGTGTACTGTTGTTTTATACTATAAATACAAGCGTGCGGTGACTGCATATTTACATGCAATACTTTCTCGTGTTCATCTCAGCAATCAAACCTTACAAGGTGTTTATACGCTAATAATTCCAGAACGCGTTTCGACTTTGTCGCCTAAACGACAAGCTTTCCAAGGACGAAGAAACAGTGTCAGCGCTTGTTTGGCTTCGGATTCTTTAATCCAAATCTTTCTGAAATCTGAATGCCCTTTTAATGCATCAGTCAAATCCAAGCGTGCCCATCCCCCCCCCCCCCCCCCCCGGGCCAACCCCCGGGCACTTGACAAATTTTTCAAATATACGGCCAATTCCCCGCCGTGGGGATGAGAAGCAGGTGAAAATGCCCCACGGTGGGGCCAAAAATCTTTGGCAAATTCCCCACCCCGGGGAATTTCTTGCTGAAATATTTTATAATACAATACAAGAAGTGCTCTGCTGGAGCACATATACACGTGCACGTTTTCGGCGACTTTGTCGTTTCCGGTGTAGACAACTAAGGAGGTGTTTTAAACGTTTGTTGCTTGTTATGATTCGCTGGCCCTCACTCAGTACATTATTAGTATTAAATTCCCGAAGATTAAATTCCCGAAGTGACAATCTTTTTCCAGTTTCCAATATAAGATTAAATATCTAATGCCCCACCCCCGGGCAAAGATTTTCTTTCAAATGCCCCACCCCTGGGATTTGCCAAAGAATCAAATGCCCCGCGGTGTCCCGGGGGGGGGGATGGGCACGCTTAGATTTGACTGATGCATAACTATTAAATGTTTCAAGTGTTTGCGTGTTAGGCGCTCGGCCAAGATGTTTTAGCTATGGGTTTAGACACAGAAATCCACCGTGCTTGGCACTGTTTATGTTACATGTAGACGTATTCAATACTTATTCAAAAAACGCGTTGAACATTGATTTATTGAGACGCATCAATGCATATGTCACCAGAGTCTAAAACATAGACATATAAAACATAAAATATCATATTCTTTAACAATGCGATTAGCGTCCGCGTTTCCTGTTTCTGTTGATTTACCAACTTTGATTTACCTAAGGGGTTAGATTGCCATATTGGGGTTAATCGTTAGAAATTAACGATTATTGTTATTTCGATAGGTGAGACGTAAGAGTATATGTTGAAGGGTGTAGTCAATTTATAACGTTTTTGCTCAGACAAGAGTGTTAAACAGTTCGAATCAATATTTCTGAAACCTGAATAGCCTTTGAATTAATGTTTGAAGTGTTAACATGATAAGCGCTGGACCAAGATGTTTAACTATAATTCACAAGCAGAAATTTTCAGGCTGTTCTTTGCACCAGCTCTAATGCTTTAATTCGAATATACGTGTGGCATGATCACGCGCTTATTACTCGGGCTACCTGTGGTAGCCGAGTCTAGGTTTCGGTCGTGTTGTTTTTTTGGGGTCGCGGTTTATAGTCCTCCGCGCGGCCGCTGGCGATATTGACCAATAAGCTTTGCGAAACTGAGCCATGTGACCTACTGACCATATGTATGTTGACCAGTGCCTTCTTTCTTTTCGACTGAGTTAGTGAGTGAGTAGCCTGCGCCGCAGACGACTATAACAGTGTTATATTACGTCTGCGTAGTAGCGCCATAATCCGTGTTCTGCCAACCCCCCGATAAACGCGTTTCTGTACAGTTAATGATGATTCGTTCCTTTGAAAAACACTTCTACCGAGCCATTTCATTGGCTGTTTGGTCGTGCCAGGCACGATCGCGCACTATTAAGCACTTCACGCTGAGCGAGTTTCAACAATGTGAATGTGATGGATTTCCCTTAGACCAATCATGCACTTTATGTTTACAAGGGATAAATAAATGCTGTAACAAGTATTGTGTGGAAGGGAAAGGACAATTCGTTGTCTTAACAGAGCTAAAGAGTCTTCCGTTTGCTGTTCAAGTTGGAACACCATATGTATGTCGAGACTGCTATCAGAAACTGAAGAAACGCAGAGGCTTGTTGTCTCAACTCAACAACATCGAAAAGGCGCTGGAGTGCATATATAATGACAATAAATTCAAACAAACACCAGCTCTAAAAAGACCTTCAAGCGAACCGATCAGTGCTGGCTGTGCTGGCTCTGCAGCAGACTTGTCACAACTGCCGCGTTTTTGGCCGTGTAGTTGTTGGCCTTGTGGAGAATTCTAGAAGATGTTGTTGTAGACAAACCAAGACATCAGAAAACGCATTCGAAAGGGAAGCCCATTGTTGTTGATCATCGCTTTCTATTACAGACAGAGATCTCAAAAGTCAAAAAGCTTATAGCTCGATCAACAACAACTATTGACATCTGCATAGCATTTGTATCACTATAACACTGTTTTAGTCGTCTGCGGCGCAGGCTAGTTGGAACCTGATGCCAGTCAGAAATCTATGCACACGTTGACGTTGCTATCAGATATCGTGACAGGCTCGTCGCAAGCTGTTTGCAGACTTGTAACAAGCTTGTTATAACAAATACTTGGTGATGAACTACACGGCAAAATTGTGTCAGGATCGTTGGCGAATCTGGCGATGAATTTCGTAGGCGATGCACAGCCAGCACTGATCGGTTCGCTTGAAGGTCTTTCTAGCGCTGGTGTTTGTTTGAATTTATTGTCATTATATATGCACTCCAGCGCCTTTTCGATGTTGTTGAGTTGAGACAACAAGCCTCTGCGTTTCTTCAGTTTCTGATAGCAGTCTCGACATACATATGGTGTTCCAACTTGAACAGCAAACGGAAGACTCTTTAGCTCTGTTAAGACAACGAATATAATTGTCCTTTCCCTTCCACACAATACTTGTTACAGCATTTATTTATCCCTTGTAAACATAAAGTGCATGATTGGTCTAAGGGAAAATCCATCACATTCACATTGTTGAAACTCGCTCAGCGTGAAGTGCTTAATAGTGCGCGATCGCGCCTGGCACGACCAAACAGCCAATGAAATGGCTCGGTAGAAGTGTTTTTCAAAGGAACGAATCATCATTAACTGTACAGAAACGCGTTTATCGGGGGGTTGGCAGAACACGGATTATGGCGCTACTACGCAGACGTAATATAACACTTATTGTCGTCTGCGGCGCAGGCTAGTGAGTGAGCTTTCTCGCCTCGGATGTGTTTTGTTTGTTTACAGACATAGTTATTGGGCAGTGATGTCGCTGGCAAGTATCTTGATATTATTATATACACTTACAATCGCACACGCCGTTCATAAACATGAAGCTGTGTAATTAAAGGCGAAGAGACTTGACATATTAACCGCTGTTTCTTTCTTTGCTTTCCTGATGTCTGATCACTCGTCTCGGATGTGTTCTGTGTGTTCACAGACATAGTTATTGGTCAGTAATGTCGCTGGCAAGTATCTTGATATTATATACACTTACAAACGCACACGCCGTTGATAGTTGTGTTGATATTTAATACCTGAAGAGACTCGACATGTGAACGCTGTGTACATGTGTGGAAATGCGTTAATAAATACAGGCAATCGTGTTTTGTTATTGCAAATTGTGTTTTCTATCGGAGAATTGGATTGTGTTTTGACTTTTGTCTGTGACCAATGTGTTTAATAGACTTTAGACCTTAGCACTGCATAGCACTGTGATTTTGCAGTAGCCCGAGTGAACGCCTGACCAGGCGTCTTGTTGTGTTGAGTTCTAACATTACATTCGAGCAAAATTAATAAGTATCATATTTTTTAATGCGATTATAGGGACCAAGTTTCATGTTTTAACTACTGTTGACATGTTAGGCCCTCGGCCAAGATGTCTTAGCTATGTCTAATTGTCTGTATATATACGCAGAAAGAAATCAACTGTACTTGGTACTGCTTGTGTTACATGTAGGCGTATAAAATACTTATTCAAAAAGCGCGTTGATCATTGTTGAGACAAATCAGTTCATGTGTTACCAGAGTCTAACGTAGTAAAGATTAGAAGGAAAGCGATATATTATCACATTCTTTTAACAATGCGATTAGCGATCGGGTTTCCTGTTTTTCCCAATTTACCTATAAAATTGTCATTTTAAGATTAGAGTTAAGATTAGGGTTGGGGCTGGGCTTGGGTTAGGGATTGGGTTGGAGTTTAAGTAAGGGCTAGCATTAAGCATTATTGTTAAGTGATTAAGGGCTATTGTCGATTCTAGATGATACGTGAGAGCATATGCTGATATGTCCCAAGGTTATCAAGCATTTTCAGTATGTTTTAGTCAACAATTTATATTGTTCAATCATTATCTGTAGGCCAAATAAACACCAGTATTCGCATGTACGCATTGCGTACCTATTTTTGTAAGGAGTCTACACGTGAGTGGAAACTTTGTTATTAGAAATGGGTTAAGTTAAGACTAAAATGGTTACAAGGTCAGGAACTCCGGGTACGTATATGACTACAGTATAAAACATATTCCGAAAATAAACATCTTGCAAAACCAAAGATGGATCAAAACAAGGCAGAAAGATAAACCATTTCATCTTTCTGGATTGTTTTGATCCATATTATCTAGGCGACCTCGTTCGATTATCTACGGTTTTTCAATATATTTCTTAAAATTTTCTGCTGGCTTTCGATTTTAGTATTATGACTAGAAATTATAAATGAAGTGTGTGCGACATGAGAAATACATTACTTGGCCCAGTTCTTGGATGTAATTATGTTTTTACACCCTCTATTCAGTCATCGCAGAAACTACCGTAGAATCCCGAAAGTAGCGGCGCCCCCGTAAGTAGCGGCCCCCCGTAAGTAGCGGCCCCCCGTAAGTAGCGGCCTCCCGTAAGTAGCGGCCCCCCCGAAAGTAGTGGCCCCAACAGCGGATAAAACCGAAAGTAAGGGGGGTTGCAAGTTGAAAAGCGTTGTTGCACATATTACCACCCACGTTAAACATTGTCTCGCAACAATGATTTTGTTGCAAGTTGAATAAAATCAATGTTGAAAGAGTAGATTTAGACTCCAGTTCTACTTGCAGCAACATGCTGCAACATGCTGCTTCAACTTGCAACAAAATCATTGTTGCGCAACAATGTTTGAGGTGTTTCAACTTGCAACAATGTTTCAACTTGCAACGCAACAATGTTGCAGCAATTTGTTGCTCGTATTACTAGTCACATTTAAGCCGGTTTTCCACTGGCAAATTTTGTCGCGCGAGGCCAGGCGACATTTCTATTGTCAAAATTGAATAGATTGAAATAGATTTGTATTTAGTTCCACTCGAGAGTTCCGATACAACAAAAGAAAAAGGACGCTTCGTGCGACCAAATTCGCCAGTGAGTGGAAAACCGACTTAATTAAGACTATAGATTTGGTTATAACTAAGCACAGAAGGAATACAGAAGAAATGAAGAGAAGCAACACAAGGAAATGATAATTTTTTTAGCTTATATTGTTCATTTTAACATGGCACATACTATACATACATTTTTGCTGGCTATTTCCAAAACACAGCATCAGTATAAAAATGCCCCCAAGTTTCGCTTGAAATGAGCTTGTAAACTTCAGATGTAAACCATTCACATTGATCTACATAAACATTTACATTTTACCCATGTAAATAAAACATTTTATCATTAATTACATTGTGTTCTAGCCGCTCCTTCCAAACAATGTGGCAGTCTAAAGAGTAAAGACCATGATTAAAATATGTTGTATATGCTAGTATTTCAAATATGGCTTTCAACAATACTCATGCAGTAATTTCAATAGATATATTTCAATGTTGCAAAGCTTTTAACATATTCAAGGCTTTAAGTTCAACAAGTTTAATCGCAAAATTTGACAGAAACAGAAATTTTGGGTACGACATAATTAGCGACATTTAATGCATGGTGCCATGATGATACTTGACACTCAGTTAGACCACATACACTACTGAGAAGTCAGACTGATTCGCGTCCGCGTCTTCAAAATTTATGTCCATACGCATGTTGCCTCGCACATCTCAAGCGTCGGCATTCATCATCAACTTTACACTATCCTTGGTATCTCAATTATTGTGTATCACCATGCATCACTCACCATCTTGGTAAGAATATTTGTTATTAATGTTTATTTTCCCTGCGAGTTTGCCTGAACACTTGCTTTGCTTCCACCAATCAGCTGAATAAGGATATCTAAAAGACAATATTATCTAAATTCTTGACGAATCAGATGTAGTGATAGTTCTGCCTTAACCACGGCCATTTGTTCCCGCTATCTTATCCTAAACCTTTAAAATAGCTCAGGGGGCAAGGTCAAAACTCAGAAAGTTGGTATTGCCAGCCACTGCATGCACAAAATTAGTGTTGATCAAATACATTATCCCCCCTAGTGCGCAGTGACTATATCATCACTAGAAATTAATTCTCCAAAAATTAACTCGGGGCTAGGGTCAAAGTTGGCCCTCAGTTTCACATAATAAAACGCAACTACTCCGAATTATCCCTCACCTGGCCCCCGAGAGTAACCCTAGCTTCATGTGAACGCCCCGAGTTATCCCGTGTAACAATAAAGCTACGTTGATCGGTACACATGTGAATTATACAAAAGTCGACTCTATTTCCCGACATACACGCACTCAGGTGGAAGCGTTCACATGGAGGCAGGATAACTTTGGCCCTAGGGGTACCTTATTGCTCTGATCATGTTAACCTTAACTCCGTCTAGCTGACCATGGAGAAAATGACCATGGAGAAAATGACCATGGAGACTATTCACAAACATCTAGATTACATCTTCTTTCTCTCCCAAATGAAATTTTGGAAATTATTTTAAAATATGTGTTGACTGAAGTAGATCACATGTATTACACCCTACGTCTAGCACATTTCAAGAATAGTTTCACAAACATCTTTTAAGTGCAATGTACATTATGCATGGCTCAACAGTGTGTATAACTGGAAGGAAAGTAGCAAAGAGTTTAAAGAACAATATTTTGTGGATTGTGAAATACGAAGGTGTATCAGTGTAATCAGGTGTAGCTACAAAGAAGTGTATGGTTTCATTGGATGTGGAAAATTTGGAAAATGCCATCAATTTTATTCTGAACATCCAAATCCAGGATTTATCCTGATACATTTTATTAGCTAATGATCTTTTTAGGATATTAAAATTGCTTCAATATGAATAATGTTGTGTATAATGCATGTTATATGTTCCAGTATACTTTAATAGCATACCGTACAAGTGATAGTCAAAGCTACTTTAGGCTAGCTGTCGTATTTTTTAATCAGTTTTGATAATTTTATTACTATATGGTAAAATTCCTGGATTTTAATTTTGATGAGATTAATTTGGCTGACATATTATTAGTACTTTTACCAAATAGGGTCAATGTTTGTGGTTACTTTCAGTATTTCTTATAAAACATAATATACAGTCTTGTCATCTTTGATTGAGTATTCTGTACTTATAGCATGAATCCTTTAAAGTGCCTATGAAACAAAAATTCTTTAATATTTGATATCTTCGTTGATAAAAGATTAAGAATTAGATTCTGTTAAAACTAAATATGACTATCTCCTGTCTACAACCCTGAATTATCAATTGAACATGATAAATCTTTTGAAACAAATTCCATGTGTTTGAAAATACAGTATATATAAGTATGAATGTGTGTACAGTCATAATAGCTTGTGATATAAATACCTTTGCAAAATCTCAGACATTCTCAGTGGTCTGCTATAAACAATGTCAGTGTTTAATGGCATTTGTATAGAAAATTTACATCACAATTTATTTAACTTAAGGAAGGCTCTGCTACCTAAGAGAGGTTATCTGACTCTACCTTGTATCTGGCAAAACCCTTACAGTAACCCTCCTCCCATCCTGCAGCACTGCATGTCACCCATACAAGGGTATGGGGAGAAGAGAGTTACCTGAATACCCTGGAACAGCCAAAAGTCTGACTGAATATGCTCCATATACAAATGCAGTGACCCTCACCTGTAAGTCTATAGCTAAAAGAACTATTAAATGTGTTATGACAATCAAAGCCAACCTCCCAAGAAAGGATAGCACCAAGTGGTTGAGTTGAGTTGAGGCAGACGTGATTGGGTGCAACGAGCAATAATCTGGTGATTAACTAACCTAACTTCCTTGAGGTTTGTTTAAATAACACTATACCTTTCACGTGATCACAAGTAGGCTTCATGACTAATTCCCCAAGGAGCTGTTCACTGGAAAACAGAACACCACAGGAAGATGTTTGCTGTTAACTATATTTATTACATACATACATGTAAATACATTTGCTAATTGGTTTCTCTCTGACGAAGGGTCAGTGCTCAACACATTAGACTCTACATGTAAGTGTATTATTTGTATTACTATTGGCAGTACACCAACCTTACTATATTTCAATTTTCTAAATAGTTGTTTTAAGGTTTTTCCTAGAACAATATTTTAATACAGATTCCCAGATTTGCATATTTTTTTATATTATCAGTAAAAAAATAGTAAGAAAAAATCCGTTTAATCAGCACTTTAAGTTCACTTCCTAGCATATAACCAATATATACCTACTAGTGGACTACATCACTTTGAAAAATGATGCGTGCATGGTCATCATCTAGAAAGTCACATGTTTTATCTAGTGCTTCAAAGCTTGTCTTTAAACATGTATATCAACATATACATGTTTAAAGACAAGCTTTGAAGCACTAGATAAAACAGGTGACTTTCTAGATGATGACCACGCATCATTTTTCAAAGTGATGCAGGCTCCATTCAAATGTAAACCATCATATACTTAGTTAAGTTTAGAGTAAACAAAATAAAGATATGGTTTGTGGATATTTAACACTGCTTTCTACTGAACCAATATAGCAAGTCTGTCCACCATGCTTTACTTTGAGTGGAACCTGCTAGTCCCTCATGATATTTTGAATTTGAATTTATTAAATTTGCCACTTAACGTGTGGCAGGAGAGAGGAACAGAACTTTCGTCCCAATTGACACCAAACTCCTATGAGTAGACAACTAAGACCTAGGTGTTGATTTTACGGAGGGAGGAAAACCGGAGAACCTGGCGAAAAACCCTCGGAGCACAGGAGAGACCAACTAAACTCTACTCACATAAGTCCCAAGCTGGCGGAGGACGGGGTTATTCCCAAACAGTCACCCATCCAAGTACTAATCCCATCCGACCGGGCTTAACTATTGGTGAGAGGCAGCGCCCTAACAGCACACGCCACCAGTGCTCTATTGAATATGCCATATTCATTGAACTTACTAGTAGTACTGTACACTGTTTTTCATCGGAGATTATACATATTATACGTAAAAAGATGGAAGCTACCGTAGTGTAGGACTGCACTGACCGAAACAAACATTCAAATATATCTGTTTGATATCCTGACATTTCAAACTCAATAATTCATGAAGAAAACACAAAGGAAATAAGTACCGTGTCTGTGGTTTGGATATTGGAAGAAGAAATTATATAAATAAGCAAACTTTCATCCTTGATTTTCTCTTAACATAAACTTTATTTACCCTCGAATTTACAGAGTAGCTAGTTACAGCTAATATCTTCAAGAAAAAAGAAAGAAAAAGACTTTAAATATAATTATTGCAGAAATATAAATGTTAAGAGGAATTTTCTATTGCTGTAAATATTAAATGAACTTGTTACAGTGTACTAGCAAGGTCAAGCAATCGCCGACATGTAATGGGTACTTTTAGCCAGAAGAAAATGAGACATATGGCCAGCTAACTGCGAAGAAAATGAAACTAGAATTTAGAAATAAAAGGCGAGTCGTTAAAAATTAAGCATGCATCGTGTGTGAACGGTGGAAAAATAGAAGACTACTTATTTTTCTAATACGCGTCTACAGATTACCAACGGTAATACAATAACGGTAAAGGTATATGCAACCCTGTAGCGCTTTGTCAACAGTATGGTCCGCTTTCTATCACCGACTTCACCGACTATGTTTAGCCAAGCGCGTGATATGACAAGCGACCAATGAGAACTCGTTCTCATGGTCACCGTGTAACCCGTTTAAAGGCCTGTAGACAGTGGCGTCGGAGCGACACTAAAAGTGGGGGGCCCAAAATTTTTAGGGGGACCCGGGAAATTTTGAAATCTAGAGTCTCTGAAATGCCATTTCCTGCATTTTAGGACAAGGATTTACAGAATTCTAAAGGTCCACAAAAACGTCATAAAATACTCAAATGACAACACTTTTCCAGACATCTGCATTCAAATTTCTTTATTATATCTTTATTCAAAGTCGTGGGTTAGCTAGGGTTAGTGATTTTGTTAATCATAACTTTATTACTGGTCTTGTTTATTACTGGCCTTGTTAAAAAGTGGGGGGGCCCAAACATATTCTAGCCCCCCCCCCCCCTCCCCACCAAAAAACGTGGGGGGGGCCAGGCCCCCCCGGGGCCCCCGCTTCCGACGCCCCTGCCTGTAGACGCATGTATGCTGTGCTCACCTATGTTTTAATTTTCTAAAGACAACAGATCAACATGAACAGAAGTGACTGCAGATAAAATATCACTCTATTCGTAAAGGTCAACTCAAGGCAAATTACATTTTTCGCCTTATATTATGTATTAACGCACGTAGAATCTGAATATGATGGGGGGGGAAAAAATTGAAAATTTTTTCCGTTGATTTTGGGATGTTGAAAACTTGCACAAGTTATATTCATCATAAATCAGCTTTCCTTATGATTTCAATCGTCCAGGTTCAACTGTTTACATCACAAACTTGCTAGTGCCAGACTCTTTTACAACACGGCTTTTTTTTAGAATACTTCGTTAAAAAATTCAGAAATCAACAAAAAGAACGGCTTGCTTCAATTTTTTATCAGCATATTTGTATTCTCCATACTTTGGCGCATATAACAAGCCGGAAAAATAATTTGCCTTGAGTTGAGTTGACCTTTAAGCTCATTAATATTTATAATTCATAAAAGAAGGAAAATCATGACTGGACTTGATCATGAAAGGAGTGGTGGATTACCAGTTTCGGGGCCTGGAGGCTAAATAAAATTCACGGGTCTTTATGACGATATTTTCTGGAAATTGTTTTGAATTTAGAGTCTCGGAAACGCCATTTCCTGCATTCTGAGGCAGTGTACGATACGGCCCTGATATTCGAATAACAACTAATCCGGTTAATGAAAAATCCATTCTCTGGAAATTACGGGGCTCTTGCAAGCCCGGGCCTGTAGGCTTCAGCCTACTCAGCCTACTGGGTAATCCGCCACTGCATGAAAGTTAAAACCGTGCTAAAGAACTTCTATACTTATTACCGCGATGCACTGCGGTCGTTGGTTAATTTCTTGGACCATGAGTGACCTGAACAAACTAATAAGTCTAATAAATGTATCACTTCAATTCATAACGCCACTAATTTGAATATTCTTTTATGTGGATTTTAATAAGCCTTTTTGGCTTCCATCGGGCGTCTACAATATTTAAAGTGTCGACCATTATGAACTGATACTGTGAAGCATTTAATCAGTTGTAATCTTAATAGTCAATCTAGGATTTTATCTCTTTAACATTATCAAAGCATTAACTCTTTCTTGTCCGAATTGGTCTTTAGTATTTTATTCTGGCTAACGCCAGACGATTTTATTCACCTCTGGGGAAGCCCCCGGACAGGAATGAGTTAACAAACTTTTTGCTTGATCACTTTTAATTCTTTTTATTTTATTTGAATTTAGTCGGAACAAAGTCATTTTTACCTGACTCAGGGACGTAGCCAGGATTTTGAAAGGGGGGGAAGCCGAAATCAAAATAAATTTTAGGGGGGTCCAGGGGCATGCTCCCCCGGGAAATTTTGAAATCGAGAGTCACTGAAATGCCATTTCCTGGCTTTTGGAACGTCATATAAAATACTCAATGATACTACACTCAGTAGATTGAATACACTGTTTACAGTTTATTTCCTGACACAATTCATATTGCATCAGTTTTATTGTAGTTACATGTCTGTTATTTTCTATCAAAAGGGGGGGGGGGGGGAGCCGCGGCTCCGTCCTGACTACAGTGTTACGCCTCCTAAAGGCCAAACTAAAGTCAGAGGACGATTATTACCACTGAAGTGAAGTTTAGTTGGCTAAATATCCTCGCTGCCTAGTGCCAATATAATCTGACCGAATGCATGCAACGACTTTGTAGTAAAACGGAAAGCCATTTTTCTTTCAATATGCCATTTTTTATGCCTCCCAATCACGAGTAAAATCGTCTGGCGTTAGCCAGAGTAAAATGCTAAAAGGAAATTCAGGGTTGAGAGGGTTAAGAGTAATTAGTGTAAAGGGGCTGTTACACGATGCGATTTTTCTTACAATTTGCAACAAATCATGACTGAATGTTGCAAGTTGCATAAAAAATCGCACCGTGAAACACCCGTAGCAACTTGCGATTTTGTTATTTTTGTCGTGTTGTAAGTTGCAAGAAAAGATGGATGGGTTCTACTTTTTGCTGCAACTTGCAACAAAAATCGCAAGTTGCTGAACGTGTTTTCCTGCAACTTGCGATTTTTTTTTCACGGGTAAATTTGTTGCAAGTTGCTGAAGAAAAATCGCATCGTGTAACAGAACCTTAACTGTGAACACTCGAGCGATTGCTTGTTCCTGCCGGGAGAAGACTAGGAACGATATTAGAGCTAAATATGTATTTAATATCAAATCCGCCAAAATAACATATGTATACACATATTACAATCCAACTACTGACTCTCTCGATTTACCTTGTATTTGTCGTTTTAAACATGTAAGAGTGGGTATATTTTGTGACCACAAAACTACGTCATTATTTTTCAAGGGGACATAAATTAGTTCCCCCCCAAAACTTGGGATTTAATTTATGCAAGAACAAGCAGTCGAGTTAGGGCCATCACTGATCGGTTATAGACTGACGGTATATTAAAACTTCTCAAAGTTTCACTAGATGAACTCAAAGTCCATGGTGAAGATCGCTTTATCGGGCTTGAAAGAAATTTGACTGTCGAAGTCATTCAAACTGTGCCAGCCGCCATTTCCGATGAAGGAAGGGAAATCGGGCGTTTGCCTAGTTTTATTCATTTGTTACTGACAAAAGAAACGTACATCCGTTTCCGACAGCATAAAGCTATTAAAAAAGTAGAGTGCCGTATTTTACTGTTTTAGATATGGAACAGCGAAAAGGCGCTAACCTATACTGAGGTCGGTCTGACGAAACTAAAATAGCTCCGTCTATTTCTTTCATATTAATATGCTTCTAATAATTATTTGCAATTATCCGATTCACATTTACACAATAAAACGCTACTGTAAAAGATCAGTTCTGTTCAAACAGCTTAAAGAGTTTAATAATTTTATAATGACTTATGTTAGCCCTATTATCAAATAGAAATTTTAGATAATATCAATTATGACTCGAGACAGTTTAACTCATCATTGTTTAACGCGAGTTTAACGCGTTTCTCCAGAAGTGAATAAAATCGTCTATCATTAGTCAGAATAAAAAGAGTCGACAGTGTTCGGCTAGCGTAAGGATAGCCTACAACGCTAAAAAATATTAACATAAAATCATTCAATTTTTGTATCTGCGCTTGCGCAGATATATTGCTATCGTGTTGCGTGTTGGACAATGTTGGACTAGTTAACATCTTCGTTCACCTTTTACTTACCCGTTTGGTTGGTTAGGTGCAAGTTGTTTACCGAGGGGGCCTTGAAGAAATTAGTAGTGGTACTTGGATTCAGATAAAGTTCCAGCCATGGTATCTTGAGCTGACCACCCCCTCGGGATAGCTTGCACCAATCACACCAATAAATTGGTGGAAATAACTTACCTTTAGTGATTTGAAGAAAGGGTGGGGCGGTGGGTGCACAAATTCACAAAGATCCAGAACATGCGTCACTGCTAGTCAAGCAAGTGCGCTAATGCTGATTAGGGGGTCGTTCCAGTCTCTTAGTCTACCCCCTCGTTTGCATGTAACCTTTGTTATTGCATAACTTAACTGTTTTGTGTAACTCTAACCATGGGAACAAGTATTTTTTAATCCCGATCGTGTTTATAATATTATTTCGTCGCCATATCAAAAGAGATCAAAAGAGCAACACTATTTTCGAAGAAAGACAATATTGCTGATACAAATGGCAAGTATTTTTAACATGACTTATAGTCCCCAAGCCCAGGCCGAAGGCCTGGAGCCCCGTGAGGGAGCTAATCTCGACATGCGTGTAGTCCACTTTACACGCGTGTAGAAAAAGCGACGTCACGCGGTAAGAATAGTTGGACCATTGGACACTGGTGACTAGCGACGAAGAAAAAATAGTCCCCGAGCCGGGCGACGGGCCGAAGGCCCGGAGCCCGGTGAGGGTGCTAATCTCGACACGCGTGGAGTCCACTTACATGCGAAATTACACGCGAGTGGGAAAGAAATTCTGCGAGATGTTTGTATGTATGTATGTAAATGTATGTATATATATATATCCATCAAATCGCCAACTTTCGCGGCTCAAGCGAAACAAAATCTTTGTAAGAAAAATTGGTTTACAAATGACCGAAAAACGAAAGCCAAGAAGAGATGTTGCAGTGGGATGAACCAAACAATATTAAACACGACTAGAAACCATTGAAAAAGCATGAAAAATTGCGATAAAGAACCGAAAAGATGCCGCCAAATGTGACTGAAAAAAACAAAAAGATGTTTCTTCGTGTGTCTGTTCAAGTTTACAAATGACCGAAAAACGAAAGCCAAGAAGAGATGTTGCAGTGGGATGAACCAAACAATATTAAACACGACTAGAAACCATTGAAAAAGCATGAAAAATTGCGATATAGAACCGAAAAGATGCCGCCAAATGTGACTGAAAAAAAAAAAAAGATGTTTCTTCGTGTGTCTGTTCAAAGCCAGCAAAAGACTAGTGTATCTTGGCTCGAGAGAGAACATTGAATTGAAAGGAACATCATCACAAACAGCTTTTCACATTTTGAAGAGAATTGATTGCTTTTTGCTAAGAACCGAACGAGAAAACCCCGGAAACCAAACGCCGTAGCCCGTATGGCAGTGTTTGCAGCATCTGAGAAGAGCCAAAAGAAAATTTAACGGTAAGCAGTGATTCGTATTTAACTTACCAGCTGTTTCTTTAGCTGATTAGAGTCGGTATATATCCGAAACCTTTTCAGTATTAATTAAACTCAGTTAAAACAGCAAAAATCTTGTCAAAAAATATACATTTTCCCAGGCGTTGTTTTCCATGGTTCGAGTAAAATTAAAGTTATAGTTCTTCCCTGGTTAGTTTTTCCTCTCTTACACCTATAGTTTTCAGGCTGTTACCCACGGTTTTTTCTGTTCTGATGTTTTTCTTTGAGGTTCAACATTATATTTGGAACATGAGGAATCATATTATTAAAACAGTTTAATAGGCACCTTGATATAAGCGTCTGTAATTATTGTTTGTTTTTGCTATCAGTTTCTGGTGCTATTAAGTTAGGTTGTGACACAATTTTTTCCTCAGCCACTGCTTTATTATTTTGGAATAAAACATTGCTTTGGAAGTTGGTCACTAATAGAAAAACTACATTCATAAAAGTGATAAAACAGGATGTAAAGGAGGCCAGGAGGGCAAGGGTATTTATATTTTTTAAAACAAAAACAGATCAGATGCTTATTTTAATCGGGGGGGGGGGGGGGGGGGGATTATGTATATTTAATGTGTTAAAAGCGGGCGAGGGGGTTGCGTTTATGTATTTCTAGTATTTCTGTATTTTGCTTTTGTTTATTTTAACGAAACGAAATGGGGCAGGAAGAAAAGAAGGATAGTAATCGGATAAAAACAACCCGTTTAATATATCTTGAAGAGAAACCAGAGAACTTGAAGAAACCAAACGCCGTATGGTAAACACAAAGTCGATCTGAATTGCAGTGTTAACGGTAGGATTCTTCATTCTTGTTTTTTTCAAGTTTTCGCTGAACCTAAATAATATACAGCTTCACGTTTTCGTGCTTTCCCTTTGCTCTTCCAAACCATAAATCAGCTTAACTAAAGCTAACTTAAAACACTACCTTTATAAGCTTATGTAGACGTACGTGATGTTCTTCGTTGGCATTGCATGCACCTTTCATTAAATACTCATGGACTTTGGCGACTTTTTTGGCTGTATTTCCAAATTTTTGACTGAAACGTTGTCTGTTTAATAACTTCTTTCTAGAATCCGATTCCACGGAATTTTTTTTATCTCGGACTCTATTATAAATGTAATTTTTCAGCTGTTGACTTTTAATTCATTCTGCCTTAATTTGCAAAACATGTATGCATAGGAAAGCTTAAAGCTTGTTAAAAATAATCCCTTTTGAAACATCCTAAAACATATTTTGTACAACCAGAATTTAATAATGAAATCAGTAAGTTTTGCTTTGATATGTTAAATCAGTTTAGTTGTCTTATCCATAAATTATAAAATTATCTTGAGGATTTAATATCATTTGTTTTTTTATCTGTTTATATTGGCTGTACTGTATATCAGGGGTGCTTATTTTAATCAGGGTGGGTGTGTGGGTGGGGGTAAATGAGCAGGAGTGTTTTATCAGATATAAAGACACGAGGCGAATGTTTCAAGATAGCATTTAATAAAAGTGGCAAGGGGTTGTTGCATTCATATATTTCTAGTAAACTTGCAAGTGTGATCTACCACAGTTTTTGTGCGTTATACAGAATGATTGAAGAGTTGACAAAAGGTTTTCAACTCGTTGGGTGATTTTACATCGAGTCGGGTGACTCAGGCCAACACGTGTAAACTGTTTATGAATTAGGACCGTGGTCTTCAAGTGACAAACATTACTCTTCGGAAGACAAACAGTTGTCTTTGGAGGAAACTTACAAGTATATATTTCACAACCGGTAGCATCATTTTACATTTTTAATGCAATCAAGTTTATTAGCAGTACACACATATACTCATTGACTGCTTGCTGTATAAAGTTGTATCTAATAAACAATCCAAGATTTTGAACTAGATTTTTCTATTTAGCTTATAGATACGTGCCATACATGTCAGGTAAACAACCTCACTGCCTTATTAATAAGAATAACTTAACAAATATATATTTCACAACATGTACACTCAGGTAGCATTCTTTTACATTTTTAAGGCAATCAAGTTTATTAACAGCTAGTGCCTATTTAAATATTAGGTTGTAAGTTGACAAAGTTGTATCTAATAAACCACAATCTGCCCCACAATTTATTTTCTTTAATATCAAGGGACTGGCTTGTCATCTCATTCACTCAGGGACGTAGCCAGGGGGGGAGCCGTGGGAGCCGCGGCTCCCCCCCTTTTGACATAAAACGACAGACATGTAACTACAAAACTGATGCAATATGAATTGTGTCAGGAAATAAACTGTAAACAGTGTATTCAATCTACTGAGTGTATGCATTTTGAGTATCTATGTGACGTTTGCGTGTTTTGAGTATTTTATATGACGTTTTTTAACCTTTAGAGTCTGTAAAATCTTCCTCCAAAGCCCAGGAAATGGCATTTCAGCGACTCTCGATTTCAAAATTTCCCGGGGGAGCATGCCCCCGGACCCCCCTAAAAAATTTTTTTATTTCGGCTCCCCCCCTTTCAAAATCCTGGCTACGTGCCTGCATTCACTTATTAGTTATTACATTCTGTTTACAAGGAGGTAGGTTTACCCTAGCATCCGGGTCAAAGTTAGGGTCATCCTACCAAGCACTATTATAACAAGTAGGCATGTAAGGCGCGTTATCCCTACCAAATGCATTTACAAGGACAAAGCATAACCCCTTGTAAACACAACAAACAAAAAATGCAAGAAATGTATGATAGCTAGGGTAATACGAGTGCTTTAGACACTTCCCAAATTTGCTTCAATGGGCATGAACAATGGTTTGAAATCGAGGTTGAATATCAGGGATGATAGTGAATGCATTACGATTTCATGTCAACCTCGAGTTTGTGCCATTGTTTCATAGGCACTATTTATAGGCTATAAATTCTCTTCTAATGTGTTTGGTGCAGATGTACACTATGCATACCTTTTGTTTTACATGGGTCTGTTTTATTTTAAGCCTTGATTTGTTATATCCATGATGTCATGCATGCATGTAATTCCATGACTCATAATTTCATTTCTTTAAAAAGTGTAGACACTAATGCGCACAGGCTTTATTCCACACATAGCCCAAGGGAGCACGGCAGAATGATATTTGTGCATTCTTACCTGTTTATTTTGGGTTTTTCCCCTTCTTGAAATAAAGTTACTTGCTTATTGTTTGTACTATCCTCTTGATTTATATTTTGTGAGTGAATTTATGTATCAGTCAATTCCAGCTGTGCCCATCCCCCCCCCCCCCCCCCGGGCCACCCCCGGGCATTCACCATTTTTGCTAATCCCGGGGGTAGGGCTATCGCCAAGAGCACATAACCCGGGGGTCGGGATTTGGAACATTCGCACTTGCACTGTGGGAAAGTATGTCTGATTCGCACCACAGGCAGCCCAAGCTCAAGTTATGGCGGGCGCTGTGCGGGCATTTTAACGGAAATATATTTGAAATATATGGTTTCAAACTTCCAAGTAAATCGGACGTTAAATGAGCTAAAATACAATAAATTTTTCAGTAAAATAGCGTTACCTTGAGTTCATGATGTGTTGTCTTCTATTTGTGTGCTTCTTGAGTTGATTTGAAGCGATTTATCTCTGTTTTCGTTTGGGGTTTAGACCTGAATTTGTTGCCCAGGGGTGGGGCCTTGGCATACTATGTCCTTCCCTGGGGTGGGGACATGGTCAATTTTTTCTCCAAAATGTCTAATGCCCGGGTGTTGGCCCGGGGGGGGGGGGGGGATGGGCACAATTGGAATTGACCACTGATCTCAAATAATCCCCGAGCCGGGCCCGGAGCCCGGTCACAGAATAAGGATCAACCAGAAGTCCAACTCTCTTTCGGCACCTTTGATGTAAGCGTCCTCGGGAAATGTCGGCCTCGCCATCCCGGCGCCATTTTGAAAGTAAGTGCACCCGGGAAATTAACCCTCTCGTCCTTGCGACCCTCGGGCTCCTGTATTCAATTACTCTTGGTCTTGGTGTGGCCTTTAATTAAATTTATATTGTTCTCTATATAAATAAATAATATTTAGTTAAGTAAATAAGTAATTTACTTTAGAAAACGTTTCGTTGGAGATGAAATTCTTTGACCACGAGGTTATTAAAACTTCAGTACGCGGATACTACGGGTAAGAGTTATAGAAAAAGATGGCTAAAATTTTCGCAACTACGCATTGTTGAAATACATCGGGCACGTATGTTGTTAGAAATTTTATAAGCTTTCATTCGGTATATAGTTCAAATTTTAGTGTTACCTGGAACTTTTTAAAATGTTCAAAATGTTCTCACCATTGCTCGTAAAATAAGAATTATATAATGGGAAATGGACTCCTCACAAGTGTTATAGAATTTTGGATTTTGTTTTTAAATACTAAACGCACAGCCCTGAACAAGATATTAAACAAAGGGTACTGTCAAGTGCTATTCATGTCAGAACTTTTAATTTTCTTGCTGGGAAGTATTTTAAAATATGAAAAAAAAACATTATTATTTTGACGTGGACCGTCTGATATGGATGAATTTCTTAAGTTTGTTTTGCCTTTTGTTGTTTTGGTGTTCGCTATAACCTCAGAAAGACTTCTGGCATGGACCTAAGATATTTCTTGAACAGAAGCTAATTCAAATATGAAAGGAGTGGAAAAGTTTGCAGATTTCTAGTTGAAGTTGAAAACGTTTTTGGTGCAAATTAGTGATCATACCTTTTGAATATATGAAAAAATATTAAAACTTTTATGGTCAATGGTCAGAACATTAATTTTGAACATTTTAAAAAGTTGCAGGTAACACTATGATTTGAACTATATACCGAATGAAAGCTTATAAAATTTCTAACAACATACGTACCCGATGTATTTCAACAATGCGTAGTTCCGTAAATTTTAGCCATCTTCTTCTATAAACAAATGTGTCGGCATTAATCGAGAAATGTAAAACCCGCTTCGTGAGTACAGGACTTTCTTGCCACGGACTTTTATGCGTAGTATCCGCGTACTGAAGTTTTAACAACCTCGTGGTCAAAGAATTTTATCTCCAAAGAATCGTTTTCTAAAGTAAATTACTTATGTACTTAACTAAATATTTTTTATATATATAGATAACAATATAAAGTTAATTAAAAGGTCACAAGAAGGCCTAGAGTAATTGACTACGGGAGCCCGAGGGTCGTAAGGACGAGGGGGATAATTTCCCGGGTGCACTTACTTTCAAAATGGCGGACTGGCGCACGCGCATAAAAATAATGGGACACTTTTTTCCGCGAGTTGGACTTCTGGTTGATCTTTATTCTGTGGCCCGGTGAGGGTGCTAATCTCGACACGCATGGAGTCCATTTTACACGCGTGTAGTACACGCGAAATTACACGCAAGTGGGAAAGAAATTCTGCGAGATGTTTATATATATATATATATATATATATATATATATATATATATATTTATATATATATATATATGTTATCAAATCCACAACTTGCGCAGTTCGAATAGCAGGGTACTGGTAACTAATCCGTTAAATTATTCAAATTATTTAAATTTACGTCAGTGTTTGTGGTCACAAAAGCAGAAGAAAGTTTAACGGTAGGAGATTAGTATTTAACAGTTTAGCTGAGTTAAAACAGAAGAAATCTTGAAAATGAAAATTAATATAAATAATATATTGTCTAGAATTGTCTTTCAACGCTAGGACGTTGACATTGTGTGATTTGTGTCTTTTCTTGGCCACTGTTTATATATATTTTTGAGTGAAAATTTGTCATTTGGTTCATCTCGTTTTGTTTTTTTAAAATTGACATTGTATGTCCTTTCGGTTGTTAAGAATGCGATTAATACTGACTGTAATGATCCTCGCTATACTTCTATTAAGATTAGTCTAGTTGTGTATTATTAGGTTTTAGGTTACATACAATGATTCAAACAATCTACTCGTCTCCTCGATTACTAAGCTAAGTTCAACATCGGTGTGTCAATACCATAGAAATAATACACGACTACAGATGAACCTTGCTAGCTAATTTTCTCGATGTTTTCTGATCTGTGTTCATTAATACAACAAAAACAGACATTAGGGGAGGGGGGAGGGAGGGGGGGGGGGGTGTTAAAAAATGCATATAAAGCGGGCGAGGGGTTGTTGCGTTCATGTATTTCTAGTATACTCATTATTACTGGACAGAGCATCTATTGGTTCGCGCCAAAATTGAAGTCGGAAGTGAGGCTGAAAATCTCGCGGCGGCCATATCCGGTGGGACCACTGACCTGTATATAACTGGACCGCTTGCTCTTGCCAAAAAAGTGTGGCCATTTGAAGATGGCGTCAAATGGCGAATTTGGGTCCTTCTGCGAGCAGGGTTTGGCAGTGCTTTCCCCGCACGAGAAGGCCCCAACGCACGATAAGTCCCCTACCATATATGGTATGGTTGCCAGCGCCATTTTGTATTTTTGTTGCAATGGCGATCTTTATACCTACGAGGTTGTCTTTATACAAGTGGCGGTGTATTGCGATCATTTGATTTGATTAAAAGAATCATTCTTTGAGAAAATGACACACATAGTGATATATTATCAGGTATGTTTAATATTTGTTTCAGTTATCCAAATAAGAAAGTTTTTGTTCTCGTTATATTTTTTAGGAACATTTGTCATTTGTCTTGGAATTTAATAATATTATGAGTCATGAGTGAGATGGATCTTTGTATTTTTTGTCCATGTGTTGGTATTCGCGAAATAGTGTAATGTTAGTCCTAAGATAAAAGCATTTACAAAGATTTTAAATAACTATTGGGAATCAAACTCATATAAATATATAGATATGGCTGAATGTAATATGTATACAGGTATGTAATAGCCTTATATCCAAACACCGAGACGTTTTTCAACAAACTTCGAGGTGTTTGGATTTCCTGATGAAACACTCCTCCGAGTGTGTGATATAGCATCTCAGCAGTATTTTAAGAGAAAATCAAGATGGAAGTGTGCTTAATTTATGTAATTTCTTCCTCCCCTGATTTCCTTTGTGTTTTCTTTCATGAATTATTAATGTGTTTGAAATGTCAGGATATCAAACAGAAATATTTGAATGTTTGTTTCAGTCAGTGCAGTCCTAGCTTCCATCTTTTTTCATATACATGTAGTATGTATAATGGAAAATGTACATTATATACAGTACTACTAGTAAGTTCAATGAATATGGCATATGAGGGACTAGCAGGTTCCACTCAAAGTAAACCATGGTGGACAGACTTGCTATATTGGTTCAGTAGAAAACAGTGTTAAATATCCATCTCAAACCATTAATAATTCATGCAAAAAAACACAAAGAAAATCAGTACTGTGTTGGTGGTTTGGATATCAGAGGAAGAAATTACATAAATTAAGCAAACTTTTACCTTGATTTTCTCTTAAAATACTGATTTGTTTGAGATACTATATCATACACTCAGAGGAGTGTCTCATCAGGATATCTAAACACCTTGAATTTTGTTCAAAAACCTTGGTTTTCAATATATATTACACAAACCATATCTTTATTTTCTTTACTCTAAACTAAGTATATGATGGTTTACATTTGAATGGAGCCTGCATCACTTTGAAAAATGATGTGTGGTCATCATCTAGAAAGTCACCTATTTTATTTAGTGCTTCAAAGCTTGTCTTTACATGTATATCAACTTGTAGTCCACTAGTAAGCATATATTGGTTATATGCTAGGAAGTGTTAAACAGATTTTTTCTTACTATTTTTTACTAATAATATTCACGTAAAAAATATGCAAATCTCAGAATCTGTATTAAAATATTGTTCAAGGAAAAACCATAAAACAACTCATATTTATAAAATTGAAATATAGTAAGGTTGGTGTACTGCCAATAGTAATACTAATAATACCCTTACATGTAGAGTCTAACGTGTTAAGCATTGACCCTTCATTAGAGAGAAACCAATTAGTAAATATATTTATGTAGTAAATACAGTTACAGGTAACAGTGAATGTCTTCCTGTGGTGTTCTGTTTTCCAGTGAGCAACTCCTTGGGGAATTAGGCCTGACACCTACTTATAATCATGTGAAAGGTGCAGTTATTTAAACAAACCTCGAGGAAGTTATAGTAGGCTAGTTAATCACCAGATTATTGCTCATTGCACCCAATTCCATCTGCCCAACTCAACCACTTGGTGCTATCCTTTCTTGGGAGGTTCGCATTGATTGTCCTAACACATATTTAGTAGTTCTTTTAGCTATAGACTTACAGGTGAGGGTCACTGCATTTGTGTATGGAGCATATTCAGTCAGACATTTGGCTGTTCCAGGGTATTCAGGTAACTCTCCCCATACTTTTTACCAGTGACAATGTAGTGCTGCAGAGTGGGAGGAGGGTTACCATAAGGGTTTTTCCAGATACAAGGTAGAGTCGGGTAACCTTCCTTAGGTAGTAGAGCTTCCTTAAATAAATAGTGATGTAAATTTCCCATACAAATGCCATTAAACACTGACATTGTTTATAGCAGACCACTGAGATTTTGAAAAGGTATTAATTTACATCACAAGCTATTATGACTGTACATACTGTCATACTGTATTTTCAACCACATGGAATTTGTTTCAAAAGATTTATCATGTTCAACTGATAATTCAGGGTTGTAGACAGGTGACTGATAGTACATATTTAGTTTTAACAGAATCTAATTCTTAATCCTTTATCAATGAAGATATCAAATATTAAAGAATTTTTGTTTCATTCATGCTATAAGTACAGAATACTCAATCAAAGATGACAACACTATATATGTTTTATAAGAAATATTCTGCTGAGTAACTGAAAGTAACCACAAACATTGATCCCATTTGGCAAAAGTACTAATAATGTCAACCAAATTAATCTATCAAAATTAGAATCCAGTAATTTTGCCACATAGTATTTAAATTATCAAGAATTAAAAAATACAGCTAAAGTTAGGTTTGACTTATCACTTGTACGGTATGCTATTAAAATATATTAGAACATGTAACATGCCTTGTACACAACATTATTCATATTGAAGCAATTTTAATATCCTAAAAAGATTATTAGGTACTTAATAATATACATGAAAAAATTTGTCAATTCTGATTGGCTGAGAGGAATGCAATTTTAGTGTAATTCAGTGCAGAAGAATGAAATACAGTGCAAATTTTGTAATTTTTTAAATTTGCACAAAAATCATTTTTTACTAGAAAAAAAGCGGTTCCTGTTAATTTTTTTTCTTCACGTATATTATTTGAACAAAGCATTTTGATTAGAAAGATCCCCTTTATGATAAAGTTTTTCATGTATATTATTAATAAGTAATAGCATGATTTCTCGTGCAATTTTGAAAAAACACGCACTCGTGAGTTTTTCAAAGACCTCAAATAGCACTCGTCCTTCGGACTCGTGCAATTTTGATAGTCTTTGAAAAACTCACTCGTGCATGTTTTTTCCAAATTGCACTCGAAACCATGCTATTACCTATACAAAATGTATCAGGATAACATTCGTGGTTGCAAAATCCTGGATTTGGACTTGCAGGTGATTATGTACTGTATAATAAACGAGCAGGAGTGTTTTATCAGATATAAAGACACGAGGCGAAGCCGAGTGTTTTTATATCTGATAAAACACGAACTGCGAGTTTATTATACGGCTTCAAAAACAAACCACTTGGTAAGTTGATTGGCGGAGTTAGTTTGAAAAATAACCTTGTCTAGGCCGAGAAAATCAAAGCTAAAGTTTATGTAAATCAGGAGAAATCTTTATCACATATAAAGATACGATACGGTCGTGATTTTCTTTTGTGTTTTTCTCATGAATTATTAATGAGTTTTTGAAGGAAATGTAATGATTACAGCTTTTGATTTTTGTTAAAAGCTTTAACATTAGAACACTAAACACCTTTCTATCCGAGTCGTTGCCGTATGGCGAAAAAATTGTTTAGGGATAATAAACTATGAATGGCACTACGGACGGATAAAAATTAAAGTTACACAGTTGAACCAGGAAATTATTTCGTCATCGAGTGCCCGCAGAATAATTTATTTTCGATTACATATGGCTTTAATTTCAGAGTCTTCAAAGCAACGGCAGAAATTGCGCAGAAAAATAACCAAAGAAAAAGCAGACATATGGAAGATTCATTCTCTAATTACAACAGAATGTCAGACGAGCCCCTATGGATGTGAAAGATATAACGAATAGAAATTTCCCATGGAAAATTGGGTCACAGCCAGTCGTCGATGCATGTAATTATTCAAAAATAGTCGTTTTCTACGTTTGTTTGTCTGTCTTCTTGTTCCTATATATTGCATATTTTCATTATCTAAATTTATTATGTGTGTAGATGTTCGTGCGTATGTATGTATGTGTGTGTTCATTTGTGTATATGCATAACATTGCGAGTCTGGTATGTATGTATGTATGTACATGGACGGATGGACGGATGGATGCATGCATGTATGTATGTATGTATATGTTCAAGTGAGGTGCAAAATACAAGAGCTGTCCACAGTTGCTGATATAGTTGGCTAATACTGCTTATTAAAAATCATTTAATACATATGCTTACTAAACATAATTGTTTGGCAAGATGAATATCCCTGGATGAACACATGTCCATTTGAGTAAGATTAAATGAACAAAAAACACGCAGTATCTGCTCACTTATTAGCTGCACTGTGCTGACGAGCCCCAATTTAGGGCGAAACAGCAGAGAAATATTAAAACTAATGGATAAAACTGCCAAAAATTAAGAGCAGGGGCCTAAATTTTAATAAATGTTTATGTTTGTTGTGTGTTGTAGTACTTTAGCAACAAAACGGTCAGCAGTAGACAAGCACATGGAACTTGAAAAATTTCGGGAAGAACTAACAGTTGTTCAACAGGAAATGATCCGTCTTATGGGCTACTACACAAAGAACAAATTGCCGTCACTTAAAAGGAGTCGTGAAGAATTGCAAACTTTGTTGCGAGGTAAATCTCTCGTGATGGGTTTAATTTGTCCAATTGTTAGTCTCTGAAAGCCTTTTGATGAATTATAGAAAAGTATTGCACTTTACCTCTTCAAACAGCGTTTATGTTTTTGAATAATGGTGAACTATTGTTTGATTTAAACGTGCATCATAGTCCCTAGAATTATATTGTCGCGGAGATGGAGACGCGGCGAACATGAAAGCGGTTAACAATGACCTACAATTGACCGTACCGAAAAAAATGGCGACTTGTACATTTAACCATATTCCTTTGTATGTATGTATGTATGTAAAGTCTTTATTGAGATAAAAATAGAATAGTTACATCAGACGTGTAACTTTACAAGTAATGTGAGCACGATATAAAGAAAAAAACAACAACAAACAAAACAAAAACAAACAAACAAACAAACAAACAAACAAACAAACAAACAAACAAACAAACAAACAAACAAACAAACAAACAAACAAACAAACAAACAAACAAACAAACAAACAAACAAACAAACAAACAAACAAACAAACAAACAAACCAACCTTGCGTCCAGTAAGTATTGTTGCTTGCAGAATTATTGGAAAATATGGTTTAACAACGAACAACTTTGGTAGGAATGAATTTCGTGCTTATTTAATCCATTTTACCATGAGAAACAATGTTTAGTTGGTATTTGAGTTGATTTGAGGTCGCAAAGCATTGTGGTTAAATGTACCGCCGCCATCTTTTTCGGTACTGTCAAACGTTGAGGGTGGCAAATAAGGTGTACAATCTTTTGTTTTACGGTCATTAATATTTATAAAGCAACGATGCTACTGGTACCAAATTATTTGTTCAAGCGTTTTATAAGGTGAAATAACAGCATATCCTCTCATTTCGAAATGATGATTATCGTCATTTGTGAGATGTCGTTGAATTAACAATAATCATCATTTTAAAAAAAAGAATTCCCTACCCCCAAACCCCAAACTCAACCCCCACCTCTAAACCTGACCCTAACCCTAACCACAACCCCCCTGACAACCCTAACCCTAACCACAACCCCCCGTTGGACCTAACCCTAACCACAACCCTCCGGAAAAAAGTCCCGCCTCTCAGACCCCGACCACAGCACCCCTAATGGTTCTTTTGTACATGCAATTTAGTTTAACATCCCGCATGTGGGACAGGATCTCACTTGAGTATCATGATAATCATCATATTCGCCGGACTGTGTGAAGAAATGATGATTATCATCATACTCAAGTAAGAGGACATGTTGGAAATAAGGTGCACAAACGTGAACAAAAACCTAGAACAAAGACTTTGACCGCGTTTCCAGACAATGTATTTCTAGGGACTATGATTGTACAGTCGTTGGCACCTAAGCGTGTACACCACCCGTCAAAACATGTTCTAAATTTAAGTCAGAGTTAACCGTTTTGAAATCAACACCGTGGGATTGGTGAGATGTGATTGGCTAAGTGCACATTCATGTGACAATATTGTATTGGTTCGAATATATTGAATGAAAACCTAAAACCCTCCCAAGGTAAACATTTAACTTTGACGTTGACATAAAACATGTTTTGACTGGCGGTGTACACACTTAGTACCCTGCGAGTCAGAGCCCCTTTCCGACCTACGCAGGCTTCGGGAGAAGGTGGGCTCTGCCAACAAACTCGATATTTCTTTTTGAGCATGCGTGAACGGTTTCCAAGATACTATTTTGGGCCCAGGCTCTAACGCGTTACTTGCTATTTTCCTGCTAACGTGTGTTCATAAACTAGAACTTGTTTGACCAGTTTAAAACCTGACTGACTCGCCCCAAGTTCGGGGCGAAGATCGAGTTTGTTGGCAGAGCCCACATTCCCCCGAAGCCTGTGTAGGTCGAAAAGGGGCTCTGACTCGCAGGGACACACTTAGGTGCCAACGACTGTATATTGTACAGTTTTGAATTATATTTAGAAAAATTTCTACATGTTGTATTTTTCCAAAAATAACTAATAAAAAATAAAACAACATAACCTAATTTTTTTTTAACTTAAAGTCAATCACAAATAAGTTAAAATGTGTTAATTAAACAAGTTTCACCGCAAAAGACATTTATACTTTCCATGCGATGTAAAGGTTGCTCTCAAATACTATAAATAACCTTATAAGTTTCCTACTTGCAGTTGACAATCTTTGTGCACAAAGTGAAGCCCGCGTGGATCAAGCCAAGAGTTATTTCTTAACGCTACTTATGCCTTCTAAAAACTAAATAGCCGATTTTAAATAATTGCTGTAATTCTCTTGTACTGACCTCATCAAAACAGGAAAACGAAAAATGTTGCTGTAGCTAATAGGTGCACATCGTGAAATAGATTAACTGTTATTAATAACATAAATTCTTTCGGTTAATTTTTTAGACACAGCACTATTCAACAACCAGCATGTCGTCAGAGGAAAGCTTGCACTTGTAAATGAAGGCATTGACTTTGCAATGAAACAGGTTGCTGCAGGAATTGGCGCCTTTGCCCCAGTGCTGGACTGTCAATTGGACGTTTTTGAGGAACGTCTTTGAGGGAGTGTGATGAGGATGATACTGGTGATAATGGCAACGATTATGATTCTACAGATATTATGATGCTGATGATTTTGATAGTAATACTGATGATGATAATGAATGATCCAAATTTATGTAATAATAATAATGGCGATCTATAATTCAATGCCGCCATTAATGATATTATAATAAAAACCGATGACATATTTAACAAATTGTTTACTATTTATTTGTTATCGAATTATCGAAACTAATTATTGACAACAGTTGTGTAGAACATATAGCGTAACATGCTATAATGCCGATTTTATTACACCCCGATTATACTAATTATTGGTAAAACATATAACGTAACATGATATAATCCATAATTACACCCCGATTTACTAATTATTGGTAAATTGGGGTAACTTTATGTCTCAGTTGGGTAAAACATATAACGTAACATGATATAATCCAAAATTACACCCCTATTTTACTAATTATTGGTAAATTGGGGTAAGTTTATGTGTCAGTTGGGTCAAACATATAACGTAACATGATATAATCCATAATTACACCCCGATTTTACTAATTATTGGTAAATTGGGGTAAGTTTATGTCTCAGTTGGGTCAAACATATGACGTAACATGATATAATCCATAATTACACCCCTATTTTACTAATTATTGGTAAATTGGGGTAAGTTTATGTCTCAGTTGGGTAAAACATATAACGTAACATGATATAATCCATAATTACACCCCGATCGATTTTACTAATTATTGGTAAATTGGGGTAAGTTTATGTGTCAGTTGGGTCAAACATATAACGTAACATGATATAATCCAAAATTACACCCCGATTTTACTAATTATTGGTAAATTGGGGTAAGTTTATGTGTCAGTTGGGTCAAACATATAACGTAACATGATATAATCCATAATTACACCCCGATTTACTAATTATTGGTAAATTGGGGTAGGTTTATGTCTCAGTTGGGTAAAACATATAACGTAACATGATATAATCCAAAATTACACCCCGATTTACTAATTATTGGTAAATTGGGGTAAGTTTATGTGTCAGTTGGGTCAAACATATAACGTAACATGATATAATCCATAATTACACCCCGATTTACTAATTATTGGTAAATTGGGGTAACTTTATGTCTCAGTTGGGTAAAACATATAACGTAACATGATATAATCCATAATTACACCCCGATTTTACTAATTATTGGTAAATTGGGGTAAGTTTATGTCTCAGTTGGGTCAAACATATAACGTAACATGATATAATCCATAATTACACCCCGATTTACTAATTATTAGTAAATTGGGGTAAGTTTATTTGTCAGTTGGGTCAAACATATAACGTAACATGATATAATCCATAATTACACCCCGATTTACTAATTATTTGTAAATTGGGGTAAGTTTATGCGTCAGTTGGGTCAAACATATAACGTAACATGATATAATCCATAATTACACCCCGATTTACTAATTATTTGTAAATTGGGGTAAGTTTATTTGTCAGTTGGGTCAAACATGTAACGTAACATGATATAATCCATTATTACACCCCGATTTTATTGACTATTGGCAAATTGGGGTAAGTTTATGTGTCAGTTGGGTGAAACATATAACGTAACATGATATAATCCATAACTACACCCCGATTTTATTGTTTTTTGAAAATTGGGGTTAGTTTATTTGTCAGTTGGGTAAAACATATAACGTAACATGATATAATTCATAATTACACCCCGATTTTACTAATTATTGGTAAATTGATGTAAGTTTATGTCTCAGTTGGGTAAAACATATAACGTAACATGATATAATCCATAATTACACCCCGATTTTACAAATTATTGGTAAATTGGGGTAAGTTTATGTGTCAGTTGGGTCAAACATGTAACGTAACATGATATAATCCATAATTACACCCCGATTTTACTAATTATTGGTAAATTGGGGTAAGTTTATGTGTCAGTTGGGTCAAACATATAACGTAACATGATATAATCCATAATTACACCCCGATTTACTAATTATTGGTAAATTGGGGTAAGTTTATGTCTCAGATGGGTAAAACATATAACGTAACATGATATAATCCATAATTACACCCCGATTTTATTGATTATTGTAAATTGGGGTAAGTTTATGTCTCAGTTGGGTAAAACATGTAACGTAACATGATATAATCCATAATTACACCCCAATTTTACTAATTATTGGTAAATTGGGGTACGTTTATGTGTCAGTTGGGTCAAACATGTAACGTAACATGATATAATCCATAATTACACCCCGATTTTACTAATTATTGGTAAATTGGGGTAAGTTTATGTGTCAGTTGGGTCAAACATATAACGTAACATGATATAATCCATAATTACACCACGATTTACTAATTATTGGTAAATTGGGGTAAGTTTATGTGTCAGCTGGGTAAAACATATAATGTAACGTGATATAATCCATAACTACACCCCGATTTTATTGATTATTGTAAATTGGGGTAAGTTTATTTGTCAGTTGGGTAAAACATATAACGTAACATGATATAATCCATAATTACACCCCGATTTTACTAATTATTGGTAAATTGGGGTAAGTTTATTTGTCAGTTGGGTAAAACATATAACGTAACATGATATAATTCATAATTACACCCCGATTTTATTGACTATTGGCAAATTGGGGTAAGTTTATGTGTCAGTTGGGTAAAACATATAACGTAACATGATATAATCCATAATTACACCCCGATTTTATTGATTATTGTAAATTGGGGTAAGTTTATTTGTCAGTTGGGTCAAACATGTAACGTAACATGATATAATCCATAATTACACCCCAATTTTACTAATTATTGGTAAATTGGGGTAAGTTTATTTGTCAGTTGGGTACAAACATATAACGTAACATGATATAATCCATAATTACACCCCGATTTTACTAATTATTGGTAAATTGGGGTAAGTTTATTTGTCAGTTGGGTACAAACATATAACGTAACATGATATAATCCATAATTACACCCGGATTTTATTGATTATTGCTAAATTGGTTTAAGTTTATTTGTCAGTTGGGTAGAACATATAATGTAACATGATATAAACCATAATTACAACCCGATTTTATAGAACATATATATATACATATATGCTATAAAATTGGGGTGTGATATATATATATATATATATATATATATATATATATATATATGTACTATTTACAATATGAGTGGCCGTGTTGTATTGGATATACAAGCTCGAGCCGAAGGCGAGGGCTTGTAATATCCAATACAACACGGACACGAATAATGCAAATACTCCGAGTCTTTGATGTGTATGTATGTATGTATGTATGTATGTATGTATGTATGTATGTATGTATATATATATATATATATATATATATATATATATATATATATATATATATATATATATCGAAATTGACCGAATATATCGAAATTGTGGATCTTGTTCAGCAATTTTATTCGATTTCAAGTATGCTAGGCAATAGCGTTTCCGTGACAAACAAGATGGACTGCTTTCATTAATTCCTGAATCCGGAATCTTTGCGGGTTCAAGTTTGCGAGACATTAGTGAGAACCAAAATATTGTTCTTTACTGGCCGCTCGTATAAAAGCACTTCCATTCGCAATATTTGCGTTGTTTCAGCTGGCCGACACGTCAAAACACTCCGGAGACGGAGAGCTTGGCAGCTTGCGTGAAGCTTTCACGATTACCACAATATTAATTAATTCAACGAAAAATATCAGAATAAAACTTATCGCTCAGGTATATTTACTTGCAATATAGCTTGATAATTTACTTGAAACCGTGATGGATAATTTATAAGAAGTATTCACCGTAGCAACTCATGACGGAAATGGTTTGGACCGCCATATATGGTAGGGGCCTTCCTGGGTATTGGGGTCCTCTCGTGCGGGGAAAGCACTGCCAAGTCTACTTGGAGCGCCTTCTGCTCATGAGAGCAGCCACTGACCAGTGCTTGACACTGGTCTGTAGGCGTTTATGCTTGTTCTTTTCGTAAAAAAATATTTCTCTGTTTGAAAATTGATCTAAACTGGCCGTGTTTTTTTCAGTTTAATATATTTTTACGCTCCGTTGTTGGCAACTAGTGACACCTGGAGAACACCAGCTTATAGTAAGTGCAGTTAAAACTTTCAATGTAGTCTGTCGAAGTACAAAATAAATGTTTTACATCGTACGTTTTTCTGATGTTTCGATTATATTTAACAGTTATGTTTACTTCGTATTTGCTTGCCTTCACTGGCCCTTCTGGTTCAGATTTCAAACTCACTAGAACATTTCAACATAAGGACAGACTTTTTCGCAAGATTTGGTATGTTTTACAACGAGAAATACTGATGTTTTACAACAGTAAGCTCATTAAATCCGTTTCGAAAACTATAAAAGTACTCACTCGTCAATTCAGCAAGTTGTCCCTTCTTCGTTTCGGCAACCAAAACAATTAAATATATGCAACAACAAAACCGAGTAACCAACCGACAGGAATTAACAATATGACTGCTTTGTGTATTTATGTCTGTACCTTTTTTAATCTTTCAGAAAAGATTTGTTGTGTTAATCTTTGAAAATATCAGCGAGTCAAGGATTTTTTTCTTCATTTCCACGGGATATTTTATAAAGCCTGCGTCCGTAATCCAGTCAAAATCGCGGTCAGTGTTGTCTACCATGAGCAGAAGGACTCAAATTCGCCATTTGACGCCACGTTCAAATGGCCACACTTTTCATAACTCAAAGATAATAGGAGCAAGCGGTCCAGTTATATACAGGTCAGTGGGTGGGACCCACTTCGTAGTTATATCCCTATTGCTGAAACATAGTTTTCGCTTCAAATGATCGGATTTTTAACGAAAACCAGCTAAATTTTACATTCCTAGCAAGAAAATGTACCTGTCGCTATGGAAGAACTTAAAAGTGGCTGGGATCATGGAAAATCAGCCGAAATTTCACGATTTTACTGAACGAAAATCAGCACCGACCACAGGCTACAGTTTGAAGAATTATTAAGGACTAAAGTAAGGAACAAATAACATCTTGTATTCACTTTAGCAGTTTGACAGTGACTTTATGACAAAGTAAAAATATTACCGTTTCTATATCCGTCTTTTTCAACGTATCTTGGATCAGACGATCTGAGCGTTTAATATACAAGATGTTTATTGGAAGTTTGTGAATTGTAGTTACTTTATTTAACAGGCAAATTTATAAGCATTTAACTCACTGTTTTACTATTATTGATGAAGTGGGATGAAGTCCTGTTACTATAATATTGACGAAGATAATTCCTGTTCACCTAGCATTTATGGTGTGCATTTTCAATATTTGTATCTGTGATGAACTCATGGCTGACTATAGGCTTGCTGGACAGACTTTCCAAGGGTTTTCTATTTGACAAGTCAAATTGTCTGGTATTTGAAATAGTAGAATCATCTGAGACTGAAGTAAAATTATAATAATGGGGCATGGTTTGGCCAGCTCTGATTTACATACAGAAATAATTATTTATTGGTTATAATCTACTATATTCTTTTATATTTTATATACTTCAGTGTACTGACACTACTGTACTTTGTGTAGACTTATATTTGAAACAGATAATAAGTCATGAGCTTTTTCTAAAATAAACAAAGAGAAGGATGATTCCAAACTATTATTTACTACAGAAGTGTTTTTATTTCAAGATATTTTTGAAAATTTTCAATCTTTACTACATTTATCTTTATCATACCTCAATTATCTTGCACCATACAAATTTTTAGGTTTCATGCCCATGCATCTATATGTCTTTTCCTTATTAGATCCACACATATCACTTGCTGATCTTGGCAGAAGACAAGATCAGTCATTAATTTTTTTTTGAGAATACAGATGTTTATAAGATTTTACTTTAATTGAAGCTAGTGTAAGCTGCTCTGGATAGTACAAACAATTTTATTGAAATTAATTTAAGTTTTCTCTAATATAGTACAAAGGTAAAGCCGCAAAGGACTAAAATGTCCAAAAATTTTAAAATACTATCTAGCACCAGGAGTACTGGCATGATCTTCCCTCCAATGCCCCCAAATTATTGCTGGTTTAAAATGTGGTTTTATCCATACTGATAGTTTGCTACATCAAAATTTTGATCAAAGAAAACTTAACAAGCCTTCATAAATGACAACAACCAAGAATGTTCCATTTGTAAGTGCAGTTTTTATTTTGTTGATTTTGTTATATCAGTTTACAATGGTTTTGAGACTCCTGGAAAAAATAAATAGTCATTTTTATTAATCCATTTGCACAATTGCACCTACAAATACAGTGTGGTATAACCTTATCAGTCATATGTAAACTGTCCTTCCTAGAGGTCTAGTAAGGGTCACCCCTCATTAGTCAATGTTTCTACAAAAGAAAGCTGAACTAAACTAACTTTATTTATACTGGATACTGATAACTCTATCAGTCATATCTCAACTGTTCTTCCTCAGTGAGTCAGTGTTACTACAGGAGGAAACCGGAGTACCCAGAAGAAATCTCTTGGTGTTTTGTAAAGTCAAACTAGAAGCACTCCTCTAATGTACATCCAAGTTGAAATTTTAAGCCTAGTTTACATGGGCAATTTTTCTTTGGCAATTTTCAACTTGACAAGTTTTATTTGCCTGTGTGTATGAGGAAATATGACAAGTTTTTCCTTGACAAGTTTCCCTTTTGAAAAGCTTGTCAAGGAAAAATTGCTCATGTAAACTAGGCTTTAATCTGATAAGTGCATCAAGTAGGAGTTAAACCCAGATCACAGAGTAACATCCTTAGATCTACAGTAATCCTGGATGCATGTAACTGGAAAGACTTTTTTTTTGCTTTCAGCAAAATAAATTAATCTGCTAAATGTACAAGAAAACTGCATTGATCGAGTAGGAATCAAACTTGGGTGTAACTTCTTAATGGCCAGTAAGATGCTCTAACCATAATAAACTACCACTAACTCAAAATGTTATACAGTATGTACATATTTTGTTTGAGACATACTGTAGACAAAATTGAATGTGTTGCTTAAACAAAAGTGGAATCAACAGTCGAATTGAAAATACTATCAAGGGACAAGGGCTTGGACAAAATACATACTGTACTGTAACCATATTAAAACCATCTGAACTGGTTGAACATTAGCCCAAATTCGACAAAACATTAGAAAGCAAATATACTTACTACAAGACAAGTCAAGCACATTCTATCATAGTGAAAGTGTCCAACTTAAAATATTAACTGGAAGACAATGAGCACAAGTCAGACTCAACCGCGTTTCACTGAATTATAACCACAAAGAACTGAACAAACCGTTCTATTCAAGTTCGAATATTATCAACAGCGGGTAAGTTTATCAGTTTAAACAGACACAGTTATGACTTCTTGGGTTTAATCGGCATGAAATAAATAAAAACTTAAACAAACACATCATCGTAAATCATCAAATAATACGCGTTACTAGAAAGAAACAAATACACAGGCAGTAGACATTTGTTTACCGAGTTTGCTACTTTGCTAGCTTTGAAGCAAATAAACAGGTAAGTGTATTTTGTAAAAAAAAGCACTTTCGAAACAAAAAAATAGTTCAAAACACTAAATTATTACTTAAAATAACATTACAAACCTCAATTCGGTGGTAACTCTTCGTAACATCCCAGAATTTGGCGAAAAACGCCGTTCAACTGCTTCGACTCCTATTTACGCCATATTGTACGGGACCCAAGTGGGTCCCACCGGAAATGGCCGCCGCTAATCTATTTCCGACTTCACAGCCAGGTTGGACAAGTCACGCAAAGCATCATGGTCCTAACGCTAAAATCGATTCATTTGCATCTGACCGCAGACGAGGAATGAACTCGCCCTTGTGAACTAGATGCACAAAAACTGTTGAAAACTCGTCACAGTTGATCCAGAATTTATAAATCTGATGGGCAGGAAAATATGAGAACCATCCGTGACGATCATAGACAATTAATATGATCAGATTGTGCTTTATTTGGCGTATATTCATGACAATGGCGGATGGGCATTCAAGATAGTTTTCAAGGACTGCTCAATCCTTCGGATTCGACGCATTTTACGTTACAAATAATGGAACAAATCAGAAATGAATTTAGATACTTACAATGAAGGATATTTGGTTGTGTGGTGCAACGTGTGATTCGTTACGACTGGAGAAAAGCGTGAGGTGAGATTTGAGAAATCAACATTATTTGTTGTTTAGTGGTTTATGATTTCCCTCTTCCTTCATACTTTAGCTTACTTGTATCCCAAATTTTATAAAATTGTGAAAGCTAGCCTAAAATTTATTATTCAATAACTATCTTGTATTTTTCTTTGTATTAAGGTGAATTCAAAATCCAAAGTCGATTTAATAATTGCCTCCAGGCTCCAGAATCTATTGATAAACTTGGTATATAACTGGTCAAATGTTCAAATATTGTTATTTTATCAAATAAAGTGTATTTCCTGTATCCTAATAATATATGTAAATAAGGAACTTGAATAAAATTAAAATGTTGCTCAATATTGATCTTACATTTTTGCAGTCAAGCATACCCCCCCCCCTGCCAAGAAAACATCAACTTTAGAGAGGGCATCAGGAAAGTGAATGGGTTAATCAAACTATAAGACAGACAAAGTTCAATAAATGAACTATAAGACAGACAAAGTCCAGCCCAAGGGTGTCTGTCTTAGACAGAGTTCACAGTCTGTCTATCAGTATGTACATGCAGTAGCACTCAAAGGCAAAGGGATGAATAATATCCAGGCATTTAATTAGGCTTTGAGACACAACATTTGAATTGTACGCTATGTGAGATAATACCTCTGTTAAAATTTTATTAGTTATATCCACAATTATGCATTGTTATGATGTAATTATACAACTGATAACATGCAAAACATCAAACTACATATTTGAATGTTATTTGGCAAAAGAGAATCCATCAATTTATAATCATAAAAATCCTGTTCAGATCGGTGCTTGTGCCCAGGCAAGTTATTCCAACACTGACATCTGTACTGTATCTCTTCGCTTCCTGTAAAAAATAGGAAGTGAGATGGAATTATTAACCCTTTCATGTCTTAAAAGGTGACTGTACAGCCAATACCTAACTATTGTATTCACTTCATGGGTGTACAAATCAAGGGGTGGACACAAGGGCACATGCCCTCCCCCTCTCCCCCCCCCCCCCCCCACACACACACACACTTGGCTAAAGTCCTATAATAAATATTTGTATACTAAAAAACAATACGAACAACAACAGATTAGCAAAAAAAAAAATTAATACTACAACTACAATATATTATTCACAATAACAATGACCAACAACAATAAACTACAAATAATTATCCACATATCAATTTTAATAATCATATGCTGTCATGGAACACAATGTTAATTAATATATAAAAAAATATCTATACATATCAGGCCTGTATACATATATAGCAGATCTTTAGTACATTCTGTAATAATATTTACAGAATATATGTAGGCCTGATATGTATACATTTTTTCCAGAATGGCGTTTTTATACAGCGAGGTCAAGCGTTTTGGACCATAAAAACAGACAAATATCAAATTTTACTCTTTAATAATTGTCCACTACTCATTCTACACTTACTCTAAAGAATAAAGCTCGAAATATTAAGAAACTTCCAAAATTCTTGAGAAAAAAACAAGCTTTAGTGGCGAAAGGCGTCAAAGGCCCTCTTAAATTTATTAGGCGCCATCTTAGCAAATGCCGAAATACCATGGTCGGTTCAAAGGCGAATATCTCGAAAACGGTTGAGAGGTCACCGGGGGTCGTCCGGATAGAATCCAAGATTAGACATTTGTTCAACTTATTACGCAAAAATTAGAGAATTCGAACCGTTGGAATTTGAGATTTTTTGCTTTGAAGATTGTTGACAAACCGGAAGTCGGGTCTTCGCTTAGGGCGACACGACCTACATAAACCATCAAAATAAAGTAGAAAACTACATTTACCTTGCAAAATCCTGCAGATATGGATAGTCCAACAATATATCAAACGATATCGCTGCTTTTTTAAAGAAAAAAATGAATGACAATAGCGTAATATTCGGTATTCTAAGTCCAATGCAAAATTTTCAGCCGATCAAACGATGAGAAAATAAGCCATTTCATTGGTCGAGATATTCACGTGGTACTTGTCCAACCACCTCTGCTCTATCCAGTATAATGAGTATAATTTGAGATCAGTGGAATTGACTCTCTCTCCTCCGCAGAGGCTCGGAGGGGCAGGCGTGCGGGTGAGGGAAGACGCGCGGGGAATGATGGGAAGAGGGAAAGAAAATGAGCCTCTGCCAGATAATGATGTCAATATGGCGCCCAAATTCCGTGATGGACTAGGCGCCAGACTCGGGATTTCATTATATAATCAACAAATCTACTACGCAAAAGTCGGAAATCACTAAACTGTGGACAAAAGACACATTTAAATCGCTGATACTTCTCAACTCGACAATGTTACTGCAACACAAGGACAGGATTTTCCGGTTTTGAATTTATGCAAATAAAAGTATAAAACAAACGCTACATGAGAAAGTTTATCATTCATCTCAAAGGACGAACTGTTGTAAACATAGATCTTACCATTATGTCGTAGAAAGTTAGCACCGAGAATATTTCTAGCGCTGTTCGTCGGCTTTGTTTATCAAGTTAATACTTAATCAGGAGTGGAAAGCTTCCAGGCAGTTGACAACGTTCGATGAAACGTTTGTCAGTCTGGCAGCGTTTCGAATTTTTCGACCCGTTCGGCAGGTGATTCCATAGAAAAATTCAGAATAACATCCAGAAGTACATTCTAGCCTTAGATCTTGAAGAAAACAATGTATTTCGTGCAAACTATCGTCGCTGTCTGCCATGACCAGAGAACCGCGGATTTGTCCAGAGAACGGCACATTATCTGGCAGAGGCTTCTTTTCTCGTTTTCCGTCTTCCCAGGGTTCACCGCACGCCTCTGACCTTACGCCCACGTTTCTTCCACTAGCGGTTTTCCCTCGTAGCACGTAGCTACTGCATGTTAGACCTCATTATCCACGCAAAGCCTCTGCGGAGGAGAGAGGAATTGACTGATACATTACAGTAAATTGCAATTTACGAACGTTTGCGCCCGCCTTATCCACAGACAGCGGTTAGTAACGATAATTTCAAAATTCACCTCTGCCTAGCGATTTATCACTGTAAATTCACTCACAAAATATAAATCAAGAGGATACTACAAACAATAAGCAAGTAACTTTATTTCAAGAAAGGAAAAAACCCGAAATAAACAGGTAAGAATCCACAAATATCATTCTGCCGTGCTCCCTTGCATAGCCTAAACTCACTCTACTTGACTTTTATGAATGAAGGACAACTAGTAAATGTCTGTAACTTACAGTGGCTTGTATAACCTGAATGTCAGGCCAGATATGATAAAGGCCTGACTGCCCTGACATTCAGGTGGCTTGCGTCAAGCCGTGAAGCCGACTTCGTCCTGGATTAGATATCCGGATGAGCTAGGGTAATAGTGTGTGCGATATTTGATTTTTAGATATTTCTGACTGCCTCAGCCGTGGGAGTCCCAATAGCTCAGTGGTAGAGCGCTGGTACGTTACACAACCGTGGTTGAACCAGAGACTTTGGTTTCAATTCCGCCGCAGTGATTTGACTTCATTTGAAATTATTATTCAATAATAATTTCAAGTGAAGTCGAATCACAGCTAAAATACAACGGCTTTTCAATATTGTTAGAAGATTTCAAATCAGTATAAATGTTAAAGCTAAAATTTGAAATACTTACTTTTAATATTTCTGTGTTGATTTGTTGTTTTATATTTCGTACAATCAGAAGAGCATCAACTTAAAAGCCGTGCGATGGTTTTATATATCAGCGAATTAAGCGACATTTAAAATTTATAATAAATGATCGTGGTTTACGGAGCAAGTCATCGATATACGTTTACAAATTGTAATTAATTGGACTGTATAGTTTCCCCAAATTAAAGTGCATCATTTGCTGTATAAGCTATAAAGTATTAAAACGTTGGTAATTTTTGGGCTATTTTCGATTGCGCACTTGTGACGACATAATAACTAGCCTGCGTGCAGGCTACATAATAACGTAATTAATTCCTTTTACGGTAGGCACGTCAGTTGAGACCTGCATGGGCGCATTCAACACATTATGAGTATCATTTCATCACTTTCCCCACATGCAGTGAAGGGCCAAGGTGCTTTGCCCAGTTCACCTTGCATACCTTTGACGAGAAACGCATCAAGTTGAGGAAGATGACACTCCTAGAGCGTCTGAAAAACAAGATTTTTGGAAAGAAACAACTTAAAGTGGTGGAACCGCCTGATGGTGGTTGGGGTTGGATTGTGTGTGCGGCTGCGTTCGCCGTTCAGTTCATAGTTCTTGGCACAATGAATAACTTCGGAATTTTGTATGTCCATCTTTTTGAAGACTTTGGGGAGTCCGCATCTGCAACATGTAAGATTTCTTTCTTTGTTTTATTTCGTGAAGACATAGAGTATTAAACAATAGTCAAAGTACCTGCTAAGCATTTATATTAATATAGGGAAAGAGGATACTTCAGATATATTTAATAATAATTTGCTCTTCACTCTAGTCCTTCGTTAACTAAGGTTGTAAAATTCTGTAGCTTTCGTGAGGTTTGACAGTGCGGTTCACTTCATTGTGTGCATCAGACGAGAGAACAAAAGCTAACTTGATGAATACAAATTTGACGGAACAAGCTATCATTAATTTTAGCCTGACATAATAATGAAATCTAACTTTCGCTCTTTCTAAATTCGTGTCTTATATTGGGTATTGTGAGCACAATGTTCATTGTAGTTTTCTGTTAACGTCACAGAGTTAGATTATAGCGCTGTTCTTCTAGTCTGTGCGACCGCAGTGGCAAAGGGCAGTACTAAAATGTCATTCGTGCCGTTGACCTGCTAACCTAACCAAGCATTTTATTACAATACTTCTTATTCACCGCCTAAAACCATGAGAGCAAACGCATGCTTTGAAAGAAAATAATCTTGTTAACGGATTTCAGGTAACTTCTTTATTTTCGTTAAATACTTATACATTACGCAATAATATATCTGCTTAATTTAACTTTGTTCTTCTCTGGCTTTGCTACAGTACTTCCTGTGCTGCTGTGCTATATTATTATATATTAATTGTACTGTAGTTCAAGCTTCAATACTGTATCAGTCCTCACAAGAGCATGAAAGATCGGCAATGCTTTTGTGCAGGACTACAAAAAGAATTCATCGTATATTAACCGATTAAAATGAAACCATTGAAACCCAACGCTTTAAGCCAAGATATTTTTCTTGTTGTCTGGCGGCCATGCGGGTTTTACCCCGACCTGTCAACGCCATTGACAACCAGAAAATTCGAATTAATAACCTGCTAACTCGTCATCCGGTCGCCAATATCTCGGTCTTGCAACTTTAAAGAACATAAATTCAAAGACGATGTCCTGGAAGGGATGTTTGTTAATTAAGTCAAGATTCGTGGACCAAAATATCTCAGCTTTTCTGTGTTTGTTTACGCCAATTATTTCGATGAACAAGCTAGCGGTGGCTATGACAGGCGGGGGGTGGCGAGGGTCTGTTAATGCGATTGTACGACATCTGTCTGTTGGCTTAGAAAAATCGGGCGTCTGTACGCAGGCTTAGAAAATGTTTGACCAGAAAAAAAATCAGCCTTGTGTGCACAATCAGATGAGAGATCGTTCGAAATTTTGCCTTACAGCATATCTTTCTCCTCCAAATTTCATCTTCTCACCCCTTCCTTTATACCCCCTATCCCGTTCGTGATCACAAGACTCTTGCTCGTTTATAATATTTTCCGGCTAGGCCCTCATAAGGCCATGGAGGTTATGCATGGTTGACATATAATTCAATCTTAAAGGAAAAAATAGACTTTAAGTCAAGCGTGTCGTCACCTGATTTTCATGTGAGCAAAACAAGACGGATACTCGAAGTATAAACAAAATAAGAAAATGAAAAATCCATGGCTAAAGCATTTAACAGGTGTGGCACAAAGGTGGCTTTCGACAGACCACAGTGGACGGACGGACATCCTGAAAACGTAAAATGAAGTAATTGAGAACTAGATCTGATTTGAGACGAAAAATGTACTTTGTCTCGTCAAATATTGACAGCCGTCCTTTAAAAACTCACCTCTCTCATACTCTTTCGAATTTTTATAATTAAATAGCGGATTATATCAAGTTATGTTTTTAATTATAGGTTCTAGTTTCAGTGTATTGCAATGGTTCTTTGTTGTTTTTACCTCCTGCTAACCTGACCTTCCCCAGCGCAACGCAAGCCATAATGCGCCGGAAATTATCTTATGAGATCCGAGAGTGTATTAGCTTTCATGTATCAAATTAAAATAAATATACTGTCAAGTGTCAAAAGCTTAGATCACTTTCATATCCGTGTAAAAGAAATTAGGAGGTATATATCTTGGGAAAAGGTTTTTATTTTTCAACTCTCTTAAAACTCTTACAAACGTCCGAGTCGAGCAGCTGGTCTTTATTTAGAGTTGAATATAAAGATTAAGTTCAATGTGGCGTGAGGTCGTATGATATTTATTATAGACGAAACATGAGACATGGTGAAAAGTGATATTGTTAAATATTGTCTAGGATGACCTTTGTTGCGAGTGTACGTGCGAGACAATACTTATACTGGAAACACACGGTAGGCTGCCCTAAACATTTTGGTCGCGCCATTAAATCTACTCAAGCAATCCTGACGACTGTTTTAATATCAAACTATAAACCGTGATTAAACTTTGCAAATGTTTTTTTAAAGTCTGTTTTTTTTCCGTACGTGATAAATTTGTGAACTGTTCCTGTTATTAATTTTAGACCTTTACAACTATACCGCCAAAAGATCGCTGTCGTCTCAGTAAAGATGTCGATGAGTGCTAAGCATCGACCTTTCCCCTCAAGACGATCGCGATTTGCGAGGTCGAAAAAGAATCCGTCAAGCCAGGATTCGGAAATTATATATATCTCTAAGACAATTTTCTCATGAGTGATATGAACGTTTAATACTACAGCAAGGCAGCAAGCTACATTGCATGACCCTCGCACGGTTATTTCACGTGTACAGATAGAAATGAAATGGGAAGTATAAGTATTGAACATGGTTCGATCACGTGTAGAAAGGAATGATATTGCATCTACGTAATTAAACGTCATCTAGGTGATTAAACCAGGCACGTAGCCAGGATTCTGAAAGGGGGGGAGCCGAAGTAAAAATAAATTTTTAGGGGGGTCCGGGGGAATGCCCCCCCGGGAAATTTTGAAATCGGAAGTCGCTGAAATGCCATTTCCTGGCTTTTGGAGGAAGATTTTACAGACTCTAAACAGGGCCGTAGACACCGGGGGGGCTGGGGGGGCTTCAGCCCCCCCAATAATTTGTAAACTAGCGATAATCTGTAAAGTTTTAGAGAGAAATAAAATTTATGCTATAAATTTTGCTATAAATCTCGCCCCAGAATGCGGGAAATGCTGTTTCAGAGACCCAGAATCCAAAATTTTCCGGGGGGGCATGCCCCCGGACCCCCTAGATATCTCGCGCCTTCGACGATCGCTACATCAGCCCCCCCAATACAAAATAGCTTCCTACGGCCCTGCTAAAGGTTAAAAAACGTCATATAAAGTACTCAAAACATGCAAACGTCACATAGATACTCAAAATGCATACGCTCAGTAGATTGAATACACTGTTTACAGTTTATTTCCTGACACAATGGCATATTGCATCAGTTTTGCAGTTACATGTCTGTTGTTTTTTATCAAAAGGGGGGAGCCGCGGCTCCCACGGCTCCCCCCCTGGCTACGTCCCTGGATTAAACGCCCTCTCATCTACGTGATTGATTTAGCCACTGTATATATGATCTGTATTAAAAACTCCTTTGTTTGAGTGGAGCTTCAAAAAGACACTCGAGGCACATAATTTATCAGAAAAGGTTTAGGACAAAGTGAATAGTTGGGGGACACATGCCCCTCTACCCCCCCTACACCCCCCCCACCCCACCCACCCCCACCCCCCCCCCCCCCCCACCCACCCCCGGACTCTTAAGGCCCATGCAAGGCACCCACCCAAATAAATCTAAAAAGTTTAGAAAAAATTAAATATGGAAGGATGAAGTGAATGAAAAAATAAATCAGCGAATGAACAATGGATGAGCGAGTGAGTGCGAGTGGGACACATGATCTCTACCTCTCTGTGCTGAATAAAATCGCCTGGCGTTTAAAAAGATAAAATAAAATACTAAAGCTCATGCAGGCTTCAAAGTGTTAAATGCCCTTTTGAAGCTGTGCCCTTCCAAGATCAAGAGGTTTATAGAGGACATTCAGAAAGTGAAAAGTATTTGGTGTTTAGGCAATAGAATTAAACGTTCTCGAAATGTTCTTGCACTTCTCTTCAGTTCCTTGACCTTGCCACTTAGCTTCGTTTCATAAAGTTAATTGAACAACTTCCTGCTATGAATTTGATTGGCGTTTGAGTAATAATCATATTCTCCATTGGAATTATTTTAATACATAGTTTACAAATATTTTGAAAATTTATCAGACAAGTTGTGGCATATTGCGCATATATATCATTAAAGTCTATCGTGAATTCAAGGGAAGAACTGAAGACATTTATCCTTCCAAAAAAGCTTAAATAATTTTTAAACTTTTGTCAGCTTTTCATTGTCTCTTTCCATTCTGTTGATATTATCAATGTGTCGTCTCAAGGCTTCTGGATGCATTCCTTGTTGCTTTCTTTTTATTTCCTGAATTCTTATTTTCTTGTAACCTGCCAATCTTCTTGTTAACATCTCTGAATGTTCAACTTCAAGCGAAACGTCTTCTTGCTCCGCCATTGTTGACAGCTTCGTGAATCGTGCGTTGGCATTCACGCGTGGTACACGAACTCGAAAACAAGAAAATATATTAAAGTGAAAAATACAACGGGCAAGCAAAAACTTGCAACGAATATACGTTTAAAATATTTATAGAAAACAAAATTAACAGTGATATTATTATGAAGTAAAACGGAAACTCGAAAATTATTGTTACTTTTCGACCTTTTTCTTCGTTGGTTTTTTTTCGCTATTGCCTTTTCCTCCTTTCAAGTTTTGGTTTAACGGGTTTCCTTCAACTCAAGTTGTATTGCTTTATACGTCTGTAAACGTTGCTTTGTTTCTGTTCTTTTCAAAGGGATATACGTATCCCCAAGTCAGTATATTGTTCCCAGTACCTCACAATTTTAACCACGCAGACCCTACTATGCATACAAACAAATATTCAAATCACAGAAATTTGTTCGCATATCTTGCTTATCCACGCGTGTAAAATAACTCCACGCGTGTCATGGTATACTTATTGTTTGACATTAGTTAAGGCAGTGGTGGAAGTTTGGTAATTAGGACCAGCTGGTACTTGGAAATTAAGGCAGTGGGACGGGTAGCCTGTCACGGGAACAGTGAGACGTTCCCGCCCTCCACAAGTCTTAATGTAGTATCTTATTGGGCAAGTACTAGCAACTCTCCGCCCCCCATACCCAGGAATATGGCATCTGCCTGGCACAGGTGGAGTTCCGTAACTGTATCAGGCAGTCCACCTATAGGAGAAAGTCACTTCATTTAAACCTGCACGTATGGCGCTGCACTTGTGTCAGGTAGAGAGTTGGGTTGGATTTGCACAAACCTTTCTCACTTTAATCCCTTCCTTCATATGTATTCCACGTCCTGCGATGATGGGGAAGTGGGGACAGGCAGAGGATGCTGCTTGATGGCCGGTGTGGCCTTCGTATCTTCCTCAGGGTGAGAGAGCAGGGGCCTTTTGCCGGATTAGCGCTGCATGCTCTTCCCACATGGGGAAGTGTTTATAAAAGATACCCTAAACATCGCCTATCCTATATTGTCAGGAAACCGCCCCCCTATTCAGTCATCCTTAAAGGCCACTTTCCATTACGTCCGTTTTGTCCGCGCGGGCTTATAGCGCTCGAGCGGTCCTCTTTGAAAGTTGAAAATTTTCAGCTTCCAAAGCGAACTAAACAACGAACGCTCTGCCCGCGCAGACAAAGCTGCTGCAATGGAAAGTGACCTTAAGAAGGCTAATCGTTGGGTTGGTTTTCACATGGGACTCGTGTCCTGTTGATCATTCCTATCATGTTCAAGTGTTGCATTCTTTATTTACTGTATATTTGCATTCTTGCATGGTTGTAAAGTTAATAAATAAATAAATCGCCGAGCTATTGTACGCATGAGCATGAGGGGCAAGAAAATTTTTATATAAATGCAAGGTAACAGTGAAACTTGAGAAATTCTTTTGCATGAAATGTTCATGGCCATTTTCATGATCTTTAAAATTAGCGACCAAACTACGAAACTCGTCTGAGAATGAACTAAACAACGAACGCTCTGCCTGCGCGGGCAAAGCTGACGCAATGGAAAGTGGCCTTACCAACGGTTGCATGCAATAACAAGATAAACTAACGATTGATGCGCATAGAATGTTGCGTTCCCTAGTTGACAACAATGAAAGACCAGAGCAAAGAACAGCCTAGAGAGCAAGGACACTCAACAGGTACAACATTGATATTGCAGTCCTCAGCGAAACAAGATTTTCAGACGAATCTGTTCCACGTTGGGGCGATAACATTGTACAGTGCTTAGCCAAAGCCAACACCTCATTTGTCAGATTAACGGAACCAATCGTTTATAGAAGGAACATGGTGTTTGCGTACGTATCAAAGTCTACAAAGGCACTGTGCTTCCCAACTCTGACATACGGATGTGAAAGCTGGACATTATCCCGGCACCACATTAAACAACTCGATCAGTTTCATGCACTTGTTTTCTTCTGTTCCTCTTTCGACTCTGTAGAATTAATGACAGTTTGCTAACCAATCAAAAAATCGATACGGTACTTTTCCACTAGTAAAGAAATATCGTATGACCAGAGCCTCAGAAATTTGAAACGTTTATATGTATATATTTTATATGTTTATATAGGTAATAGCATGGCTTCGAGTGCAATTTGAAAAAAAAAACATGCACCAGTGTGTTTTTCAAAGACTTCAAATGGCACAAAATTACTAGTGCCCTTTCGGTCCGTCCACTCCTCGTATATTTGGGAGTTTAAAAACACTTTGCTTCTTTTACCACTACTCGGAAAAGTTTGACTCAAAGCACCAAGAATCTTCTAGCCTTTTCATACAGACACTTTCTTTGGCAATAGTAAAGAATAATTAGCTTCAAATTTTAACGAACTGTCTTCCACTACTCTGAATCTTGGCTGCCATATTTGTTACTTTGTGCAGGAAGGACCTGGGTATGGGCCATTGATGGGGATAGGAAATGCTATTCATCAAAATCCGTTGTGGAACGTGATTGGCTTTTTTCAGTTTTTATTTGTATTCCTATAAACTGCACTGCTCAGTCAATCAAAATTCGGAAATATTTTCATGTATATTATTAGTGAATTAGTTTCGTTAACCCTTTCCTGCGTGTATCGTTTCTTTTGGAAACTAAAAACTAATCTTATTTTTATTTTTATTTATACTGGATAGCTCTATCAGTTAATAGCTAACTGTTCTCCCTAGAGGTCCAGTAAGGGCCATCCCTCATTGGTCCAATGTTTCTAGGAGGAAACCGGAGTACCCGGAGGAAACCTGCGATGTTTGGTAGAGTCAAACTGGACGCATTCTTCTCACATGCGGCCGAGGTGGAATTTTAATCAGATAACTGCTGAGAGCAGGAATTGAACCCGGGTCGCAGAGGTGAAAGGCACGTGGCGTGCACTAACCACTGTGCCACCAACACCCCCCAGACTATTGTTTTACTTGCCAAGGCAAGGGGAGAGTTCTCAAACGCCAAGGGGTTAATTGCTGCAGTAATTGATGATAATTATTTTAATTCTTTGAAAAATTAATTAGCAAATAAATATTTTACGTGGTGTTTCCACAAAACTTATTTAGCTATATGATAATTATTTTCTTCCCCTTTTTTACTGTAGCTTTGATTGGATCGATAAACTATGGTATGATGTTTTTAATGGGACCAATCGGTGCAGCAATGTCAGCCAAATACGGATGCAGACCAATATCAATGCTTGGAAGTATTATTTTTTCCCTGGGGTTAATATTGTCTTCTTTTGCTCCGAACATCTACACATTGTACCTTACTTATGGTGTTATGATTGGCTTTGGTGCTAGCTTGTGTTACTTTTCAACAGTTGTTGCAGTTGGACAGTATTTTTACAAGAAATTATCTTTGGCAAATGGCATTATTTCTTCAGGCAGTGGTATCGGATCTTTAGTGATGGGACCAGTAATGAATAATCTTTTAAAGGCTTTAGGTTGGAGAAGCACACTCCTTGTTTATAGCGCAATGTTAATCGTTGTCTTTCTTAGCGCGCTCTTCTATCGTCCAATCAATTCACACATTCAACCAACAAAAAAAGAGGAACAAGAACAAACGAAAGTGAAATTTATTGATCTAACTATTTTTCGCAACAAAGCATATATTGTCTGGTGCGCCTCGCTTGCTATTTTTATCTTGGGTTATTTTGTACCTTTTGTTCACTTGGTAAGTTTTTAATATTAGTTTTACAATTTTCTTTGTTTCTTAACCTTAGAGTAGTAAGACTCGTACTTTGGGACTTTTTCTCCTGCGTACGAGTTAGTTGCGACTTGCAAATGAATATTTCTATTTTTCTGATGTTTGTAAGAAAACGCAAGTTCTCCAGGAGGATGGGGATGTATAGGATTAGGGCACTGTTTTCTGGAGAAGAGGGGGCCTTAATATTATTATATACTCTCAGAGCCCATTTACACTAGAGCAAAAGTTGCCAGATTCGTGACGAATCAGGAAAGTTTTGACACCAGATTCGTTTTGCTGTTTACACACAGAAGAACGAATCCGGGAAAAAAACTCCCCGGTTTGGTCACGGCGTTTCCAGAGATTTTGAATCTGGGAAAAGGTGGAAACTTTGTATCCGAATACTTTTGAATCCAAAACAAGACGTAGCGTGAAGGGTTATTCCGATAAATCCTGATACTCTTGTAGTGTAAACGCCTGAAGAATCCAAATGCTCGGTACAAAGTGAACCCAAATTTAACATTTACAAATCCAGTAACTTTTCTTTATGTAAATGTTATTGGAAATGCGTTGGATTATAGTATTTCTTGTTTGTCATCCATTTTAGGTCAAATATGCTCGCAATAATGGAGTATCTGAAGACGATTCGTCGTTTTTAATTGGCATCATGTCGGTGGGGTCGACTTGTGGCAGGCTGTTTTTTGGAAGACTTTCAGATCACCCAAGCGTGAACCGACTTTATATTTATCAGTTTTCGATTCTTTGCATGGGTATTTCCAACACTCTGCTGCCTCTGATGAAAACATACGCGACTATCATCTGTTATTGTATAGTGTGGGGTCTATTTGAGGGATGTTATGTAGCTCTTTGTGCAGTGTTGACCGCAGATATTGTTGGAAGAGATAAGCTATCGTCTGGAGTTGGGATGTTATTTGGATTAAAGTCTATTCCTTTAACAGGTGGTCCTGCTTTGGCAGGTAAGAAAGTAGCTACTAACACATTGAAACGTTGTTTAAGGAACTCGCTATGCTATAGGGCCGCCGTCTAAGAATATTTCAGGTTTTGCATTAAATAAAATATTTAAAGTGCTTATGAAATGAAATTTTCGCTAATTTCTTTATTTCATAATATAAAAATATAGAACTTGCTGATATCGCTACAAATGCTCACTTTGTTTTTACGCGTTTAGAAAGTGCGTTATTTTTATATTTAAACTTACCAAACCGTAGCATTTTTTAAGTCGAAATGTCAGCAAGGACTGAGACGAGTAACAATACCTGTGACGTCATAAGGTGGATCAAAACTAAACAAATTTATGATAGATAACACATTTTTGCCAGTTTCTTCCATTTATGCTAACTAGAATACTGGCAAAGCATTCTGGTAGTTGTATATAGTCGCCCAACGCCATCGCACGTCATTAACGAGTAGCCGCTGAGCGGAGTAGCCGCTGAGTGGTTGGCTCGTTCGGTAGCTTTATATTTTGGGTGTCACATTTTTGTGCAGCCATAAGCCAACGTTCACAGAGACGTGGGCTCTGGGAACGAGAATACAAGCGACATTTTTGACGCCAAACAGGGCACCGCTCTTTAGCACTTTGTCTAGTTTAGTTATATATACAGTCATACGGATATTAATTACTCGCGTTATTATAAAGTAGATTCCCACGTGTTTTTAAGTAGATCGGGAGAATATTTTCCCATACATAAGTATAAGAAGTAGATCGGTAGAATATTTTCCCATACATGAAGTATTAAGTCTGTAAACTACGGAAAAAATAACTTCCCATGCATCAGTAAACTACCCATGTAACTTGCTATGTGTATGGGGGATACACGAATGGTTAACGCGAATTAAGCAGTAGAGACATGCATGCATGATGCATCGCATGCATATTTTTGTATTTACTACAATCAGTGATTTTTGCTTTAAGTGTCCCGCGGGCCACCTGTTCAATGTTGGTTACTATTTGGGCGCTCTTGTAAACTTTACTGGGTTCCTTATTTCCTACTCAATATTGAGCAAGGAGCAGAAAAGAGGGGTAGACTTTATTACAATTTAAGAATTATAAAATATATTAGGTGATTATCACAAATTCGAAGAGTCTAAGCCCAACATGCACTGAAACAAACTTTCCGAAACACATTTTCGGGAAAGTTACCCAAACTTGTTTCAGAAAATAAAACAGTGTTCTGAAAGTTACCCAAACTTGTTTCAGAAAATAAAACAGTGTTCTGAAAGTTACCCAAACTTGTTTCAGAAAATAAAACAGTGTTCTGAAAGTTTCGGAAACTTGTTTCAGAAATTAAAACAGTGTTCTGAAAGTTTCTGAAACTTGTTTTGGAAAATAAAACAGTGTTCTGAAAGTTACCCAAACTTGTTTCAGAAAATAAAACAGTGTTCTGAAAGTTACCCAAACTTGTTTCAGAAAATAAAACAGTGTTCTGAAAGTTTCCGAAACTTGTTTCAAAAAATAGAACAGTGTTCTGAAGTTACCCAAACTTGTTTCAGAAAATAAAACAGTGTTCTGAAAGTTACCCAAACTTGTTTCAGAAAATAAAACAGTGTTTTGAAAGTTACCCAAACTTGTTTCAGAAAATAAAACAGTGTTCTGAAAGTTACCCAAACTTGTTTCAGAAAATAAAACAGTGTTCTGAAAGTTACCCAAACTTGTTTCAGAAAATAAAACAGTGTTCTGAAAGTTACCCAAACTTGTTTCAGAGAATAAAACAGTGTTCTGAAACAAAGTTTCGGAAACTTTTCAACATACACTGGAAACTTTCGTTTATGAAACCGTGTTTTGGTAACTTGTTTCGGACATTTTCTCTGTTGTTCAATAAAAATCTTCCTATATTATTTTAGGTGTTATTTATGATCTATCGCAATCCTATGACGTGGCATTCTACATTGCTGGAGCTGTTTGTACATTATGTTGTTGTGTCATGTTCTTAATTCCATTAAACATGCCAGAACAAGCAGAAGAAATAGTTGAATATGTAGACGATACAGATCACGTTGAAAATGATGGACTTCTTGGTGAGAAAGAGAATCTTGGGAATGGTAAACTAGGAAATGAAAGAAAAAGTGATGATTCTGCTTACGTCAGTGACCAACCATCAGCTGCTCTCATTCTACGTCCTCGTCCTTGGAGTTCACATTTATCTCCTTACAAAGAAACAACTTTGGTATTAAGTCCTTCATCTTTATCAGTGCGTGATACTTTAAGTCGTTCAACCGTTTCACTAGCCGCTAGATACTTTGATGGAATTTCAAAGAAAGCTCGGAGCTCAGAATTTGGTAGCATGGCAACAATACCAATTATACCAGCTTCAGGAACGTACAAATCTTTACAACAGCTTCCAGTTCCGTCTTCAACTGTTAGTTTACGTGCACACGAACAGAATGAAAACCAAGCTCCTCCAGCTACTATTGCTGCAGACATTCCTCAGATTGTGGTGAGCAACAGTTCTCATGATCTCAGTGTTCACAGCATCAATGACACTGAGCCTTTCACGGAAAACAATTTTATAAGCTTACCTGACAGAGAGACAAATGTGTAGCTTATTAAAATCAAGAGAAGTGGGTTCTATGAGAATATAGATTGCTATTATGGTGCATGTGGTGTTTTGTTTATTTAGTATACAATTAAAAATAAATCAATTGTGGGTTTATTTTTCTTTGTAGACTAATACAAATACTTGAAAGCTCTGTTCTCGCTAGAGAGTGGCCTCCAGTCCGTTCTGTGCATGTCCAAAAACTAATGCGGTTTATACACTTTAAGTTATTTACAAAAAATATATTGATACATGTTTAAAGATCGTAAGCTTTTCTTGATCCCTCTTCTTTACTTGTACTCAAAACAAAACATTTTCAGAAGAAATCTGAACAAAACGTCTGCCGAATTGCTCCGTTTTCTGCCATGTTGTTCCGAACAGTTTACACGGAGCTAGGTACTTCATGTAATTATTTGTGAGACTGTCACTAGAGCCTCAAAAACTGACAAAGATGGCGGATCATGTGTAGAACGGACTGGAGAGCACCTTTAAGTCTGATCACTTGAGTTGCCAACTTTTCCGACTGAACTATAATTTGGAGATTTTCTTTTTTGGAACGGGCTTCGAACATCACAGTTTGTTTTCCTTTATGTCCGTAATTTTGTGGACACCTGAAAATCTTGTTTTCATTTAAAATTTCTTTGGATTTCTTGACATTTAACTATGTTATCAACACTAAATTAAACGCTGAGTGACGATGGAAGATGGACGAACCCAGCTTGGACTGGCTATTTTGCTTTGGAACAACTGGCAGCCATTGTTCTAGCATACTCAGTCAATGTTCTAGAGTACTCCGCCATTGTCAATCACTGGCAAAATGGCCAGTCCAAGCCTGGGACATATGATACAGACGCACCGCACCCACCAAAAATGGGATCTCCGTAGTTTGGAGAAAAGTGGTAACTATAAGTTAGTTATATTGAACTTGTTGACATTCAGTTAACTAACACATCAGTTGAAACATTACGATCTACATCATTAATTTAAAATAATATCCATAATGAAAAAAATAATACGAGCTCTAATTTAATTTACAATATGCGGACATGATCAGAAACTCTTGATAATTGTAGTCTAGAGGGTTATTATCTAACTAGGATTAATGTATACCCTCAATAAATATATAGTCTTTCAATTCATGGCTTCAAATACATATCGGATAACAATCTATTTTACAAATGGGTCACCTCTTTTTATCAGTTTTCTTATAATAATTACTCTCTTGCATTTTCTTGTCAGTAAAATAATTATTTCGATTTTCTGATTGTATTATCCTAAAAGGAAATCCGTACGCAATATGGATATATTGTGATCTTTAAAGGTAATAATTAAACAGGACAATTTTTTTTATTTCCTGACTTGTCTTTACCTTGCCTAATAATAGTCAAGATTGTGTTTTTTGGGTGACATTCAGGGTGTTCGTCCCTGTTGGGATAATCCTCATTAATAGAGTGATGTGATTGGTTGAACCTACATAATATGATCAAGTCAGGTTATAACGCACCTCTGCCCGCGCTGCCCAGTTAAGCGGAAGGCGGGAACAAATAAAGGCCCGACATTCAGGTTAGTCATAAACCTCTCAACCTTCTAAACCTCGCAATAACAATAGAACCTCGTCAAAAGTTCTTTTCCTATTGAATTCTTTAGAAAACCTCTTTGAGCCCGAGGAATTTATATCGCTACAAAATCACTGAATGTTGCAAGTTGCATAAAACATCGCACCGTGTAACACCCCGTAGCAACTTGCGATTTTGTCATTTTTGCCGTGTTGCAAGTTGCAAGAAAAGTTGGATGGGTTCTACTTTTTGCTGCAACTAACAACAAAAATCGCAAGTTGCTGAACGTGTAACACCCTTCCTGCAACTTTCGATTTTTTTTTCCATATGTAAATTTGTTGCAAGTTGCAAGAAAAATCGCACCGTGTAACAGCACCTTTAGATTATAAACCTATGAGATTTAGGGGCTGTTTACATGGCAGCCGGGATGGGACAAGTAAGCGGGACGGGACATTTTCATCCTGGGTTTATATGAGAATGTGTTCAGGCGTGACAATTGCGACCGGACGTTTCACAACACAGCTAGAAAGATGTAAGAAACACAGATTAACAGAGAAATAAATAGAATTTGACGTATTATAAAAAGCTGCTGTCCTCCTACTAGCCGTTATCACTCATTTGTATCGAATATATAAAAATAGGCTACCTACTGCGTTTAATGCCTATAGCTACTATGGTAAAAACAATGATACCACTGTGTACTTGTAACAACCTTGTATTCATAGCTGAACGAGATTCTTGACAAAACTGATGGAACTGTATAGTTGTAACAACCTTGTATTCAGATCTAAATTCTAGAGCTGAATAAGAGTTTTGACAAAATTGTCTATGCTCAGACAAACAATCGACGTAGGTTTTAAATGAGGTTATGAAATAACCAAGGTTAAAACACAGGAGAGCGCAAGGTTAAGTGATTGGAGCTAATTGATCTAATTATATACACGGCAAATTACCAGCCCACATATGGAGAGGTGACAAGATGTTGACGAGTTGCCAGTAAGAATGCGCATAGCACAGACGTTAGATATATGACGCACGATATTGTTTCAGGCCAAGCTGTGTTTTAACTTTAAAAAAATGAACTCACTCGACTCGGATAAACTACCCAGCAAGGTGCAGGAGGCTAAACACTAACTTAATTTACTTTACTTTACTTTACTAATAAATCTGGATTGTTCCAAGGCTTGTTTTATATCAGTTATATGAAACTCTTGCTTAACAAAAAGTTGTTTCGTGTATCAACGTCACCTTATGAAATAAGACCAAAATTTGCAGTTTTTCAACTCGCTCCCTTACTGCGTTAACAATCTTTCTTAGGTAGCTGTTGTTTCGGAAAGAATAACGTATGAGGAATGTATTGGATATACTTTTAGTAGAGTTTATGGTGATTTAGTCACGGACAATCGAGTTTGTTTGGAGCGTTTTCAAAAAATTCCGGATATGTGTGGACGTAGCCTAAATGCTTTGGAGTTTGGAACATTAAGCAAATTTGTCAATCTCTCTCGCGCTGCTCGGGCACAAGACCCATGAATAAAATATATAACAACAAATATTAAAACATCGAAGAGAGAGACCGTTGAAAAAAAATACAAACCTCAATTTCCTGTTGCGCCTGTTAGCCCCATTGCATCTTAGAGACTGGGAACGAGTCAGCACTTTCTTCCTGTGTGATACTAAACTATTCAGTTATTAGTTAAACTTATTAGTAAATTTCGGTGAGGCATGGCACCCTTGCCCCACTTCAAATACGCGCTGATCAGCGGCATTGGATCTGTCTATAAGAATAAGAACCAATTTTGTTTTATATTAAATATAAGGTTTGAGTAACGTATTTATTCCAGCCCTTATGAACTCGTTTTCATGTGTGAAATTCAAAATAATTTTTACTTTAAAACGAGGTCACAAGGGCTAATTTATATGCACATAAAAGAATCGAATTCTAATTCGGCGACCATTTTTGAATAAGGTCTATAAAAAAAATACAGTATACTTTGCAAATTTACATTCATCTACATTGTATAACCCAAGTGTTTGTCCAATTATCTTCATCTTGTTCAAAAAATTATGAGATTGTGTTAACGTATGTGTGATGTTTTTGGGTTTGTTAATAAATAATAATTGAAATATCAAATTTTGAAATACACGCCTCTCTCTAATAAACGCCTCTCTTTAGAGCTCAATTTTTCAATAATAAACGCCCAGGGCGTCTACTAATTTATATGTATATAAAATAATTTTAATTCGGCGGCCATTTTTCAAGGTCTATGGCCTTACTGCATTCGGCCAAAATGCGCATCTTGTTATTTAGTAGTTTATTAATTTTATTTTTGGGGGGGAGGGGGCGTTTATTAAATGTTTATTAAATGTCTATTGGAGAGGGGCGTTTATTTGATACTGGGCGTCTACTGGAATAAATACGGTACTGCCGAAAAAGTTGAACATAGTTTCTAACGTTTGGAGCGAAGACTGTTGCCTTCCGTTAGAGAGAAACGTCAGGGCCGTAGCTAGCATATGAAAGTTGGGGGGGTGTAAGTCCAAAATTTCCGAATTTCAGATGGTTTTTCCGAATATGAATCGGCACGCGCCGTAAGGCGGGTCAATCTAGGGGGATCCGGGGGCATGCTCACCCCGGAAAATTTTTAGTTCTAGGGTCTCGGAAAATGCATTGCATTTCCAGAATTCTGGGAGCAGTTCTGAGAGATTTCCTAGGACAGTTTACAGATCTGGGAATTTAGTTTTCAACAATAAAAAAGAAGCCAAAAATAAACAATTAAATTCTATGATAAGGTATCATAATTTATTTGCACTAATCAGGGATTGTTGCACAAAATACAGCTATAATATCCCAACAAGAAAGACGTTTCTCATATTTACATGGTTACTTATGCAGTTCAGTCGTCATCACAAGCTTTGCAATTTAGAAGTTTATTCGTCTGCTGGTTTCCTTGGACCAGTTGTCAACCAAGTGGTCTACAATCAGTGACAAAATACCTTGGGACACTTCGTGTTTGTAGGTTAACTTAATACATTTTATAGTTTTTTTCTCTTGATAGAGTTTATCCCTCCCTCCCCCTCCCTTTACAATGTTGACTTGGAAATAAGGGACGCTGTGAACGTGAAAATCAGTGCTTAAATAGTCACCAACATTGAACATGGGGGCCGGGGAACATAAAACGGAAAATGTTGCTTCTTAAGTTGAAGTGTCCCAACACTTTTGTCACTGATTGTAAGTCTATACCGTCTGTAATATCTTTTAATTTCGCAATTAAGCAAAATTAAGTTGCGCAATCTATTATCTGTCATAGAATTGCGCAAAGCGGTTTTCACTGTCTTTAACTTGCTGAAAGTTCTCTCGTTCTCAGCCACAGTCACAGGAGCAGTCAACGCAAGTCTGTAAACTCGACTGCCGACTGGTCAAAATCCGGAAATGAGAAATCTTATTATGTATCCGTGTATGCAAAGCAAAAGGTGTCATGTATCTAATGTGTGCAGTAAATCGACAAAAAAGATTTATTATGCATGTGAATATTATTGTTTTGTAAGTTCTATAAACTCAACATGAGTTTTTTTGCTGTTCACTGACTGAAATCTCGCTTAACCTATGTTGCCGTAGTTTTCCGAACGAGTAATTCGATTTTCCGAATATCTCAGTTTCGAAAAAGTTGGGGGGGTGAAACACCCCCCCAATACCCCCCCTCGCTACGGCCCTGAGAAACGTTTCCCTATTTCTCTCGGACGAAGGGTCTTCGCTCGAAACGTTAGAAACTACGTGTAATAATTTCGGCAGTACTCAAACCTTTTTTCTTTGTATTTCAACGCTGCCTACCCAGAACACACTACTTTTATTTTTGTTTTATATTTCTCTTTTTTTCCCGAAGCTATATGAAGTCTGACATGAAGTAACACCATTTTCATACTAGCAGCCGCTGACCAAGAAAGGAAAGCGAAGAAAGAAAGGTGTGTTTATGAAAAGATTTATATTATTTGGCAGATCAATTGAATCTTTTTCTTGATATTTCTACTTAAAATGCTTTCAAGAACATGGCAGGAAAGAACATAAGCGTAGATAGATGTTTTGAAGATGCTGAAGACACAGGAATACTTAACTTGTGCGGTCGCAACTTGAAAGAATTTCCGGATATATCTGAAGATTGTGATTTAATAGACGTAATAGAATGCGGTAAGATATTTCATTTTTTGTCTACATTTTCATTTTCTTTTCAAAGGAACGTTCTGTTATCTTGTTTAAATATTAATTGAAACTATTTTATGTTGTAGATATATCGAAGAATCGTTTCAGTGAGTTACCTGCAATGATTTGTCAGTTTGTAATGTTAGAAAGACTCAATTGCCATCATAATAATATCAAATGTATTCCTGATTCAAGTCGTTTAACTTCTCTTACCTGGCTTAATCTTTGGTATGTATTTATTCTTTTCATTGATTCCAACATTTGTAATGAAGAAAATCTGATACTAATCTAACTTTCCTGGCTGTTTACCATAGTGGAAAGTAGGTCTTTTCTTCCGCAGGAGGTTTCCGCAATTCAACCGCTGGAGGCTTCCGCAAAATCGCCGACCACTTCGGAGGCGTCCGCAGTCTCACGTCGAGCCCCAGAAGACTTCGACCGTTTGGGCAAAAGCCGGTAGAATGGGTAGCTTAAGTAAGGCCGATTTTCCCTAGGAAAGTTACAGCGAACTAAACACCTGAATCTGATGTACTGTTAGTAGTCTACTAACTAGTTACCCTCAGTCTCTCGTCATCATGTGTTATAGATAACTTGTAACATCAGACAAAACACAAGTAAGCTAAATTTACAGTCATACAGACAATCATAAAACATTAAAAGCACACTCGTCATTTAGCAGAAGCGTTCATACTTAAATCGTTTTATGCAAAAATTCTATAACCAGCTTCAGCAGTTCAGCTGACTTCAGACGACTAAACCTAAAATCTTTGTTTCGTGTTAGTCATCTAATCATTACAAATAAATAAAGACATACCTGGTTCTGAAATATTTTGAGGAATTTCAGCCATTTCTGTTTGAGTTTTGACCTACGGTTTGACACATACCGCGAAGGGGCCGAAGGGCGCGAAATTACGATAAATAGAGCCTGCAATGAGACTGGTATGCATGTATTAATATGGACTTAGCATACGGGAGTTAATTTGCCCGTTTCTCTTTTGACTTTCTGGAAATATTTCTCCCCACTTTTTTATTTTTCCACATTTTCTTCCGCAAAATATTTCCGCAGTACATATTTTTCGCTCGATGCTTCCGCAGGATATCTCTCGCTAAAGTGTCCGATTTTCCACTATGGGCTGTTTATATTTAATGTACAGTGTATAGTGCTGTGCACAGTTGACACCTACTGTTGATAATGACTGAATGACATTTGTAATTTTTTCACATATTCTTCTAAGTAAGGGTTAGACTTATGCTCTATGGGATATACTGTAGTCGAAGCCCCCTCGTGGCCTTCTATCTAATTCTTGGAACTCTATATCCCATAGAGCCCAGGGTGCATTCCATGTCAACCCCGCTGCGCCAAGGGAGGTCAAGACTCACGTCGGTGCTGGCACCACCCACTGACTTGTATAGTTGTATGGCTGTATATGTGCGCCAACCGCAGTGTGATTGTGCACCAGAATGCCGAGCACTTTTAAAACTCACGCCAAAGATCTTCGGTGTGACCTACATGGAATGCACCCTGGCATAGAGCCCAGTATGGAATGAAAAGCGTGTGCGCTGGACATGTCTGGCGCACACGATGTGCTGTCGGTGCACGAACTGGTGCACAAAAATTATAATCATACTGGAAATTTTCGTCTTGGCACACAATTAATTTTTAGTGGCTTGGCACACCAAGCGTAGCAATTGGCAAACAAAGAATAATTAAACTTCCTATTTGTCTTATTGACTTATTCTGAATATATTACTCCGTGTGAAATTTTTGTGAGTTTGGCAGCAGTCAGCAGAGTGGCCACTGGCCAGACGTGGTTCAGTTACAATGTACACATCGTATTTAATACTTTAGTACACTACATGGATGCTGACCACCCGATTCGCACACTTGTCCACGGCTACCAGCCGTAAAAAATGTCACCGATTGCTCGGCTACCAGCCGGGTTGTGCGGTAGTATACGGTAATCTCAAAATTATCCCTATGGGTCCCTCAAGTTGCACCCAGGCTTCAACGCAAACCTACAAAATGCGCAATATATATTTTAGCACAGAGGAGCGGCATCTTTACGCAGCAGAAATGCCTAGAAATGGCAAGAATTACACGAAAACATTGTCTTGATAAACTCAGAACCTTACAAAGTTACTAAATAACAAGAAAAAAGCCAAAAGAAAACCAAAACGGACTAAATAAAAGCACATGAACGAGCGCAGCACAAAATGAAAAAAGCACCACGTAAGTCGCGATACCGAACTCAGGCACTTCAACTCTTCATGGACTACGCTCTCCATTACGCCCTTCACAACATAATACACCAAACTGGACGTTTTATAGTGGCAGATTAGCTAAACAAGACGACGTAATTTTCATTTCTATATCGATATGTCTTTCCTTCTACTTTTCCTTTGTCCTTCTAGCATTAAGCAGTATACTAAGAGTGAATAAATCAATAAATAAAATAAAATAAAATAAAATAAAATAACATAACATAAATAAAAAAACAATTAAAATACATACGTAAATACTGTATTATTTAATACTACAGTACAGTTACAGCTACCAGCCGATCATACTGTAGTATACTGCAGTACAGTTACAGCTACCAGCCGATCATACTGTAGTATACTGCAGTACATTTACAGCTACCAGCCGATCATACTGTAGTATACTGCAGTACATTTACAGCTACCAGCTGATCATACTGTAGTATACTGCAGTACATTTACAGCTACCAGCCGATCATACTGTAGTATACTGCAGTACATTACAGCTACCAGCCGATCATACTGTAGTATACTGCAGTACATTACAGCTACCAGCCGATCATACTGTAGTATACTGCAGTACATTACAGCTACCAGCCGATCATACTGTAGTATACTGCAGTACATTACAGCTACCAGCCGATCATACTGTAGTATACTGCAGTACATTACGGCTACCAGCCAATCATACTGTAGTATACTGCAGCATGCTGCAGTATATGATTGGCTGGTAGCCGTAAATGTACTGTAGTATAATACAGTATGTACGTATGTATTTTAATTGTTTATTTTATTTTAATTTATTTTATTTTATTTTATTTTATTTTATTTTATTTTATTTTATTTTATTTTATTTTATTTTATTTTATTTTATTTATTTATTCACTCTTAGTATACTGCTTAATGCTAGAAGGACAAGGGAAAAGTGGAAGGAAAGACATATCGATATAGAAATGAAAATTACGCCGTCTCGTTTAGCTAATCTGCCGCTATAAAACGTCCAGTTTGGCGTATTATGTTGTGAAGGGCGTGATGGAGAGCCTAGTGGTAGCGCAGTCCGTGACGAGTTGAAGTGCCTGAGTTCGATATCGCGGCTTACGTGGTGCTTTTTTCATTTTGTGCTGTGCTCGTTCATGTGTTTTTATTTAGTCCGTTTTGGTTTTCTTTCGGCTTTTTTCTTGTTTTTGTATCTGCGCAACGCACGGATATATTGCTATCGTGTTGTGTGTGTGTGTGTGTGTGTGTGTGTGTGTTCCAGTGTGGGTTAACTTTTTGGTGTAACCGCTGACCTGTAATATGTGCAGTAGTGTGACTGTTTATATTTCCTCGCCGTGTTGTATGAACTAAGGAGCGAGACGAAGAACAACATTATTTTCAAAGAAAGTCAATTGCAATGCTGTATGATTGGAGTAGTATGATTCAGGGATACTTTAAAATGATTGCGTCTGACCGTACGCCAAGTGATAGCATAATAATTCAATTTGATATTTGCGCTCATCTCAGTTCAAATAGATTTTTCTCCGTTGCTATTCTATACGATTTGTTCTAATTCACATATGTTGTACAGAATTTAACGCTCCTTCTAATCGTACAAGTTTCCCAAATGGCACAAACCTACAGACGATTGATTTACTTTAAATATGACCGCGTTCGACCGTACGCCAAGTAAATAGTGTAATAATGCAATTCGATATTTGCGCTCATCTCAGTTCAAATATATTTCTCTCCGTTGCTATTCTAATACGATTTGTTTTAATTCACATATGTTGTACAGAATTTAACGCTCTATCTAACCGTGCAAGTTTCCCAAATGGTACATACCTTCAGACGATTGATTTACTTTAAATATGACCGCGTTTGACCGTAGGCCAAGTAAATAGCGTAAATAATGCAATTTGATATTTGCGCTCATGTCAGTTCAAATAGCCTTTTCTCCGTTGTTATTCTATACCATGTTCTCTAATTCACATATGTTGTACAGAATTTAACGCTTTATCTAACCGTACAAGTTTCCCAAATGGCACAAACCTACAGACGATTGATTTACTTTAAATATGACCGCGTTCGACCGTACGCCAAGTAAATAGCCGTATAATGCAATTTGATACTTGCGCTCATCTCAGTTCAACTGATATATTTTTCTCCGTTGCTATTCTATACGATTTGTTCTAATTCACATATGTTGTACAGAATTTAACGCTCTATCTAACCGTGCAAGTTTCCCAAATGGCACATACCTTCAGACGATTGATTTACTTTAAATATGACCGCGTTTGACCGTAGGCCAAGCAAATGTTTCCCAAATGGCACATACCTTCAGACGATTGATTTACTTTAAATATGACCGCGTTTGACCGTAGGCCAAGTAAATAGCATAAATAATGCAATTTGATATTTGCGCTCATGTCAGTTCAAATAGCCTTTTCTCCGTACCTATACATACATGGCACAAACCTACAGACGATTCAGGGGTATTTAGATCCGCGGTAGCCGTATTATTGGCCATTTGGATATATCTTCCAGCAGTTAACCGTTAAATTCTATATTTCCGACAAAGTTTTGCACAAAAACATTTCGGAGACGGGATATTGCTGATAAACTGGTTAAGTATTTTTAACGTGACTTATAGTAAACTTGTGAGTGTGATCTACCACAGTTTTTGTGAGTCATGATGAGTCATGATAAAAAATTATTAAGGTCAGAGAACGTGTACTTTCTCTTTAATTATCTTATAAGATATCGCTAAAATCTTATAAGATTTTTCTTAAGATCTTACAAGATTTTCCAAGATTACACAAGATCTTGACATGATTCTCACAGTGGTGGGTTTGCGCAGATACATGTACGCATAGCGGACCTTTTGTGTAGTAACTTTGTAAGGTCCTAAGTTTATCAAGACAATGTTTTCGTGTAATTCTTGCCATTTCTAGGCTTTTCTGCTGCGTAAAACTGCCGCTCATCTGCGCTAAAATATATATTGCGCATTTTGTAGGTTTGCGTTGAAGCCTGGACGCAACTTGAGGGACATAGGGATAATTTTGAGATTACCGTATACTACCGTACAACCCGGCTGGTAGCCGAGCAATCGGCGACATTTTTGACGGCTGGTAGCCGTGGACAAGTGTGCGAATCGGGTGTGATGACATGAAGTAGTTTTCGAATTAATGCCGCTGTACTAAACGTTTGAGTTTGTCGAGGTGACTGACTTATCATATGACCGCGGTGGTATTGGTATTATGATTTGTGACATGAATTATGCCCACTAAAATTCCCTAATGTCCCTCAGTATAATCAGTCTGACAGTCCCTAGTTTTCACGTACTTCCGGCGCACACAAAAGGAGTCAAGACTGTCAATTCAGACTGACATTCCCTGGCGCACTATCGTAGGCCAGCGATCATCTGTCCGGTGCCTGAAAATGGCACATTCCATACTGGCATAGAGCACAAGTGACAGCTGACCATTCTCTATAATCTGAGGGATCGAGACAAGAAAATTTGACCTGCCTAGTGAAGTAAGGTCAACCAAGAAGCTGACTGAAATATAAGTGATTTCCCTATCTTTAAAATCATTTAAGAAAATAATTTCTATAACTGTTTTAGAGATAATGGTTGCAACCACAAAGAAGTTTCAATTTTTACAGCTATAAATATGATTTTTTTGCATCTAGCATGTTTACTGGTCAATTTACTCTATCAACTACAGTAGTGACTCTATTGAGTTCATTAGTGACTCTACAGATGTATATATAGAGTTCACTGTGTTAATAACAAAAGAAAACAAAAGATCTTTGCAATGGACTATATATAGAGCTCACTACATAGAAAAATGGCCATTTTTTAAGGGCATGTTAATTTAGAAAGCAGAGTGACGTATTAATTAACAGGGCTGCTGAGACCTGAGAAGGGTGGTTGAGGGAGAGGGGAAGTTGCCCTAGGCCCCTAATGTGAGAGGGGTGTCCTACAATTTTTGGGATTTAAGTTTTCAACATAAGAATGCACAGGGCCAGAAAATGTGGGGTCCTACAAAGGCCTTATAACATACATGACATTACCAAGGGGGTCCAAATCAATAATTTGTCTTGGGCCCCACAATACTGTACCCTCTCAGCTGCCTTGATCAAAAATGAATTCTCTACTTGAAATCCAGAGTGTTGACAATAATATCTTCCTTGAATATTTCAATCAGATATATTCTAAAAGATATAATTATGGGTTTGAAATATGGTAAGTCTTGGAACAATAACTACAGTAATTGTGAATACAAAATCAGCAATATTATACATGTACTTTTTTAATCCTTTACCTTTACCCATTTACACTAGAGCAAAAGTTTTCAGGTTTGTGATGAATCCGGAATGTTAATTTTAGTACCGGATTCATTTTGTCGTTACCCTGCAAGTCAGAGCCCCTTTCCGACCTACCCAGGCTTTGGGGGAAAGTCGGCTCTGCCAACAAACTCGATCTTCACCCCAAGTTTGGGCAAGTCGGTCAGGTTTTGAACTGGTCAAACAAGTTCCAGTTTATAAGCACGCGCAAGCAGGAAAATAGCAAGTAACGCGTTAGAGCCTGGGTCCAAAATAGTGTCTTGGCAACCGTTCACGCATGCTCAAAAAGAAATATCGAGTTTGTTGGTAGAGCCCACTTTCCCCGCGAAGCCTGCATAGGTCAGGAAGGGGCTGTGACTTGCAGGGTATTTTGCTGTTTACAGCACACGTGTACACAAAAGAATTAATCCGGGGTAAGAAAGTTGAAACTTTGTATCTGAATACTTTTGAATCCTAAACAATACAGTACCTGGTGTGAACAGTTATTCCCATGAATCCAGATATCGTTTCACCCGCATGAGTTTGTGGTGGAATCAACATGAGAACATAAGGAATTCCGAGTGTAGTGTAAACGCCTAACGAATGAATCTGAATACTCGGTATGAAGTGAATCTGGAAACATTTACAAATCCAGAAACTTTTGCTCTAGTGTAAACACAGTCTAAAAGTATGTACAATCTTGGACAATAATGTTGTAACACCCCGCCCCCCAAATCAATGTTGTAACGTCCTTTCTCCCAAAATCAATGTTGTAACGTCCTTTCTCCCAAAATCAATGTTGTAACGTCCTTTCTCCCAAAATCAATGTTGATGAAAAGTCTAAAATAACAACTTTGAATTGGGGGGGGGGGGGGGGTATGGGAGGTTCACTGTTACAACTACTTTTGTCCAAGATTGTAGGTTTGACCGTTTGCAAACCGACTGAGAGTCAACCTGGGTTCAACCTATAGGTTCAACCGTTGTGTAACCTAGGTCTGACTTAGGTAAACTGCGGTTTTTGTTAGGTTACTTCTGAGCAGTACGATATGTCTTCTGTAAAATATATAACCTTATCATTGGTAAATAGTCTTTTATGTCATTTCTACATGTACTTCAATTGTGGTGCGCAAAACATCAGGACTAATGCAACGCAAATGCAGATGATGTACTACATGATTGTATGATTAATCATAGTCTCTAGAAATAAATTGTTTGGAAACGCGGCCAAAATCTTTGTTCATTTGTTCACGCTTGTGCACCTTCACGCTTGCTGTGAACACATTGTATTTTTGGTATAATGAAGCAATCAGCCAAAAGCAGCGTTGCTGTATAAATACTAATGAACGTAAAACAAAAGATTTGTGCACTTTCAGGCCATCTTCAACATAAATTGCAGCTCATTGTTTGCCGCTTTTAATGCTCACCGCGTTTCCAGACAATTTAATTGTAGGGACTATGGATTCGTGGATTGTTGGCCACGATTAATTGATTACGAAAATGACCTAAACCCAGCCACTGACGGATTTTTTCCTACATTTTTACTCAACATAAACATTTACAGGTATATTAAATAGTGTAATAAAAGTAGCGTGCTGCGTAGGCAGTGTAAAAACAACAATTGAAATATAGTAAGGTTAGATATACTGCCGAAACAGAGACCGTAGGAGTCTAACGTTTCGAGCGAAGGCCCTTCGTCACGTTTCTCTCTGACGAAGGGCCTTCGCTCGAAACGTTAGACTCCTACGTTCTCTGTTTCGGCAGTATATCTAACCTTACTATATTTCGATATATTAAATAGCTATTTCAGGACCTGGCCATACGATTTCTTAGAGGTGCGCAGTACATCGATTGCCATATTGAAGTCATGGCGCGCAATAACTAAACTGCATGTTAAGACCACTAGACCAGATTAAGACTTAAGACCTTTCATGCAATAGTCTTTTAGATTTAGATTTAATTTAATTTAATTTAGTTTAGTTTAAGAAATGGCTCATGGTTTGGCGTTCTCCATCGAGTTACGGATGGACGCGGGAAGTTCGGAGAGCACGAAAAAAGCGTAAGAGTTGGTCGAGGCGTACCCGAGGTTTTTTAGTGCTCTCCAACTCCCCAAGTGCATCCATAACTCAATGGAGTACGACAAACCATGAACCATTTCTCACCCATCCAAGTACCAACCCCGTCTAACTGGGCTTGACTTTTGATGAGAGGCACACGCCACCCGTGCTCCCTTCGTGTATATAAGACGTTCCGATACAATGTTGCTAAATTGCAAGATATTACGCTCCATTGCATGCAAGACATTACGATGTATATACCTCATAAGGCATTGCGTACATTATATAGAGAATAATACATGGATGTGCGGAAATATGAAATTTATTTTGAGTGTTGACCAGGATATCTCACGAGTGAGCGAAGCGAACGAGTAAGATATCTTGGTCAACACGGCATATAAATTTCATATTTCCGCACATCCATGTATTGTTCTGTTTATTATATAAAAAAATTGTCCTATTGCCTTACAAAAATTGCATTAAACTATAATGCTGATTCAGCGCTAATCGTCACATGTGAGATTATCATGAATAGTCACATCATATCATTTTTATAAGTGGCGGAAAAATCAATAAAATACTCTATTTTATATAATAAAAGACGTTATACTTTACTCAAAGAAGGGTTTTTTAATATTTTCTCCAAACTGGCGCGTGATATCTTGCTGCCACAATCCCGATGAGTCAAGGGGCGTCAAACAGCCAGGCATGCCATTTTTTGCTGTAATCGGTGATTTGTGGCAGGGATCTTTAATTCATTCAAGTTTTACTAATTTTTATTTTATTTACTTAAACATATTTTTTGAAATTGTTTGCTCCAAAAGCACAAATGGCGTATCTAGGGAGCTCACACCAAATTTTTTATTACTTTACATAAATATAGATTTCTTACACGTAATGGTAAACGTTTTGTCTAATTTTAATATTGTGATATTCAATACCACGTGATTTGCAAATCAAATGGCGATTTAGTAAGATGTTACGTTATATACAAACTGCATCTTACAAAATATGAGAGAGATTACAGTATATCCTGTATTTTAGTGTCAATCCGTGAGAATGTGTAATCTATAGGTCTGGGTACCTGATGAGAAGAATCAGAAGACAATTTTTCCACAGAAACGTCTTTTACATTACACCAAGTTCGCAAGCGTACCACATACACAGAACAAACTGCGTTAAAAGGACTTATATGCAAACGCTCCCGCTTAGGAGGATTTGCAACCTTAGCTTTCTATCGGAGCTTCAGTAGCTCAATGCGTCTAACTTGTCATTAGGAGGTTGCAGGTTCGAACCCTGTCTGGGCCGCAGAAATCTTTAATGAGTAATTGAGCTTGACGAACGTCTACAAAACGTCTGTTAATTTCTTCACACATTTTACTTCATTCTTTTTTCTAGTAAAAATCAATTACAGAGTCTTCCAGACCATATATGTACTCTTCCTTTGAAGGTGTTGATTGTTAACAATAACAAATTATCAACTATCCCCGACGATATCTGTATGCTCAAGCACATCCAATACTTGGTAAGTTTGGCTTACAATGTAAAGCATATATTTTACTTTAGTACAAAAGAAAAAGAAAACCTTGTAAAATTAATGATATACATGTAGGTACTAATTCGACTGACGAGCCATAAAGTAAAGCAAACTCTACTGGAATGCGGCTGGGATTCGAACCCTCGACCTTCGGTTTACTAGTCCGACGCTCTACCGACTGAGCTACATGGTCAAGTTGGCAGCAGGTCGTGGAATGGTGGTACTTATATTTGATATTTCAAAGCTGAAATCTAGTTTCTTCAATATCAAGAGACTTAACTCTTCTTCTTATGTTGTTGGAATAATTATTGTGGAACAGTGAACTCAGATGAAGAATAAATAATGATATTATAGAACTTATTCAAAAATGGCCACCGAATTAGAATTCTTTTATGTGCATATAAATTAGCCCTTATGACCTCGTTTTAAATAAATATTCTTTTGTTTCACACATGAAAACGAGTTCATAAGGGCTAATTTATATGTATATAAACTATAGGTGCTACTCCAAGTGATGAATCAAACCGGGGGGTGAGTAGAGAAAAACTCTACTCGACCACGGCTGGGACTCGAACCCGCGACCTTCGATTGGGGGAAGACTCTTTGTTTTTTAAGATATCAATTCTTGTTGTATTGATTTTTAATTTTTTATTTGTGTGTATTTCTCAGAATTTTAGTTGTAATGAGTTGAAAATATTGCCAGATTCTATTGGTGAATTAGCCACGCTTAAAGAACTTAATGTACGACAAAATCAGTTAGAGAAATTCCCAGATGGTAAGTTCCATAAACAATAAAAATATATCATGTTTTGTAAATTATCAGAAAACAGTCTAGTGTGCCAAATTTTATCGTCTTAGGAGTCAATCATACAATGTATTTGTTAGTTTGTTGATAGTTTAATTTCTATTAAGTAAGTTGGTATTTTGAACTGTATAACTGTATTTTACTCAGAATCATTTTGTGAGCAGCACCTGAAAGTATCATGTACTGTATGCATTTCAGACCTTGCCTGTAACGTAATGCGTGATGTAACGCGTAATGTGTAATGTAATGCGTAATGTGTAATGTAATGCGTAATGCGTGATGTAATGCGTGATGTGTAATATAATACGTAATGTAATGCGTAATGCGTGATGTGTAATGTAACGTAATACGTAATGTAATGCGTGATGCAATGCGTAATGTGTAATGCAATGCGTGATGTAATGCGCAATGTGTAATGTATGTAATGTAATGCAATGTGCAATGTATGCAATGCAATGCAGCAAGGCAATGCAATGCAGTGCAATGTGTAATGCAATGCAATGTGTAATGCAATGCAATGTGTAATGCAATGTAATGTAATGTAATGTAATGTAATGTAATGTAATGTAATGCAATGTAATGTAATGTAATGCGTAATGTAATGCGTAATGTGTAACGTCTAAATGTGTCATGTACTCAGTGCCGGGTTAAGGCCCTATTCCAGCGCCCGCCGCCACTTAAACTTTTGAAGCGTGGGGCCTGTAGCATTTGCTACATCTGCTAGGGTGTTACTCCGACACTGACTCTACTGCACTGACCATATCCTTCTCATCAGACAACTTAGCTCAGGGGGGAGGCTGAGTATAATAACACTCTTTTGTTGTCTGTACAAAAACTCTTGATTTTGAAAATCTAAAAATCAGCATGCGTAACAATGATCTCTTAACCAAGTATGAGGTCTGTTCGGGAAAGTATTTGCTTGATTTTTTACTACAGACCGTGGAGCGACGAAGAGGTGAGGTCTATGCGAGAAAAAGTGAAGAATTTTTAGTAGATACATGTATTGTAACATGATGTAGATTAAGTTTGTCTACTTTTATAGAAATGTGCAAATTAAACTTGGTGAAGCTGGACTTTTCCTGCAATAGAATAACTGTCATTCCAACAACTTTTCGATTTCTGACAACATTAACTGATCTGGTGCTAGACAACAATCCTCTTCAATCTCCACCAGCGCAGGTAAATATTGTTATGATCGTCATTCGAGATATACACGGAGTGCTGAGTACCCTCATTTCACAAACCACTATTGTTTGAATTCTGTAGCTTATCTTTAACACGGGACTTATGATCTACGACGGCGACCTTCATTCCTTCTCTCTACTAACACACTGAAACATTGACTTGAAAAATCCTTCCTGAAGAAAACTAGAAGGTCGAAATGTATCCAGGGTTAAGCGATAACTGAAAGAACACAAACTCGTACAATATTTCTACACGCTTCTTCTTTTTTCCAACATACTTTAAGCCGCACCCACTTTTACTTCATATGGACGACTAAATCCCACATTTTCCTAAAGCCAGTTTTCCACTAGGCGACTTTTTTCGCGCGAAGCGACTTTTTCTTTTGTCTCGTGAGCTCTAGGCTGGAACTAATCAGAAATCTATTGAATTCGAACAAAAGAAAGTCGCTTCGCGCGAAAAAAATCGCCTAGTGGAAAACCGGCTTAACTTGCTATGATACCTCGTGTTTTTTATGTACACTATGCTCGAAAACAGTTTAACGCCGGTGCATGGAGGTCCAACTGCCTAAAAAAAAGCATGTCAACGGACCAGCTGGTGAAGGCCTAGCAAAATTCGTAAATTTACAGCTTGGTTGTTTATTGAGGAAGAATTGTGATATTATGATGTCCTAAGTGCATAAAATAATACAAGCCTGCTCACCTCGGATCGACGAAGTTTCACTAACCTAGCTTTCTTATCACTAGTTTTCCTGCAACCGCCAAAAGTTGAAAGTTAAACAGTTAAGTTTTCATTTCGAGAGATGTACGCCAGATCCCAGGAACACTCGAAGTTATATAAATTTACGAAGTTGTCTCATCATGGAAAGCACATTACCAAAACAATTAAAGCTCGCAGGGAACTTTGACGTCATTTGTTATTCTAAAAGCTTCTAGGACAGCGTCGGCCACGGTTGAAATCCAAATATTACCAGGGTTAAGTCACGTTGGCCTGAAAAACAGAGAAAAATCTTCTCGACGTTTCGAGCGAAGGCCCTTCGTGACGAAGGGCCTTCGCTCGAAACGTCGAGAAGATTTTTCTCTGTTTTGCAGGCCAACGTGACTTAACCCTGGTAATATTTGTTATTCTAGTCATTTGAAGAATTCTGCCGTGATGTAATGATTTTTTCTGATTTTTAATGCTTTCATTGACTTTTTTTCGGACTTCAGTGTTGTATTTTTAATGACTCCCAATTCTGTGCGATCTTTTTGAACGATTTTTTGTCTTAGCGGGATGATTTACCTTTCAGTAAAAGAGTTTATAACAACACCTACAAGAATCTTGATGTATATAATTGCACTGCACTATTGTATAGTTGTTTTAAAAAATAATTTACGTTTAAATTTTGGTAGCATGAATTTTCAGAGGAAATCAAATAACTTACGGCATGGATTCTTGTTGAATTGTGGTTACTTACATGATATGATTTCTAAGTAGACATTATTTTTATTTAGCTGTGCACAAGAGGTAGAGGACATATCTTCAAATATCTTGCTATGGCAGCTCAAAGCCAAGAGAAGGTAGGCAAGAAATTAATAAGTAGAGTATAAGATAGGCAGTGTTTTGGGTAGAGCAAAATAAAAAGGTGTTAAACTGCCAAGAATAGTTTTATTAACGAAATACTGATGTTTTGAGTGGAGTCCCTCATCAGAGTAACTTAATAATAACTTCATCCCATTTTACTGTAAAGAATGGCTCTGCTCGAAACATCAGTATGTTGTTATCAAGACTAACATTGGCAGTTTATCACCTTTTCACTTTGCTCTAAGCAAGAAATTGTTTTTTTGTAAACTTTTTTTTGTAACTACACGTACTCACTAAATAACAACACTACTGTATGGGTATAGCAAAAGAAAATTGTGTATAAATTTTTCGGATGGTTGTCTTTTGTCAAAATCTGCAGTCATGTTTTGTTTTATTTTGTTTTGTTTACCTAGTTTACCGCCTTAAGATAGTTTGTTAATTAAAAAGTGAAACAATTGATTTTTTGAACAATATAGGGAAAGGATACTAACAAGAAGTACAGTTTATCGCAACGAAGCCCAGATAGGTAGATTTTTTTCCTTTTTAACACAATTCTGGTAATTAATTAATTAATTGATTAATTAATTAATTAATTAATTAATTATTAATTCATTCATTTATTCATTCATTCATTAATTATTTTAATCTTTACTTTGAGTTTTTGTTACTGTCTTTATCTTGTGCAAAAGATAACTATACCTGTCTTTCGATTCTGAAGTGGATTGTAGTTAGTGACTACTAAAATTACTTCTAGGTTTAGAAGATACAGTGCAGTAAAAAAAAACAAAGCAGAGTACCGCGTATAAAGCACTGTTTTAGGTATAGCAAATGTGGTGAATTGCCGAGCCATTTTTAGCAACGAAATACTGACATTTTATAAGCGCAGCTTTTCATCAGAGTAGATGGGGGCAATGAACGAGTAAAGCCTCTAGTAGTTTTTTCACGGTGTTTTTATTTATTTTTATTTATTTATTAAGTTTTGCCACAAGGTTCAACAAGAGTAGTAATTAATTAAAATTTTAAAAAAGTACTTAATTACTCACAGTGAAAGTTAAGTTGCAACGTAAAATATAAAATAATGTGCAAGGGTTGCCGCAATTATTATTTTATAAGTATTAATTATTAATTATTGTCAAGTATTAATTGTTAGTTCTTATTTACTAATTATTAAGTATTAATTGTCAGTCGCCAGTCGCCAACTACAAACTTAACTATCAACCACCAATTGCCAATAATTTATCCGACCATTATCATTAATTAGCAATTAACAATCAATATCCAACAATCAGCAACCAACAATCAATAATTAACCATTAATTAATTAGTTATTAGATACAACAGCAGATCGCACTAATAAGACTGTGCGCTGTGTTGCATCTCAAGCAGATGGTTTTCCATGACCTCGGGTCTTCTGGGTCGTACAGCTGGTCTACTGCCGCTTGGTAGTGAAGCTGAAGCTGGTTTTCCAAGTATTGGGATAACACAAGTTGAAATAATAGTCCCTTCGCGGTGTTTTTCAAATATTGGGATAACTCAAGTTGAAATAATAGTCCCTTCACGTTGTTTTTCAAGTATTGGGATAACACAAGTTGAAATAATAGTCCCCTTGCACAGTGTTTTTCAAATATTGGGATAACACAAGATGAAATAATAGTCCCCTTGCACGGTGTTTTTCAAATATTGAGATAACACAAGATGAAATAATAGTCCCTTCACGGTGTTTTTCAAGTATTGAGATAACACAAGTTGAAATAATAGTCCCTTCACGGTGTTTTTCAAGTATTGAGATAACACAAGTTGAAATAATAGTCCCTTCGCGGTGTTTTTCAAATATTGGGATAACTCAAGTTGAAATAATAGTCCCTTCACGGTGTTTTTCAAATATTGGGATAACACAAGTTGAAATAATAGTCCCTTCACGGTGTTTTTCAAATATTGGGATAACACAAGTTGAAATAATAGTCCCTTCACGTTGTTTTTCAAATATTAGGATAACACAAGTTGAAATAATAGTCCCCTTGCACGGTGTTTTTCAAATATTGGGATAACACAAGATGAAATAATAGTCCCCTTGCACGGTGTTTTTCAAATATTGAGATAACACAAGATGAAATAATAGTCCCTTCACGGTGTTTTTCAAATATTGAGATAACACAAGTTGAAATAATAGTCCCCTTGCACGGTGTTTTTCAAATATTGAGATAACACAAGTTGAAATAATAGTCCCTTCACGGTGTTTTTCAAATATTGAGATAACACAAGTTGAAATAATAGTCCCTTCACGGTGTTTTTCAAATATTGAGATAACACAAGTTGAAATAATAGTCCCCTTGCACGGTGTTTTTCAAATATTGAGATAACACAAGATGAAATAATAGTCCCCTTGCACGGTGTTTTTCAAATATTGAGATAACACAAGTTGAAATAATAGTCCCCTTGCACGGTGTTTTTCAAATATTGAGATAACACAAGTTGAAATAATAGTCCCTTCACAGTGTTTTTTATTGGGATAACAAAGTTGAAATAATAGTCCCTTCACAGTGTTTTTCAAGTATTGGGATAACACAAGTTGAAATAATAGTCCCCTTGCACGGTGTTTTTCAAATATTAACTCAAGTTGAAATAATAGATAACACAAGTTGAAATAATAGTCCCCTTGCACGGTGTTTTTCAAATATTGAGATAACACAAGTTGAAATAATAGTCCCTTCACGGTGTTTTTCAAATATTGAGATAACACAAGTTGAAATAATAGTCCCTTCACAGTGTTTTTCAAATATTGGGATAACACAAGATGAAATAATAGTCCCCTTGCACGGTGTTTTTCAAATATTGAGATAACACAAGATGAAATAATAGTCCCTTCACGGTGTTTTTCAAATATTGAGATAACACAAGTTGAAATAATAGTCCCCTTGCACGGTGTTTTTCAAATATTGAGATAACACAAGTTGAAATAATAGTCCCCTTGCACGGTGTTTTTCAAATATTGA